>CM029632.1:14065588-14653574 GCA_017311315.1 Dendrocalamus latiflorus | reverse complement strand
TTTGTTGTCTTCTACTTAAAACAGAGCAATGATTAATGAAGGGAAGAGCAACTCTATTCTTGTGAGTGGTGAGAGTGGTGCGGGTAAAACAGAAACAACAAAAATGCTTATGAGGTATCTTGCCTATTTGGGTGGCCGAGCTGCAACCGAAGGAAGAACAGTAGAGCAACAAGTTCTTGAAGTAAGAGAGCTAGTGCTTAGCCTTGCAAGACTGTTGTACTATTAAGTTATTTATACTTCAATTGAACTTATTCTTATGTCTGCAGTCATATCCAGTCCTCGAGGCTTTTGGCAATGCCAAAACTGTCAGAAATAACAATTCTAGGTAGGGGAGATTTAAAAAACTATCTCAATCATGAGATTACTTTCATTTTTCCAAATTATGGAGGTGTATATGTTCCAAACTTAATTCTTTTTTCGTAATGCTTGGTGCAGTCGGTTTGGTAAGTTTGTTGAGATTCAGTTTGATAAGCAAGGGAGGATCTCAGGTGCTGCTGTCAGAACTTACTTGCTGGAGAGGTCACGGGTATGCCAAATTTCTGATCCTGAGCGCAACTACCACTGCTTTTATCTCCTATGTGCGGCATCACAGGAGGTAATGATATATTCTCTCTGAATATTTCTTATCCTCAGCGAACTCATCTCTAGTGTTCTTTAAGCTAATTTGGGATTTGGTTACTAATACAATCTCCTGTGACATTGAACTTTCAGGAGGTTGAAAAATACAAATTAGGAAATCCTAAGAGTTTTCATTATCTTAATCAATCAAATTGCTACGAGTTGGTTGGGGTTAGTGATGCTCATGAATATTTGGCTACCAGAAGAGCAATGGATATTGTTGGCATCAGTACTCAGGAGCAGGTAGCTTTATTATTTCCATGTGTTCTTTGACATGATCAATGTCGTTTTTTCTCACATCTCTGCAATTTAATTTGTTTTCAGGATGCTATTTTCCGGGTAGTTGCAGCTATCCTTCATATTGGCAACATTGAATTTGCCAAGGGGAAAGAAGTTGATTCCTCAGTTTTGAAAGATGACAAATCTAAGTTCCATCTCGACACAACTGCTGAACTTCTTATGTAATTACCTGTATTTGGTTCTGTTCTATAATTGATGATATTACTATGTGCATGCTCCAACTATTGTTGACACGTACTCTATGTCAGGTGTGATCCTGGAGCCTTGGAAGATGCTCTTTGTAAGCGTGTCATGGTAACACCAGAGGAGGTTATAAAAAGGAGCCTTGATCCTTCCAATGCAACTATCAGCAGGGATGGTCTAGCAAAGACAATATATTCTCGCTTGTTTGACTGGTAATATAATAGTGCCCTTTCATATTTATTAAATATGTTCCATAGCATGCCTAATGCAACGCAGAAGAAAAGATTGCATTCATTATTGCAACACATCATTATCTTGCAGGCTTGTTGATAAAATTAATAGTTCCATTGGGCAAGACGCTACCTCTAAATGTCTTATTGGTGTCCTGGACATCTATGGTTTTGAGAGCTTCAAGTCAAACAGGTAGCCTTTACTGTAGTCCAATCTTGTATTTAGAATCCACTAGAGTTGTTTTCATGAACTGACAAATCATAACTTCTGCAGTTTTTGAACAATTTTTGTATTAATTATACAAATGAGAAATTGCAACAACATTTCAATCAGGTAACACTTGCTCACAAGGAATGGTTCATGTACACTTGTACACCAAATTTCCCCTAGCCATTTGCCACCAGAGCATATATTTATGTGAAAGGTGCATGTGTGCTCTTTTTCAGCACGTTTTCAAGATGGAACAAGAGGAGTACACCAAAGAACAAATTGATTGGAGCTATATTGAGTTTGTCGATAATCAAGATGTCCTTGACCTTATTGAGAAGGTATGTATAACCACTCGACAGAAAGGACCTATAAATTTAATTAATCTAATTTCATCTAAAGTGTCTTGATTTTGGACGTATCAAATGTTGTAATGTATAAGCTTAAAACAAGGCCAAACATTCAGCTTACATTTAGTCTTATTTGAAAAGATCATCATAGCCAGAGAAGCCCTTGTTTTGGGCTAGGCAAATGTGCTGCATTTTTTTTGTTGTACTTGTTTTAGAACTAAGTCCTATCTTTACCAATCAGTTTTGCAATGGATTCTCACTCACTCTCTTTTCCATGTATTACTGAATTTATCGACAAATGAGATTAAGTTTGGTTTGTTTAAATTTTCCCTTTGCAGAAACCTGGTGGTGTTATTGCACTTCTTGATGAGGCATGGTATGCTTACCATTTATATTTTCTTTGTTCTTCCTGTCTAATCAATTTATTTTCCTGTGTAATTTTAGTTGAATGTTTGAGTTAATGACCATTGATTAGATTCAAAACTATGTAACATATTCTCTGTTAACTGTTTTGCATTCAGTATGTTTCCCAAGTCGACACATGAGACCTTAGCCCAGAAGCTGTACCAGACTTTTCAAAAGCACAGACGGTTTGTCAAACCAAAGCTATCTCGTACAGATTTTACAATCTGTCACTATGCTGGAGAGGTTAGCTTTTATTCATCAAATTCAATTCCTTGAGGATATTGTCAGTTCTGGTTTTAACTGATACTTGTGGCATTCAGGTGTTGTATCAGTCTGACCAATTCCTTGACAAAAATAAAGACTATGTTGTGGCAGAGCACCAGGAGTTACTGAGTGCTTCTAAATGCTCATTTATCTCAGGATTATTTCCTCCTCTGCCAGAGGAGACATCCAAATCCTCGAAGTTCTCTTCGATTGGAGCCCGCTTCAAGGTCCCCTTCCCCCCTCTTTTGATATTGCTTGATTATGCTTCAGAATTTGTGGCCACTGCCACTTCTATATCCACCTATCCCATTTCCATTTTTTGTCCAGTTTTCTATTATGCGTGGCCAACTTTACCAACCTCTGCTTTTTATGTGGCAGCAACAACTCCAAGCTCTTATGGAAACATTAAACTCTACAGAACCTCATTATATCAGATGTGTGAAGCCAAATAATGTGCTAAAACCCGCAATTTTCGAGAATGTCAATGTCATGCAACAGTTGCGTTGTGGTGTAAGTGCTTCTGAACTATAATTATTGTGTCATCCTGTAGTGCAGCCTAATGGTGGCTATGGTGGAGTTGGTCTATACGACAAAGATGTTCCGCTAAATTGCATGCCATTTATCATCAGGGTGTACTTGAGGCAATCAGGATCAGTTGTGCTGGGTATCCTACACGCCGCACATTTTATGAGTTTTTGCATCGCTTTGGAATACTTGCCCCAGAGGCCCTTGAAGGAAAGTTAGTACTTCTTTGCAGTTCTGCAGATCTATAGTTTACTATCTGAGACTCAATCAAGTTCTTTAGTGCTTCTAAAAGTGATACGTCTCTAAGTTTTTCTTTTCCATATCTCAATAGTTGCGATGAAAAGGTTGCATGCAAGAGGATTATGGAAAAGAAGGGTCTTTTGGGCTTTCAGGTAACTAACATGAACTCTAGTCCATTTGCCTTGTCACACTGTTTTATTCAAAGCTTAGTGTTGTTTGAATGCCTAACATACATTGGAGAGCTATTGATGATCTGGTAAAGGAAAAAATTGTACTTAAAAGATGCACTTGCTTAATATTTATGCTTTTAGGTTTGCGATATTAGATTATGGCATGCAGGGTGCCCTACATTAGGTCTTTGATACTTATTTCTGTTACATTAACTGTACTCCGTATTTCTCAGATAGGTAAAACAAAAGTTTTTCTGAGAGCCGGCCAGATGGCTGAATTAGATGCTAGGAGAACCGAAGTACTCAGTGTCGCGGCAAAAACAATTCAAGGGAAAATACGGACACATATAATGCGAAAGAAGTTTATTTCTTTGAGGAAGGCATCTATGTGCATTCAGGCAATATGGAGAGGTCCGTTTGGCTTGTACTTAACTGTAGACCTGGTTATATTTCATTTTACTAATTATTGTCAATATTGCTTTGTATTTTAGGAAGATTAGCTTGTAAACTATATGATCGCATGCGAAGGGAAGCAGCTGCCATCAAAGTTCAGAAAAATCAACGTAGGCATCAGGCAAGGAGGTCCTACAAACTCCTAAATGCTTCGGTTCTCATAGTGCAAACTGCATTGCGTGCGATGGCAGCAAGGAATGAGTTCAGATATAAGAAGCAATTTAAGGCAGCAGTTACAATTCAGGTGGTTTTCAGTTCCTTGTAAATTATAAAACAACTCAAATATGTATAGTGCTTCTGAACACACCATATGTTCCTGAATGTATACTCTGATACAGGCTCGTTATAGGTGCCATAGAGCTCAGGTTTACCATAAGAAGTTAAAGTGTGCAGCCATTGTTGCACAATGCAGATGGAGGGGAAGGATTGGAAGGAAAGAACTCAGAAAACTTAAAATGGTATGCGTATTATCCCAATCAATGCACTACTGTTACATATCATATTCTGGTTGTGAATACAACATGAATTCTCTAGTCCTGTTTCTCCTTTGATGACTTTTAGATTATGTATCATTCTTATATAAAGGATAAAAATTCTTTCTTGTCCTCAACATTGCATGCTCTTAAAATTTAACTGCACGGCTGAGGAGAGTAAATGGTCTCATGAGAAATCTACTATCAAATCATAAAGTCAGCAATAAGGTATCACCATCAGAGGACACAAAATTGTCATATCTAGTCACGGTTGTTACAGCATCACCTAGGTGTTGCGGTGGAGTTGGGTGGATACCATGCACATTTGCCGCCACTTGGGGGCGGGGGGAGGCGAGGTGGTGGGGAGAGAGAGGAGTGAGTGCGGGAGAGAGAGGAGGTGCTGGGAAGAGGAGAGGAGGTGAGGTGGCGGGGGAAGGAGGCGAGGCAGTGGGGGGAGGAGGCGAGGCAGTGGGGGAGGAGGCAAGGCAGCGGGGAGAGAGGGGAGTGAGTGCGGGAGAGAGAGGAGTGAGTGCGGGAGTTGGCAGATAAGTAGGCTTTGTAGTCATGTAGAGCCGTAGAGGTATGTATTGTAGACATGCATAGTGTGGCTATGCGACTCACCGTGGCGTCGCCATGGCGTCCAGGCACCCCTCACTTGCAGTGGTCGCCGACTCCACCGTGACAACCATGTATCTAATGCATTGCTATTATAACTCTTCAGGAAGCAAGAGAGACCGGTGCACTCAAGGAAGCAAAGGATAAACTTGAAAAGAAAGTGGAAGAACTTACATGGCGTGTGCAGTTAGAGAAGCGAATGAGGGTACAATGTTGGACTTCTTTTGCTATTTTACATATTACACCCTTCCACTCCAGAAACACTTCTACGGAGTAAAATGCATTACATCATGGTTTATCTTCTATAATTGTAATATGCGCATTTAAATATTTATCACACTACCTATTATCTCAATCATTTGACATAAATCAATTCACGTGCATACAGACAGACTTGGAAGAAGCAAAAGCCCAGGAGTTATCAAAACTGCAGAGCTCTATGGAAGCTCTGCAAGCTAAATTGGATGACACAAGTGCAATGCTTGTCAAGGAAAGAGAAGCTGCTAAAAAGGCTATTGAGGAAGCACCTCCTGTAGTGAAGGAAACTGAGGTTCTAGTCCAGGACACTGAAAAGATTGATTCCTTGACAGCAGAGGTGGAAGAACTTAAGGTATGTAATATACTATTTTTGTTGTTGGCCAGAATTTCCTAATGTTTTGCTCATCCAGTAATTTTGCACAATGAGATACTATCAGATAAACTTCAGCATATCTACATGATTTAGCTTGTGTACTCATTTTGTGATGTACTACTTCATTTCCTTGTAGACCTCACTACAATCAGAAAAACAAAGAGCGGATGATTTAGAAAAGAAACGCTCTGAAGAAGGACAAGCAAATGAAGAAAAGCAAAAGAAACTGGAAGAGGCTGAAGTAAAAATGCGTCAATTTCAGGAATATCTGAGAAGGTTAAGCTTTTTACATGTTGCTTATTTATGCTGTGGTCACTGATCTTCCCATGTTTTTTTTCCTGTTGTGCATGAAACATGTACAGATTCTCCTTATGAGTTCAGTTTTCATACTACACTTATGTAGAAGAAGACATTCTATTCAATATTGATATCTAAATGCATTGTCACCATGTTATCGAACATTAAATCTTCATCTTATAGCACCGGTGATCTGCATGTTCTCATATAGGCTAGAGGAGAAGCTCTCTAATGTAGAATCTGAAAATAAAGTCCTTCGTCAGCAAGCTGTCTCAATGGCTCCAAGTAAAATTTTGTCAGGTCGTTCCAAGTCCATTTTACAGGTGAGTCAATGAGTGTAGATATGTTGTTATCTTGTGTTCCTTCTTGAAGATTTTATCGATAATTTACACCACTTGTTTGTTTTACAGAGGAATACAGAAAGTGGCCATGTATCAGGTGGCGATTCAAAAGCAACTCCAGTGAGTGGACATGCTCTATATATTTGGTTAGCAGCTATATAGTTACTGGACAGTATATCGAAATAAACCCATTTTTTTATCTCATGGTGCTTCAGGAATCCAATATTGTGTCCTCTCCTAAAAAGGAATATGACATAGACGATAAGCCACAGAAATCTCTTAATGAAAAGCAGCAGGTGTAGTCTGCTATCTTACTCATGTTTTTTAAGATCATGTATAGACCCGTTATATTTGGGGAAATTGATTATATAGGACTGAGTTGAAAGGGTTTTAGCAAAATAGGATCAAGTTATTTGTACTCGTACATATAAGACTGAGTTGAGCTACTTCTTGCAAATATAGGACTTTTCCAATTTTAATTTCATTTTCATTTTCTAGCCCTTTTTCTCTACGCGAAATGACTCTTTTGCCTCTTCCTCCCTCGCCTCCGGCCGCTCCAGCGCCGCGCCGCCGCCGCCCAGCGCCGCCCCGCGCCGCGCCGCCGCTCCCCCGCCCAGCGCCGCGCCGCTGCTCCCCCGCGCCGCGCCGCCGCTCCCCCGCGCCGCGCCGCCGCTCCCCCGCCCAGCGCCGCGCCGCCGCTCCCCCGCGCCGCGCCGCGCCGCGCCGGAGCGAGGCGGGGCGGGGGAGCGGCGGCGCGGCGCGGCGCGGGGGAGCGGCGGCGCGGCGCTGGGCGGGGGAGCGGCGGCGCGGCGCTGGGCGGGGGAGCGGCGGCGCGGCGCGGGGGAGCAGCGGCGCGGCGCGGGGCGGCGCTGGGCGGCGGGGGAGCGGCGCTGGAGCGGCCGGAGGCGAGGGAGGAAGGGGCAAAAGAGTCATTTCGCGTAGAGAAAAAGGGCTAGAAAATGAAATTAAAATTGGAAAAGTCCTATATTTGCAAGAAGTAGCTCAACTCAGTCCTATATGTACGAGTACAAATAACTTGATCCTATTTTGCTAAAACCCTCTCAACTCAGTCCTATATAATCAATTTCCCCGTTATATTTACGTCGCTCTCTGCAATTGATATGTTAGTATCTTTGCAGGAAAATCAAGATCTATTAATCAGGTGCATCGCACAACATTTGGGCTTTGCTGGGAATCGGCCAGTCGCTGCTTGTATTATATACAAGTGCCTTCTTCACTGGAGATCATTTGAAGTAGAGCGGACAAGTGTTTTTGATCGCATCATTCAGACCATTGGGCATGCAATTGAGGTTATAATAATATGATGCAACTTTATTATCATTATCTATGGATTCTGCACTCTACGGTGATGCTGAATATCATTTTCTGTGTTTTATAGACACAGGACAACAATGAAGTCTTAGCATATTGGCTCTCAAATGCTTCAACACTGTTGCTATTGCTTCAACGGACACTCAAGGCAAGTGGATCAACGGGAATGGCTCCACAGCGTCGACGATCATCTTCTGCCACTCTTTTTGGAAGGATGACCCAGGTACACAGTTTTTTTGTCTTCTTTAACTGAAGCTTCATACTAGTTACTGAGTGATTCTGTTTTGCATTTTCTATTTCCAGAGCTTCAGAGGAACTCCGCAAGGTGTAAATCTTTCTCTAATAAATGGAAGCATGGTTAGTGGAGTAGAGACACTGAGACAGGTCGAAGCCAAGTATCCTGCTTTACTGTTTAAGCAGCAACTAACGGCATATGTGGAGAAGATTTATGGAATGATCCGGGATAATTTGAAGAAAGAGATCTCTCCTTTGCTCGGTTTGTGCATTCAGGTATATCTGGTTTCTGAGTCCAGAGAATGATAGTCATTTTTGTTAATTTGAGTTTTATTTGTGGAATGTCATACATTATATATTTTCAAATTGGTGGCATATTTGCATTTCTCCCCACCAATACAAATACTATAGGCCCCAAGAACATCAAGAGCAAGCTTAATGAAAGGATCTTCACGTTCAAACACAAATACAGCTGCACAACAAGCTTTGATTGCTCACTGGCAAGGGATTGTGAAGAGCCTTGGAAATTTCTTGAACATCCTCAAAGTGAACAATGTCGGTAAAATGTTGATTGTTTAAACCTACTTTTCTTTTATTTCATATCATTAGGATAAATTTTTCAGCAGTTGTAAGAACATCATTCACATAATCAGATGTACGGTTATTCAACGTGATTAAAGCTGTATACCAACTAATCCTGCTTGTGTATGTCACTGCTTCAGGTTCCTCCATTCTTGGTGCGAAAGGTATTCACTCAGATATTCTCATTCATCAACGTACAGCTATTTAACAGGTAAATGTATGTCATGATGATTAAAAACAGATATTTATTTGACTGTTGGTTTGCAAAACGCCATAAATGCTTGACCGAGCTTCATTTGGTTATTATCTGTCTTCAGTCTGCTACTGAGAAGGGAGTGCTGTTCATTCAGTAACGGAGAGTATGTAAAAGCAGGATTAGCTGAGCTTGAACATTGGTGCTATCGAGCTACTGATGAGGTAAACATAGCTATTATTGTGAACAAGGTTCCAAAAACCGGAACCAGAAAAAATCCCAGTCGGCGGCCGGTAACGGTAACCGGGCGGTTACCGGAAAAACCGGTCACAATTTGAAAATCAAAATTTGAATTTTGAGATGTTTTGAGACCGGTAACCGGAAAACTGGAAAAAAACCGGCCAAAATTCGAAAATCAAAAATTCATACCGGCCGGTTTTTTCGGTTACCGGTCTCCACCGGTAAAAAGGGTAACCGGCCGGTAACCGCCGGGATTTTGAACCCTTATTGTGACACATCTCAAAACGCTGCTAGATAATATAAATATATTTGTGAAGGGGCAGTAGAGCTTTAGTAGTATCCTAGTTTTTTGAAGGAGGTTTAGTAGCATCCTAATTTGATGTTGAGCTCTAGAATATGCTTATCCAGGTTTTTACAGTGATCAACAGCAAAAGGAAATAAAGCTAAGATAGTTTTAGTTTTTCATGTTCATTACCCCAAGCTCATTCTGAATTGATTTAGCGATTGTCACAAAGCATCAGAATGGTTGTGAGCATCAATATTGATTTCTCATCTAGTGCTTTCCTACTTGCAGTATGCAGGTTCAGCCTGGGATGAGCTTAAACATATAAGACAGGCTATTGGTTTCCTGGTAATTTATTTTTCCATTTGCTCCTAGAACACTTGCACATAATGTTTTGTTAGCAGAACCAATATTTTGGTTATCACTGCTAAGAGAAGTTGTATGGTCAAATATGAGACTATGATTGCGACATGACTCTGGAACTCTCCTAAAAAACATGACTCTGGAACTTCTTTTTGTTTCCCTTTTGCATTTTTACCCTTTAGAAGTTAGTCTTCTCAAATAAGCTGCAAGTCAGGATTCCGACTTTGGACATACTGTTTGATCTTGACATTTGGGATACAAGAATTGATATGAAGTTTATATTGCAGTATTGCACATTACCAAATCAATGTATAATATAAGCTTCTCACATTTTTCTTTTTTCCAGGTGATTCATCAAAAGCCAAAGAAAACGTTGGATGAAATAAGTCATGACCTTTGTCCAGTGAGTGAGAAATAGCCAAGTCGTTCATTTTGTCTTCTCGTTCAAAAAGTTGGATTTCCTTGGAATTTGTTAACAACCTCATAACTCCCTGTTCAGGTACTTAGCATACAACAACTATACAGGATCAGTACTATGTACTGGGATGACAAGTACGGAACACATAGTGTGTCCCCAGAGGTAAGCTTCACATGGTATTGCATAATTGCATTTCATTTCACCTGATAAGAAGTGATCACATATGATTTATCATATTAGGTTATATCAAACATGAGAGTACTAATGACAGAAGACTCCAACAATCCTGTAAGCAATTCATTTCTGCTGGATGATGACTCAAGGTTACTGTCTCTACGCTCCTATCAATTGCTTATCCTATTCCACCATGCTGGCCAATCTGAAGTGCCTTCTGCTTACTCATCTGCACTTTGAAATGCAGCATACCATTCTCCGTCGATGACATATCCAAATCAATGGAGCAGATTGACATCTCTGACATTGAGCCACCTCCACTCATTCGGGAGAACTCAGGCTTTGTATTCTTGTTGCCGCCCCATGAATAAATGCGTGCCCTTAACACTCCAAGACTTGGTCATGGAATGCATTGAGCCAGACAGATAATGGGCTTGGGCGATCTATGCAGAGTGAGGTTCTTCTGATTACCAATGCCCCATGAAATCAGATACACGGCTTCCTTGTTTGAACTTTGGTGGCTTTCCTGATAGAATCCAATGTGCGTTTCCTGGACTCATCAAGTGCGCTACGCTTTGGTTTTTTGTTTCCTACATCTGTTTTTTGTTTATTCTACTAAGTTCAGAGTGGCTAGACACTAGTTCAAATCAAACTAATTTAGGAAGTTTTAGCAGAACCAGTGGAGATTCATTCATTCCTTAACTTATTGCTTAGTTCTAGAGCACCTTTGAGGTGAGATTGCAAGAGCAGTGTAATAGGATGTTCCCCATCCTCTTTCAGTCATGCGTTCGGTGGCTACCTACTTTGGACTAATCCTGTGTATATCAGTACCACATTGAACTGCAGTTAACTTTTATTTGCTGTATGAATTTGAGAGCTCATCCGTTTATCCAGTGACAGTCATTCCTCTTCCGATTGGTTTACTATACTCTGTTTTTTTTTGTTGGCGCTTTGTTTCGTCTTGTCCTTTTGCACCACCTGTTTTACCATCACAGATACATACGGTTCATTTGGACCGCCGAATTTTACAGGAAACAGAGTAATTCCTTGGAAACTCATATGAAAATCTCCAATTCCAACTTCTGGTGTGTAGATGTTTGCTGCTTTGGTTACCTTGTTTCTGTTGCAACTTACTGGTTGATGTTGCAACTTACTGGTGTGTAGATGTTTGTTGCTTTGGTTACCTTGTTTCTGAAGACGCAAATATGGAGTAAACATTACGTTCCTCAATGTGACCACACGAAATTTATTCCTTTCCAACTTGAATTTTTTGTGAAGTTCAAAAAAAAATCTGAAAAACTAGTTAACTGGAAAAAAAATTGAAAATGCAATGGTTAAATCCCGGCCTTGTTATACAGTGAAGCCCAGCCCATTAACCATTATCAAACCCTACTTGTCCTCTTCACTCTTCAGCCGAATCCACTAGTCTCCACTTCTCCCCCATGATTCCTCCATGCCAAACCACACCAGCCATCTAATCTCGAATCCTCCATGAAGATTGCAATGTTTGCTTCCCATCTCTACCCCATATGAGCAAGGTTAGCAGACGACGATAAGCAAGACAAGTAAATCTGCATTCGCCCTCGATTCAGATCGGGGGCGCGAGAGCATGATGAATCCGTCTAGGGGAATCTCTTCTCTCTGATGCTGATCTCTGTTCATTTTCCTTGCTCTTCTTTCTTTCTTTCTTTCTTGCATTGTGTGCCCTTTTTTCTTTTCCTTTCGTGTTCTTGCCTTCGTAATGATTTTTCAAGGTGCCTGTGATGGTGTTAAATGTACTTTGAGCAATGAGCAATCCGCCATGAAAAACATTTAATCTGTGGCGCTCCGTTTCTTTGTGGACTTTCTTGATGATTGTGAGGCCAAGGATCAATCATCTAGTATAGATGCATAATTTCTTCGAAAATATTTTAGTGTTCTAGTCTCATTTTCTTTCATGGCCTCGTGGGGGTATCCTGATCTGCCGGCCTGATGATTAGCACTGTTTGCACCAAGAACGGAGATCTGAATGCGCTTCTCCGTCGAAGCCCGCTTGGCCGCTTTGGTGGATCATGTAGTAGTAGTACTCCCTCCGTTCCGCTATTACTTCCCCCTGGCAATTGATCATATACCCTCCATTTTCACATGCCCCCTGAATCTCTTCCACCTAGCAGGCTAAGCAGGCTCCGGGGGAACGAATGTGTAGATGCAAAAGTTATGAAGGCTTTGGCAGATTGAAAGAATGCCCCACTCCAAACTTCATGTGACTTGGTTAGCGAGTTCTTGAAAGCTGCAAACTATTTTGGCTGATGTTAGTTTACTGTGGATGACACACTCTGCTCGTTGATCACTGCGTGTTTTCAGTTTGAAGGCAAATATGCTCCCAGCCTGCCACTGCCAGTGCCGTTTTCCGATGGTTTATGGATGTGCTTGGATGGATGTTCGCTGGAATCTGACCGGTCTTTGTTGATGCTTCCTTTCCTGTAGGAAACATGACTGATATGTGTGTTGCAATATTTCACCACATAGCAAAATCGGCAGATGACGAGAAGCAAGACAAGGACATCTGCAGTGCCCCTGAATTAAATCGGGGATGCAATAGCATGATGACTGTGTCTAGGGGAATCTCTGATGCTAATCTCGTCTTCTTTTGTTTATTTTCTTGCATTATGTGTCTCAATTCTTTCTTTTTCTTGTTTTGGTTAGGTGCCTGTAAAACATATGTCAAGCATTCACAATGAAAAGTACCTAATCTGTGGTACTTTATTTCCTTTGATTTTTTTTTAGTATAAAGAGGTGTGTTATAGGCTAAGTATGGTGTAGATGAGGTCTCTTGTCAAACCACGGATGCTCATAGTATAAATAACTTCTACAGATAGAAAGTAGCATAATCCAACTTTTCAACTTACATGGATGCTGATTTTATTGTCTCATTTTTTTGGACAAAGGTTGACAAGTAGTTTGTCTTTGTTGTGGGGGCATTCTGGTCTGCCAACCTGATGATTACCTTAATTTGCATTGAGAATGGAGATCTGAATACGCTTCTCCGTTGAAGCTCGCTTGGCCGCTGTGGTGGATCATATACTACTTCCTCTGTTTCTAGATAGATGAGTAATTTTTCTCAGGTGTAAATTGCATCATCCATCCATGCATGCATATATCACTCTGATTGTCTCCCACCAAGCTGGCTAGGTGGACTCCGGTGAGAGTATGTGAAGATGCAAAAATTATGAAGGTTTTGGTGGATGCGCAGAATACTAGAATGCCCCCCCCCCCCAAGTACTGTTGTATTATGTGCTAATTACTAGTCAAGGAAGATGTTTGTGAACACATGGATTAACTAGTACAAATGTATAATTTCTTGGAAAAAGTTCTAATGTTTTGGTTTGAATTGTGAGATTATTAGTTGAACTGTTGAATATTTTGGCTTTGTTTTGGGGCATTCTGATCTATACCAGCCTGATGATTACCAGTGTTTGCATTAAGAACGGAGATCTGAATGTACTTCTCCGTTGAAGCCTGCTCGGCCACTCTGGTGGATCTGCTGCTACTGCTTGTACTACTACTCCATTCCAATATATATGAGTAATTTTCTCTCAGGAGTAAATTGCACAGTTGGTCCTTACATGTCATGCTGTATACTTGAACCACTTTTTCTTACCCCCTTGAACTCACTCTAATTTTCCTTCCACCAAGCTGGCTAAGCGGGCTCCGGGGAAAGAATATGTAGATGCAAGAATTATGAAGGCTTGGCAGATCGAAATAATGCCCCCTGATTTAACAAATTATATTTTGAGTAAATTGATTACTGCAAGCAGGGTTTATTTTCTACTGGTTTTTGCAACTTTGATTGCTGAGTTCTCATAGGGCTTTCTGTTGCCCTAACTGCAATACGATTTGAGCTTCATTCTTCTGACTTCCCTTTGAGCACGGTGCTAATGCAAATATTGGAGCTGTAAACGCCTTGTTATTGTCAGGATGTCATCCATCTGCTCTGATGTGTACTGATGTTAAATTTTTCTTGATGCAACGAGCAAAGCTATTAATACATGTTGAGATATCTTTGTATCTACATAGTTGCTATGTCTATATACTTACTGATTTCTTGTGAAATCAATTGGGGCTGTTGCAATTATACAATTTTGCAGGTTTTGATGGTTCATGACGCAGGGTTACCGTTAAAGAATTGAACAGGGTGGCAATGTAGCCACAGAGAAGTGGGGATAAACTGCGCGATGCCATTTGATTAACGATGTTGTAATTAAAAAAATCGTTATTTGTGCTGGAAACAAGTGTATTTCACCCCCAAAAGTTGTAACATTTGTGTTCGATTTTGGCTAATGAGCTTGATTGGGTGTAACAAAATCGCACTTAACTGGAATGAAGACTATGAGGCCATTTGCAACCCTCGAGAGCTCCGGGAACAATCTTCGCTGATGAAGAGAGCTCAGGCCATGTCTTCTCCGAGGCTACTTTCAAGCATTATCCAAGGGAGAAAAGCATGCAGCTCATTTGTTAGCTAGAAAAGGCTTTGGTTTGTCTGAAATCTCCTTTATGGCCACGAGCATCTAAATTTCTTCTTTTGATGTATCTAAAAGCTGTATATGTATGTATATAACAGGGGGAGATTTTGGTGAAATTTTTGACACATATAGCACGCTTGGAGTTCGTATTTACAAGAATGTCAGAATACACACGACAATAACAAAAATGTCTGCTTTGTTGCCTGGTGACCGGGCAGCAGCGTCATGGAACTGACATCTGGCAGTTGGAACCCTATGGTTGTGTGGCAGTAGCCTGTCACCTGGTCATCGTGCGGCCAAGGGTTTGCCATCCGGCCACAGGGTGACAAGTAATTACCACCAGCCATCATCCCCTCTAAGCTAAGTACCATGATTAAGCAGGCTTTAATGGCCTACCGCTTGGTCACCAGGCGACAGGGGATTTTGGCATCGTACGATAGGGGCAACCCTCGCGTGTTTCTTTACTTAGTTTATTACATATGCGAATGAATGGATGGCAGGCTCTTGGTACCGTACGATAGGGGGTGGTCCTTGCGTGTTTCTTTACTTAGTTTATTACGCATGTGAATGAATGAATTAGGCCGAGGCCATTTGGTTGGTATGGAAAATGAGAGATCGTGTATACGCGACGAGGGAATGGACAACCGAAAGTGAGGTTGCGTCACGTTTGTCTCCACATGCGTAGTTCACTCCCGTAATTATCGACGCTACGTTAGCACGCCGCGCTCTAGCTTGCGCTATAAATTGCGAGCTCTCACAGTCGGTCTCGTAGTCTCTTTCGCAATCTCTCGTAGTCGCTTTCGTAGTCTCACAATTCTTCGCAGCCAGTTAACAGTCGTATTAGCAGCCAGTTAACAGTCGCAGCCCAAGCAGCGGCCTCCATATGACTGTACTAGGTTCACACCTCATGCTACGTACAGTTGCAAAAACTTCATCTTGTAAGTCTGCACAGCCGAGCATGTCCACTGTGCAACTGTAGTGCCTTGCGTTAGGCTCAATCCCATGCCCATCCTTCACCAGAGAGAAATATTTCTAACCATCTTCAACCAGTCCAGCATGGCTGCATGCACCAAGTACACATAGGAAAGAAATATCATTTGGGAAAAATTCTTTCTTCAAGCATTTTCTTGAAGAATTGGACAAGTTGTTCCGCTTGTCCATGGAAGGCTAATCCTCCAATGATCAAGTTCCTCTCCTTCATCCTGTTAACAAATTCCATTGCAGCCTGCACATCCCCGCACTTTGCATACATTGATACCAATGAATTTCCAATAACAATGCTTATCCATGGCCGACCTTCCAAGTGCAAAGAATGTATCATCCTCCCCGTGTCAAGCGACCTTAAGTTCGCACAGCACGATAGCAAGCTAATAATAGTTGCTTCATCAGGTATCCACCCAGCACCCCTCATCTCATCAAACACCTCCAATGCTTCCTTCAGCATCCCCTTCGCTGCGTAACCTTTGATGATGGTGTTCCATGAAACCACATCCTTCTCCGGCAAATGATCAAACAACTCCCTCGCTTTCTCCATCTCCCTATGCTTCGCGTAAGCACCCACCGTCACATTCCAACGCACCATGCCCTTGCGCCAGCACTCATCAAACATTTGTCGTGCCGTGTGCAGGTCACCTCTCGCCGCATGCCCCGCTATAACAGTCGACCACGCCACAACATCCTACTCGCCAGATTCGTCAAGAAACACGCTGGCGACCCGCAAACCCTTGCATGTGGCATGCATCTTGATAAGCGCGTTCCTCATGAACGCATTCTTCAAGAAGTAAGCTTCAAGACGACACCATGGACCTGGTACCCAGCGCAAGCACCCCCGGACAAGGTGGCACAAGCCTGGAGGAGGTAGTAAAACATGAAGGCATTGGGCCTCAGGGAAGGCTGTGGTGGGCGCGGCGCTGTGCGCTGTAAGAGCGAGGAGGCCGACTAGAGGGGAGTGAATAGGCGGTCTAAAATTCTCTACAAATTAATACTTGCAATTCAAGACCTTTTCTATTTGCTTAAACCAAGTATACAATGCGGAAACTAAATTCAAGTTAGTTTAGTACAAATATTGCCTATGACAAGCAAATTCGCCTAAGTGCACAAATAATTCTAGCCTAGGTCAAAGTTTGCAATTTTAGATACACAAGCAATCAATTTAATTCTATGAATGTAAATTGCTTGAATATAAATAGAGCACAAGAAGACAAACCACAATTGACACAATGATGTTTTACCGTGGTGTTCGGAAACTTACCGGTTTCCCCTAATCCACGTTGAGGTTAGGCCGAACAAATCGGACCGGCTCCACAAATTAAGCCAAAGCACCTCTAATCCACTAGTGGTAGCTATTTCCCGCTCCAGGTAGGTGAGCTCCGACCTTCACAACTTCGCTGGGTCTTCTCACAAGCTTCTTGAGAAGATCACCGCGCACGACGCCTCCCACGCCGTCTAGGAGTCGGCAAACTCCAAGAGTAACAAATCAAGTCCCTCACTTGACTCTCACCACGTGCAACGAATGCACAAGCTCACTTGGACACAAAGTCCAGCTCTAGATGCAACACATGCACTCTAGATCCTCTCTCCCTTCTCACAAAGTGCAACACATGCACGATTGAGTGGAGAGCCTCACTCTAGCTCAAGAACACAGAAATAAATGAAGCAACAACCTCTCCAACCGGCCACAAGGGGGTATTTATACCCCCACACAAGAAAACTAGCTATTGGAGCCAAACCCCTGAAAAATCAGGAAAATCGGAACTACCGCAGTACAAATTGTGGTACTTTCGATTTCCTCCCCAACGGTCAGAAAAATAGCCGTTGGAGCCAAAATCGGAACTACCGCAGTTCAAATTGCGGAACTACCGATTTTCTCGAGGCCAAGTCATTCGGAAAATCGCTCTCTGGAAAAAAAAACGTTCCGCTCAGAAATCGAAACTTCCGGAAAATCGGAACTACCGGAAAAATCGGAACTACCGCAGTACAAATTGCGGTACTTTCGTTTTCTGTTTTTCAGCACAGGCGACATTTGAAAAAACGGTCATAACTTTTGACTCCGATGTCGGAATTGAGTGGTCTTGGACTCTATGGAAAGCTTATTGAGAGGGCTACACAACCCATCTATTTGCATGACCTCAAACACATTAGATTAATACAGAAATTAAAAGACATCTAAAGAGTCACTACCATGGTCTAATGTCAAAGGAAATAGCAATAAACAATTTTAGACCATGCCAAGGGATAATGCATGATCTCCAAGTTTTGCAAAACACGTTTGCAAACTTAGATCATGCTACAAGGATTAGGTACATGGACTTCAACCTTTTGCAAAACACATTTGCAAAGTATAGTCACATGTTACAAGGATTAGATGCACGAGCCTCAACTATTTGCAAAACACATTCGCAAATAATGGCATCATGTCAAGATGAGCTAGAGCAAGTGAGGTTTGAGCTATCAACACATGATGAGACTCAAACTACTATATATGACCCCTCTTAATAGTACGGCAACCTACACTAGCAATCCGGTCTTCCAACCAAACACCAAGACCGATAAAAGACTAGGAACACATTCTTAGCCCTAGCTAGCCATACCTTTGCCTTGGGTTATTTCCTCGATATGCATCAACTCATGATGCATTCTTTTCATCAATTTCATCAATATATGATGGTCTTCACTTGTCTTGATGATCAACACATGATCATCTCCATTTGAACATGCATCAACTCATGACGCATCTTCTTCTCGATGGCTTTCAATACATGAATCCATCTCAAGTCATCCTCATTTGTGAAACCTAACCTATTCATCCAACTTATGAAAACTGTTAGTCCACAAACTAATTGTCATCAATTACCAAACTTCACCATTTTGGTAATTCATGACAATCTCAACAAATAATAAGATATAAAATTGATTTGCGAGTATACAACTTGTACACAACAAATGTATACTCTACGATAAGCTTTAAACAAAGCTTACCAATCTGGTTGTCATAATCATCTATCCATTAACACATAATAGAGAAGCTGGATGACAACCCGATCACACATGAATATATATGAACTACACAAGTTACATATACTCAAGAATATGTTTCCAAGTAAAGATCCTAAATATGCATATGGAAAGAAGTATGGATCAATACTTATGAAACTCCAAACTATAGAGAGAGCTCCCCCTAAATATGTGCATACAAATGTATATAAATAAAGACATATGCACATTTTCATTTTAGACTAGTTGAGGAGTTCAATCTATATTTGGGATCAAAGGAATGCATTAGTAAATGAGAGAGTGAGCTCGAATGCATACCTCTTTGATTTCACCTTTCTATCCAAATGAGACTAACCAAAGATAAACTCAAATAAACATATTAGTCTCATAAATTCACTTATCATTTTCACCAAAACATTATAAAAGTATGTGTCATTAATATCATAATGTTATAATGGCATTTGTTATTAACACCAAAATCAACTTAAATGGAGCTTGATCTTTCATGCGCGTGCCTGCGTATTATGGCGTTATGCGTAAAGATGTCTGGGTTGGGGATTCCGTCAGACAACATGCGGGCGTATTCCATGTTGCCGTGGAACGAGTCAACGCACGAGAGCAGCAAGTCCCTTAGGGGCCCGAGGCTCGCGGTAATGCTTGTTAGGATATGGGATAGCTATACTAGTGTAAATTAAAATTTTTTATCATATAAATCAGAAAGCTATATGAGTAAAAGATCACAGATCATTATCACTAGACGCGTAGTGCAGCAAAAAAAGAGTAGAAGCAGCCCGATTCAACGTAGCGTGCGCCTATGTAATGGAAGTAGTCGATCGTCTAACATCCTGATCAATGTCCTTGGGAGGTGATCGTCCACGAGCAGTAGCCAATCCCCATGAACCAACCGTCTCCTCCTTATGATCGTCTCGATCAGCATCATAGTCGCAGCAACACCTCTATCAAAATTCACACGTCCGAGGATGGAATATAGTGCGCCGATGTGCTAACACCAGCGCACATGACAGGGTTCTTTAGAGGTGGCCCCTAGGGTTTTAGTGGGTGTGTTGATCATATGTAAACCCTAGTTCATGCACTCCTTTTATATAGAGATTTCGACTAGATCCATATCAATACAATTAGAGATCGTATCTTACTCGGAAAGTCTCTAATCGGATCCTTATCTAATACGAGTCGAGATGTATCTCACTCAGAATCTATCATCCGGGCATTTACTATTCCAACCTGTTAAGTGTGTGACTCTGTAGATTCATATATACTTGGTTGCAACTCATAAACACATTTTCGATCATTGGTCAGTAGCGGTCCCTAGCAGGATATATCGATTCCAAATATACACAAAGATTAATCTAGACGAACCTTATGCAATATAATCTATAACTAGGTCTTAGTCACTCACGGTCAGCTCATAGCTCCTTACGACCAGATCGTATATGGTTACGACCAGTTTGCATCCCCATACAACCGGATCACAGACTAGCCTGTAATATATCCGACCAGCTCACGACCAGTTAGTATGTCCATACAGCCATATCGCATCCGGTCGACTTATCGACCCATTGACATATTCTCCTTTTCTTCATGTGATATGGCTATGCATTTTCTTTATCCGACCACATCGAGGGGTCTAAAGATATCTCTTCTGTTATGAAGGAGAGGTAAATCTCATATCCGACCAGTCACTTTTCTCCGTATGTTTCATAGTATACTCAAAAGCTACCTTTATAACTACTCAATTACGGTGTAGCATTTGACAAGCTATAAATACACTATTACACTTGTAGGAAACTATGCTAATCTCATGTACAAGGTTGATATATCATCATTACTTGAGATCGACTGATAACACATAAAACATAATAATCTCAACAGTGTCTCAAGGTGGGGTCAATTTAACACCACGTTCTCTAACATATGTTCATATTATTGATTTGATATCCACATATCTATGACCGATAAAATGTAGCCATCAATCAATACATATGCTACTCTATAAGTTACTGTTGTTCTGACCAGTGATATCTGATCAGGGGTTCTTTTAAAATGATATCGTATAACTAATAAAGAGCGTCACCAACAAGACATATACTTGCTAATCTTTATAAATGATAAATCATTCAAAGAATATAATAATATTTATTTAAAAGATCATAAAAAATAAAGAGTGATACAATCATCTCTATAATTGCCTCTAAAACATAGCACTAACAATACCCTTGAGGACCAGGTTTCCTTGGATTTGCTTCAAGGAGTACGGGCTTAGACGGGCGGAGCCCTTTCGGATCGTGCGTTGGTGGAAAGTCCTAGTCATATTGCTTTTTGGCTTTGGTTTTGACTTTTAGGTTTAGCCCATGGATGGTAACAACTTGTAAAAAAATTTGTAGAGAAAAACATTCATGTGCGAAGCATGTACTTACGTTCCTCCTCCGGTGAGGAGATGGTTCAACCAGTAAATGCCAACCAGAGATTTTTTAACTAGGACGTGGCCGTCAATTCTTGTCACTTTGTCAGCTTCGAAACTCGGTTTTATCTTGTTTAGATGAAGCACAATTACGTTAAGTGCAAATAATATTGAGACGAGTTAAACCGGAATGTACTCGGTATTGTTTGATTTTCCTAACGATTGGTTATCGTCGACAAAAACTTTTATGCACGTCCTTCTGAGAATTATCTCTATCTCTACTATTTAAAAGAATAATTTGATAAGCCCTGAGTCATGTGTTCTTCACCCCTCCCATCTCCCCTCTCACATCCTCTTCTACCTCTAAAAAAATCTCTAACAAATAAATTAACTACTAAAAAATGTTAATACTGATGCCAACAACTTTATCCTTTCTCTCCCACAAATTCCTTTCAGTAGTCTCCATCGTCCCCTCCTTACTCTCTTAGCTTTCCAGTCACCACCAACGAATAAGACTGTAATAGATACTACTATCACTAAGTCATCTACTCATCTTGTTCATCGCTGTTGAGCTCTTTCACCCCTAAAAAACTCTAACAAAAAAGCTTCCCAGTCGCCACCAATGAATAAGGTCATAATAGATGTTATTATCACTAGGCTATCATGCTTATCATTGTTGAGTGAGGCCATCTCTACCGGCCTCAGTATGGTCCAATTTGACCGCGGGCAACATGACAATTGATGTGCACTGGGCATGCAGATCTGAGAGTGATGTAAGCCAAGCTCAGCAGCGGAGCTCGACTAGACACTATAGAGGAGCAGAGAGCGTAGTGTATGCTAGACCCAGCAACATCAGCTTGACGTGCTGGCTCATATAATTTTTTATTTGTACGACATTAAGCTAGTATATATTAATAGTCCGTGTACATTAGAGTTGCGGTTCCAAACACCCAAACTCAGTTGGAAAACTCAAAATACAAATTTGAGTAGAGCTCAAATTAAATACAAAATCTAGTTTTTTTGTCGCAAAAAAAAGTTCCTCAGGAAACATCGACCCTAGCAGTAATCGACACAAAAGCACGATATTGTCGGTCTAGTCGTGTCGGTCTAAGATACGATATTGTTGGCCCGGCCTAAGCACCGTATGGCATAAAATAGCAACAGACTGTGCTGGCCCAGCTCGACTGAGCGTGCCGTGTTTGGGCTGGTACCTCGGCACAACAGGCCAATCTGGTATATCACACATATTATGGTAATGCAGTAAAATTGATTGCGGTTGGTAGTAAAATTACTTGTATTAGAGTTACTACGCTCTTCTGAGTGCAGATAGGTGACTTGCCAGTAAAATTACTTACGATTGGCAGTAAAAATACCTACGACTCGACGACTGACAGTAATTTTACTTGTGATTGATAGTAAAATTACTTATAAAAATCAATGGACTATCAATGACCCGTTTGGCTAAGTATGACTTGACTGATCTGGCACGATCCAATCTCTCTCCGTATTATGGCTAGGTTGAAGGACAATTATGTAGGCTAATACGGTATGGCACGGTAGTTTATCCAGATCAGCTATACCAAAGCTAGTAAGATGATGCCCGATCCAAATCAGGGATGACGTCCTATTCGGATCAGTGCCGTGTGCGGGTGTGCCATACCGGGCAACCCATTTGATAGCGGGGTCTGCCCGCAGCTGGCGAACCCCACGTATCTCCGGAATTTTCTAGACCAAACCGGGCGGCCGCGGAAGTCTCAAAACTAACTCTTCGCTCTGCTCGTCGATAAACGAAACCCAAAGCCGCCGCCTCCTTCAAGCTTCCTCCCCATCGAAAACCCTCGCGAATCTGAGATCTCGACACGCGCGCAGGCTAAGAAGGCGCTTCCCGAAGCTAAGTGAGAGCAGGAGCCGCGGCCGATGGCGATCATCTCCGACTTACAGGAGGACGAGGCGCCGCGGCGGCAGCAGCAGCCGGCGGCGGCCGTCGACGGCGACGAGGAGGCCCTCGCGGCGGTGCTGGAGCGGAAGGGCGGCGCGGTCCCGTTCCTCCACGCGGCCATCGACGTCGCGCGGCGTCGCTCCGACCTCTTCCGCGACCCCTCCGCGGTGAGCAAGGTCACTGCGATGGTGGCGGCGGCCAGGGCGCAGGTGGAGGCCGAGGAGAGGATGGAGAGGGAGGCCAGGAGGAAGTCGGAGGAAGCGGAGAGGAAGGCGGCCGAGGTTGAGAGGGCGGCGAAGGCGCCGGTGGCGGAGCAGAGGCCGGAGAGCTCAGTGGTGACGGAGGAGCGGGGACCGGAGAGTTCGGTGGAGAGGGATCGCATGGAGGTGGAGCAGGAGGATAGCAAAGTGAGAAGTGAGTACTCTGTTGCCATAGTCCTTTAATACTTATTGCTGCTAGGTTTTAGGGTTTTGATGCTAAATGTTGTTCTTATTATTAAGGCCGACCTTGCTTGTTCAGAGGTTTAGGATCTTGTTTCCGCGATGCTAACTCGATCTAGAAGAGAAATTTTAGTTATTCAGTCGGGTAATTTAAAGCCTCAATTGATGACTGCTTCTGTGGTAGCTTGGTTGGTTTCCATGGATGATGGATCACATCAGATAAGGAGCGCTTGTTTAGGCTAGGATAGATTTGGATTAATTCTCTGAGCAATATGCTACTTGTTGGATCTGTTCGTTGCAATGGAGCTGGGATCCCCAATGAGGAGAAGCGCTCTGTTTCAATTGATGAGTCGCATGATAGAATCTTGATTAGGCTAGAATAGTTTTCATTGGCCAAAATCTCTTCCTTCTGTGAAGTTTAACTTAAGGAAGTAGTTTTTTAGTGTCTACATGCCCAATTCAAATATGCGATTAACTTACTAGGCTTCGGAGTTACTTAGTTCCATCCTGGGTGTTTGGATCCTCCTCACTTATATACTTGGATCCTTGGAAGATGGGTTTGTTAGATTATTTAAATTTTAAAGTGGCAACAGTCTATGTATAACAATGAAGTACATACCTTTCTCAAAGTCAGCTTATTTAGGATAAAATCACATTGATTCATCACTTATTTGCTTCCAGATGGACGGGCAGTAAATTACATTTTCATTGTCATATGTCAAATTGGACAAAAACCAAGCCAGTTTGTTTCAGGATTTGTTTACATTCAGATTTCCAAAGTCAATTGCTTTCTGAACACTTTATTCTGATTATGCTGACACCTGGGTTTATACCATGCTGTATACAGTGAATCTGTTGTACTTAATTTGCTAATCTGGTCTTATTTGTAAAATTATCTTTCATTTGCCTCTGTAAAAATACATAGCTCCGGTTGTCATTTATATTTCAATTTTGTTGTACTTGCTGAAGATCAACTAAGCGATTCTCATTTTATTTCTGATTTATTAAACAGAACCAAATGCTGGTAACGGTCTTGATTTGGAGAAGTATTCCTGGACTCAGCAGTTGCCAGAGGTTACCATCACTGTTCCTGTTCCTGAAGGAACAAAATCAAGGTTTGTTGTCTGCGATATTAAGAAGGACCGTCTGAAGGTTGGATTGAAGGGGCAGCCTCCCATCATTGATGTAAGTAGCAACAACTATAAAGTGATTGTCCTCTTCTTTTCGGCTTATGGCTTTCTCCGAACAAACAAACGTGACAGCTTTTTCACTGTCTTTTCGAAGCGACTTATCGGGATAGTATTTTTGAAGTGGCTTATTGGCATTCGGTTTGTCGGGACAAGTACTCACGCTAGGGTCAAAAGCCATAAGCCGTCAGTTGCAGCCGAAAAGAACCCACCCATTATCTCCTTCTGCATGAAAGCATTTTTCTTGTAGAAATTATCTCTAGTAGCTCGGAATCCATGATTTAGTAATTCTTTTTTAGTATGGTCTTCTAATTGAAACTTCACTTCTTACCAGGGTGAGCTTTACAAGCCAATTAAAGTTGATGACTGCTTCTGGAGTATAGGTATGTGTTACAATTCCTTGGCTTTATGTTATAGTGCCCACTTGTAATATTATCCATTCCATCCAAAGCCTTGTACGGACAAAACATCATTTCCTTGAGAAATATCTTCAGAGGATGGAAAATCGTTGTCTATATTGCTGACAAAACATAATCAAATGGAATGGTGGAAGTCTGTGATAAAAGGTGATCCTGAAGTTGATACCCAAAAGGTGGAGCCAGAGAACAGCAAACTCTCTGATTTGGATCCTGAGACTAGACAAACTGTGGAGAAGATGATGGTAAGATATGCAAAACCTGATGCATGAACAATGTGAATGAAAACGAAATTGAGTCATACAAAATTTTGAGTCAAGTGAGCTAATTTTTCACCGCACTTTGCAGTTTGACCAACGTCAGAAGCAGATGGGTCTTCCAACTAGTGATGAAATTCAAAAGCAAGAAATACTCAAGAAATTCATGGCTGAGGTAAGCTGCAGCAGATCATCCTTATGTTATTGGTTAACCTCCCATTATACTTTGGGTATCTGATTGAGCTTTTCATCACAGCACCCGGAGATGGACTTCTCAAGGGCGAAAATGGCTTAAGATTGTTGGATCGAAGGCAATCAACTGGAAGGCGTTGAAAGGAGAAAAAATCGCTTCTACCGCAGTACTGCATTTTGGTGTGTCGCATTTTAGTGTCTGTTGATGGTAGCTGCTGCGTGGGACGGACTGCAACAGAGTTTCTGCAGTGCTTCAGAAACATGATTCTGAACTCTGTTTTGTTTCCTGAACGGATCAATGCCCGAATTCTATTAAATTTGCGAGACTCGATCGTAATCTTTTGCTTGCCAGTGGCTGTCACAGTTTGTACCTGTTGGCTGCTGCTCTCTTTTTATTATTAGTGAGCGCTTCCATGCTGCTGCCGCATCTTCATTGATTCTTTTGCCCAAGTGCCCTCCAACCTCGTTGCCTCGCACACACCCGACTCCACCTCTTCGCATCCTTCCCTGACGCCACCGTAGACATCTCCCTTAGGGTGTGTTTGGTTGTCTGAATCTTCTTCGTTCTGGCTGGGTGGATTTGTATAATATGAGAAAGAGACTGTTTGGTTGCCTGTATGAGTGGATGCAGCCTGCATGAGCAGATGCAAAAATACGCCCTCATCCTAGATGGGTGGATACACTCAAAATGAGCTTCACTGGCCATCCTGGATGGGTTGATGCATGGGTTGATGCAGTGTATCTTATGCGGTCCCACGTGTCAGCCTCTCAGGTTTGGTAGACTGCATCCGCTCATACAGGCAACCAAACAGCATCTCAGTTTTTTTGCATCTGCTCATGCAACTTCACCAAACATCTTCTTTTTTCTAAAATACGATTCCATTCAGCCTGCATCCACTCAGTCAGGATATACAATACAACCTCCATCCACGAACCAAACACACCCTTACAGATTCTCCAAAGTTTCATAATTCCATATACAGCGGATGCTCTTGTAGAATTAAGGCATGTTTATATGGACTTATAAAAGCCGTAGAATTGGTTTATAAAATCTGTTTTTCTATATTAAATGATTTTTTTATAATATCTAACTTTCAGACGGAGTTTCTTTTTAAGCTGAGGTTTACTAGTCGAGTGTAGTACATACTGTAACGATTTCATTTATATCGGTTAAACTCATACGTGAATATCTCTTTTTACTGATTTTTTTACAAACTATTATTATTCATAAGTCAAATCTAATGGCTAAAACCACAAAGCTTATATAAACGACCTACTACGTCCAGACTTATCCCGCAGTCACCGCCGAGTTGTTACCTTCCTCTTCTATCAGCTCTCCTCTAGCGACTTCTACTACGACTTGCCCTACACTGACAAGCCTTGTCGGCGACCTCCGTTGCCACTGGCCTCGCGCACTTCGTGACAAGGTCTACTGCCTTCGTCTGGCACAGTCTTGATCAGTCGTTAGCGCTTCATCATCTCTAGATGACGCCAGCACCTTCCTTAACTCTGAGCTGGCACAATCTTCTTTACACGAACTCTTCCATGCCACTGCCGCGCCGATCTTACACCGACTTCTGCTCAAAGCCTAAGCGTCGTTCTTCAACCTTTACCTTCCGCTACCTGTTCTGCACTGCTTGCTCCCTTTGCCACTAATGCCGATGCTAGTGGTGGATCTAGAATATTGCTGTGCTCTAATTTTTTTTAAACATACGCTATTTGTTATAAAGATAGTATAATTCAGTTGGTTGGCATGTAGCTAGCTGAAACAAAGCAACGGGTGTTTAAACCCTGTGTGAAGCATTTACAATTTTTTTATTTCTTTAACTTCATCCTCATTTTTTATATGGCTAATTTAAGTTCTCTTCAGTTTCTTTTCATAGAGAAATTTTCTCTATTTCTTCATTTTGTCATCTCTTTAGTTTTATTCTCATTTTTACGTCTAATTTAAGTTTTCTTGAGTTTTTTCTATAGAGAATAAATGTTTACACAAAGGATAATTTTTTAGAGAAATTTTCAACAGTAGGTTTGCAAAATTTGAATATAAAACTTGAAATTTTATCTCTAAAAAAAATCAACGTGTAAAAACAACGTTCTTATGGTGTAGAGTAAAAAGCTCGTACCCCTATCCAAAAATTGATGGCTCGACGACTGGCCGATGCATATTCTGCACTGCTTGCACCCTTTGCCACTAATGTCGATGCATACTCCGTCGTCGCCTTTGGTCACGCGGCCAACTGATTCTGTTGCTCCTCCTTTGTCGGTCCAGCTTGAACAGAAATGGTACCTATTCTTGCTCTAGGACATATCCTTGGTCCTTGATTTATTTTGTTAGTTGCTAACTCATGAATGCTGAGTAGTACGACGATTATCTTGTGCTGCATATTTCCTTCATCTACCACCTCTCATAGGCCAAACCACGTCGGAGTACAAAGGTGAGTGTATGACACTGTCAAATCGCCCGAGTACACATGAGTACAACAATAATCTATTTGTTGAGCTCTATCTTTGAGATGGTCTCAGTAAGAATGCCTTGAGCCCTTGAGGAACATACATGTACTTGCTGGTTTTTGCATCAGGTCTACCTACCAACAATCTTCACGCGCGAACACACTCCATCCTTAAAATGGTGGAACCGGTTCCTGACCCTAACTACGATCTCGCGTTCAAAGACGCGAGATACGAACTTGGTCGCCCCATGGCAATCCCTACAGACTCGCAGGTTCTTCCGTCTTCGTGACAAGCACCGTATCACCGGGCCTGTGCGCAGCAGCCCGAAGGCTATAGCCAGCTTCTCGCTGTGGTACAAGAGTGGCATCTCTCTCTCTCTCTTCCTCTTCAATGTCGTGCAGGACGTCCCTCGTATCAGGCACATAGCCCTCGAGCCTGATCCTCTTCATCATGTCCTTGGCCATGGCGAATATCTCCTTTTCCTGAGGATGGCACGGGGTCCCGCACTGGAACTCGCAAAACCTCGCCGCCAATTTCGATCACGGACCGCCCTGCCTCTTGCTCACGTTCCGTTCGTCCATCAACCGCCGGACCTTGGCCACGTCCTCCCACCTGTCGGCGCTGGCAAGGAGGTTGGCCAGCAGCACGTAGCGTCCACTGTTCTGGGGATCCAGCTCTATCGCGCGCCATCCGATCGCCTCGCCCAGATCGACGTCCCCGTGGATCTTGCATGCTCCGAAGAGTGCTCCAAGGACACCAATGTCCGGCTCCATTGGCATGTCGTCGATCACCTTCTTGACTTCGTCCAGCAGCCCTGCCCTCCCGAACAGGTCGGTCATGCAGCCGTAATGCTCCATCTTGGGTTCAATGCCGTATCTCTGCAATAGTCGAAATAGCGGCGACCCTCGCTGACCATCCCGGCGTGTGCGCAGGCGGTGAGCACATTTACCAGCGTGACATCGTCTGGCGCCACGCTCTCCCTCTTCATCCGACGGAACAGCTTGACAGCGTCCTCGCACCTCCCGTGCACTACAAAACGGCCGATCATGCAGTTCCACGACGTGAGCCCTTTCGCCGGCGGCGCCTCAAACACACGCCGCGCCTCCTCGACGCACCCGCACTTCCAGTACATATCGACCACCGCCGTCGGCAGCTATACATCTCTATCCCGCTCTGCGGCACCCACCGGTGCACCTCACTCCCGGGCGAATGCCCTTGCTCCCGTGCACGCCACCACCGCGCTCACCGCGACAAACCCGTCCCCTTCCACCCAGTGGTGGAGCCAGGATAATTTAGAAGCTTGAACGGACTTAACCAAAGACAATAAACGTGAACAAGATAATATATACATGACAAAAGTAAAGTTGATAATTGCAATAGTTTAAAATTAAAAGTATAATTTAATACACATATTAATTGGATAGATAAAATGATAAGATATGGCAACAAGTACCATGCTACGACACTACTAATGATAGACCCAAAAAAGATTATACATAATAAAGATATGCAGATTAGTGTTTTGTATAATATTGTAATGTATTCACACTGAAGAGAATGGAACATACCACAAATATGCTAATCATGCCTACGAGGCAAGTTTATTTCCCAAGTCTTCAGGGTTCAAAACTGTTGAGTAATGGTAATATGGAAAAGTGCTTTAAATAGCTCCTGCTCAGTGTAACCATCAAGTCATTGAACTAATCATCGGTGATCTTGTTGAGCAATTTAGACTTGATAATTTTCATTGCTGAAAAGGCTCTTTCAACAGATGTTGTTGACACCGGCAATAGCAATGTCAACTCAATGAGTTTGTAAATCAATAGAAAGACCAAATATTTTTGAGTTTCAACCATCTTTGTACCTAAACTTGCAAGATCTTTGCAAATACCAAAGGTAGCATTGCTGTCTTCTCACGTGAAGAATGTAAGTCTCAAGTTGGTCCCTTATAATTGCATGATCACCATTAGAAAAATCTACGTCATATATGTTAGCAAGTCGAGCAAGCTTTCTAATATCAAACTTACAAAAAGAGTTCTTTGGATCAAGACAGGAGAAGCATACTAGTATCTCTAGAGATGCTTCACCAAATCGATGGTTGATCTCAACACAGATTTGGTCAACAACAATGTAGAAAAGCTCGGCATAATAATAATGAAGACTAGTGATAGTAAACACTTGAAACCTTGAACGACCGATAACTAGTATTTCATCATATATATTTGGCGCCAAAATACCTTTGACGGCACAAAATTGTTGGATCTCATCAAAGAAGTCTTCCCATCCATTATCTCTCATGATAGCCAACCGAGTTTGAACATCATCAATTAATTCAATGGCATGAACAATATTTATATCCTTTCTTTGTATGACATGTGAAAGCTCATTTGTAATGGTAAGCAATGCTTCCCATGCTTCCCGTCAATGCATCCTTCCTCTTGCAATGCATCCATCCTCTTGCAAGATGGACTTGTCGTTGTCACAATCAAGGAGACATACTTGAAGAAATCATGCATAGATGAGCAACAACTAGCAACAGAAACAACCACTAATTGCAATTGGTGGGCAAAATAATAGATATAGAAAGCATATGTATTTTCATCTAGAATCTTTCTCTTTAAGCCATTAAAGTCATCTATCATATACGAAGCTCTATCATATCCTTGCCCTCATAGCCTGGAAATGGATAACTTATACTTACCAAGAAGACCAACCAAATCTCCCTTTAGTGCATCAGATATAGTATCAGTGATATGTTTTAGAGCAAGAAATTGTTCCACAACCTTGCCTTGATTATTTACATACCTACAACAAAAAAAATGCAATAATGTTAAATGCAACAACATGGAGGCACGTGCGAGGCGCGGTACACCACAGGGTGCACGAGCTCTGGAGACACACAGAAGGTGAGAGCGCAGGGAGCGTTATCCGATATAGATTGTTGAACACTAGTGTTTTGTTAAGTTGACGTCTGTAGTTTTGGTGACTTCTGGGTCACCGCACTTGCCCATATACAGAGCAAGGCGTGTGGTGTGGCTAAGATGTTTTGCTAAGTTGAGCGCATGGGACACCGGGGCATGTGAAGCGCGCATGGTGTCGGGACCCTAGGGTGCCGAGGCATCAAGACATGCGAAGTGCGCATGGCGTTGAGACCCTAGGGTACGTAAAGCACATGGGCTTCAAGACGCCAAGGTATGTAAAGCGCACGAGGCATTGTGACGCTGGGGGATGTGGAGTGCACAGGATGTCAGGACCCTGAGCTGCCGGGGCACCGGGGCACGTGAAGCATGTGGGGCGTCGAGACGTTGGGGGCATGCGAAGCATGTGGAGCACACGGGGCACTAGGGCACGTGGACCAGCGGGACAAGGTGCTCACATGGGCCTTTTCTACAGACTTGTCAAAGTATAGAACATTTTAGACAGGAGGTGGTAGGATTCCTCAACAATATCCCCTTGTTCCTTATGTGCCTTGAAGGGTGTCCGAGGGGCAAAGAGGAGTGCAGAGGTCTTGTTGATGAAATATGCTTGCTGCAGTACGTTGAAAGCATTTTTGACGTGCACTTAGTAGGGTGCTTCTGTAGGGCGCCAAAGACTTGGTCATATTTTGGCTTGACAAGAATGCATGAGCTGAATATTTAACTAAGTTTTGACTTGATATATGCTATGTGAGGCACGAGGCCTGAGGGATCCACGTGAGGGCACCTTTGACTTGGCCAAAAAACTTCGGTGCTACCAGGGTGAGGCTTTGGTTGTGATGGCATCTAACGAGGATATTATAATCCTCAATTTATTATTTATCTATAAATAGTATTATTATGTCATTACACTCCTTGAATATACCCCTTATATTCATAAGGGAGAGGCATAACCATGTGGTTGTGAGCCCTTCCATGAGCACTCCATGGTCATATGTCTTTCTATGACCGCTTCATGATCATAAGTTTTTCTACAAACATGACATAGTCGTAAGCCGTTTTACGACCACCCTGTGGTCGTAAACTCTACTGCAACTAGCCTGGCTTCGACTAGCTTGTTTACGACAACCTGTTACAGGCCTGTTCTTTTGCAGCTTTTGGCTTTTCTATAGTAACTAGCTTTTAAACGGAGTGTCTTTTCAAAATGGGATCTACTAGTGGAAATGCCGATTGTGGTCGAAGACCGGCCGTGGTCAAAGTGTGGTCAAAGAGCCGGCCTTGGTCGAGGGAGGGCCGTTGTCGAAAGAGGGCCATGGTCGAAGAGCCGACTGTGGTTGAAGGGTTGGCCAGGGTCGAAGGAGGGCCGTGGTCGAAGCATGGTTGAAGGGCCAGAATGTGGCCGTGGTCCAAGTGCTTGACTGGCAGAGGCGGAGCAACCGGCTCCGGTGGAGAGCAAGAGGAGTAGATCTGGGGAGAGAGTGAGACAACGAGTGCTGCAGAGAAGGTAATTGCGGTGTGCCAGCAGGAAAGCAATGTGCCACGAGGAAAGCGCCACGAAGATTCGCGAGAACACATGAAGCTTGGCGCTAAGGCGATAGATCTTGCCAGTGGGGTGATCAGACAACAGAGGGTTTTTGAGAAATAAGGACCTATACGTAAAAAATAAGAATCCATATGTAGAAACTAAGGACCTATGTATAATTACGAAAAAAAGGTCTTTTCACATTTATGTGAGGTGGCACGCTAGTGGCGAGAATTCCTCAGGTTTAATATAGTTAGTGTTACGCTGGAATGCACCGCATCTTTCAAGTTTCAACACTGCACTATTTCAACGGCGGAATCCCCTATAGATAAAGAAATTAAGCAAACGGTGAGCTGTTATGCATCACGCCCTGTCGGCTCCTTCCTAGCTTTCAGGACAATGAGCCCAAACAACGCTCAAATCAACAATGCAGCTGTCATTTATGGTTTAAAATTTTAAATTCTAACTATTCAAGACAGTATAGAAAAAGACTCATTTACAATTTTAACCGTTATAGCTAAAATCGATATAATATTTACTAAAATTAATTTATAAATTTCATTTTAAAAAGACACTTTATTTAAAAGCTAGTTACTATAGCATAAGCTAAAAATAACGCCGCCTAGTCGAAGCAACAGCACTTATACTACAAGTAACGCTGCCTAGTCGAAGCAACAGCGCCAAGGAAATACACAGGACAAGATTCAAGATTCGGCCAGGGGGGTCATGCCCGACAAGTTCAGATAGTTGGAAGAAAACAGCAGCAAGATGAAGAAAATAGAGTAGAATCCAGTTTCAGACACAGCAAACATACCGTGTGCATTAACAAATCGCTCAAACATACAAATTAGATAGATAGTACTCCAAACATATAAACCACGCACATAGCACCACTCAGGGACGAAGTCATACAAATTCACAGAAGCGAATAACGATCCAGTGTCCAGAAGGCAAGCAAGGCCCCATTTTTATTCACGCAGTAACTAGATATAGAGGTGGAAGCAGCAGACCAAGATCGAAATGGATGCTTAGTCATCGTACTCGTGGCGACGATGGTGGTGCTTCTGGTAATGTTTCTTCTTTTCAGTATCAGAGTCGTCGTCATCCTGCAAAACAGCAGCAATAAATATTTAGGGCTAATGACGAAGACCTATTTTTAACACTAGGAGATTGCATTTTTTTGGCATTTGTGTCAGCATTCGAAACAGAAAGTTTGGCCTGTTCAAGAAATGCACTAAAAGTACTCTTGCCCAGAGCTGCAGCCCCTCTTAGACAGGTATTCCAAAAAGCTAGCTGGTTGGAAACCGAATCTTCTTTCTCCAGGTGGGAGGCTGGTTTTATTGAACTCAGTTCTTATGGCGCTCCCAGTGTTTTTCTTGACGATGATGGAGTTGCTGCAGCCGGCCATCAAGTTAATCGAAAGAAAATGCAGAGGTTTCTTGTGGAAAGGGCAGGAGGATATTAGTAGTGGTCATTGCCTTGTGGCCTGGGATAAGGTCTGCATGCCAGTAACTAATGGCGGCCTAGGTGTCAAAAGACTTGCATTCGCTAGTAACAGCGGTCTAGGTGTCAAAAGACTTGCATTCGCTAGGTGTGTCTCTGCGACTCTGGTGGCCGTGGCTCCGCTGGAAACAGAGCACAAGCCCTGGACACTCTCAAAGGCAACCTCGTGACAAGGAGGTGGGCCTTATTTTTCAGGCTGTAGGAAAAGTGCAGTTGGGGGATGGGAAGAGGGCGGATTTTTGACGTTCTAATTGGTTGCCAGTGGGTCCAATCAGCTCCTTTTCACCAGCGCTAGACAGCCATGTGAGAGATTCTAGCATCACTGTAGCAGCCACCTTAATTCAGCGACGTTAGATCAGAGATATCAAGGGGAGTTTGTCTCTCCAAACTTTGGTGGAGTACTCGAATCTGTGGGACATGCTCTCGCAGGTTGCTCTTGATCCAGGTATTGAAGATACCGTCGGTTGGTTGGCTTCCCGATCGGGTCAATACTCAGCTTCCTCAGCCTACAACCTTTTCTTCATGGCCAAAACAAGACCAACCTGTGGAAAAACCATCTCGAAAGCTGCAGCGCCAGGTCGCTGCAAATTCTTTCTGTGGTTGGCAGTACATGGTTGATGCTTGACGGCTGATAATCTGCAAAAACGCGGGTGGCCTCACCAGCCATCATACATCATGTGCTCGGCGGCCAAGGAAACATGCCCCCACCTTTTCCTCTGCTGCGCATATACCCAACAGGTTTGGACTCTCGTCCAGGATTGGATCAATGTCCCGTTCCGGTTATCATGGCAAATGAACCTGACTTGGGAGTCTTGGTGGTACTTGTTCCGGAAGAGCTTTGCTAAGAAATTCTGTAAGGCTTTCAACTCTCTCGTCATTCTTGTGCTTTGGCTCATTTGGAAAGAAAGGAATGCAAGGGTTTTCAGTTCTGAGCAAAAGACACCAGGGAAACTGCTGTGGTTGATCAAAGAGGAGCTAAGGACTTGGCAGAATACTGGTCTCTTCAAGGGGACACAGCGAAGCAAGGATGGGCCAGCGCACATCGAGAACTAGCGGGGCTTGTCTGGTAGGACTACCTTATCCGGTGTGCTAAGCCCTGCAAGGATTTGATCTTTTCTTTATGTTGTTATGTTGTGTAGTTCCATTGCAAAAGTGTTGTGTTTGTTGATGACAGCCTTGCTGTCATTCTCTTGTATTTCCCTTTTCTCCTCATCTTAATACAATCTCGTCAACCATCCTTGGCTGGCCGGGCCAAAACAACAAAAAAACAATATGCAAGAAACAAGGGGTACAAGAAAATTTACTAACAGTACAAGTGAACCGAGGAAAAATAATCCTGTTCCTAGTTTTCATTAATTCTTGCATGACTTGAATAGCCAATTCATCAAGCTGTACTGAAATGTACTTTGTTCAATTTAAATTTACAGACCTTACATATACTCAAAAGACACAGATTATCAAATGTACATATAGCACTCATAGATGACCATGACTCTAGCATAAAGTTGCATTCTTAATTTCTTATTGGGTGTTTAATCTAAATGAATGACCATTAGTGATATTTTATTTAGCTACGCTGTTCTGACATATTTTGGATAAGATGACTATGGCATATGCCAAATTGTTGTACAAACATATCAATATTTAAGAATCAATGAATTTGCACAACACAAAAGTATTATAAAAAAATCAATCGGTATTATCAAATATACAGAAATTATAAACGTGCTTCTGGGAACTACATACTTTAGATCTCAAGTCCACTGAGCACTAACTAGCGCTTAACGATAAATCAGCCAAATATAGCTTGTTCCTGCAAGCAACATTATAATCTGTAGATAAACTTTTTTCAACATCTAAATCCTATATGATATCAGAAAAATTTTCTTACAAGCCATTTCTTTACTACCATACAGTGATATAGAACATGAGTTCTGAATTTTGGATTGACATGCTAATTCCTTACGCATACCAAATTCAATAAGTTGTTATCAGCTATTACAGCCTGCACACAGTGAACAAATACATAGCACAATCACAAGGGACGGGAACTTACATGCTTCTTGCGGCCATAGCTCCCCTGGTGTTCCTCTCCCCCGCCATAGCTCGGCTTCTCATACCCACCACTCTGATATTTGGGCTTCTCCTCTCCATACCCGTAACCATATGAACCCTGAGTCTCCTCCCCATACGGCTTTGGCTTAGGGTACCCACCAGAGCCATACGTGCCTTCGTCTTCCTGCGCCTTCTTCCCATATCCATACCCAGAACCACCATAGCTCTCCTCCTCAGTCTTCCTTCCATAGCCATACCCCGAGGAACCATAGCTCTCCTCCTGAGTCTTCCTCCCATACCCACCACTACCATACTCCTCTCCCCCCTGCGGCCTGCTCCCATACCCCGATCCATAGCTCTCCTCCACCTGCGGCTTCCTTCCGTACCCAGACCCATACTCCGATCCGTAGCTCTGCTCCACCTGCGGCTTCCTCCCGTAGCCGGAACCGTACCCAGACCCGTAGCTCTCCTCCTGCTGCGGCTTGGTCCCGTATCCAGATCCATAGCTCTCCTCCGCCTGCGGCTTGCTGCCATATACAGAGCCGTACCCAGACCCGTAGCTCTCCACGGCCTGCGGCTTACTACTATACCCAGACCCGTAGCTCTCCTCCTGCTGCTGCTTCCTTCCGTATCCGGATCCATAGCTGGAGCCGTAGCTCTCCTCCTGCTGCGGCTTCCTGCCGTACCCAGATCCGTAGGTGTCCTCCTCCGTGGGCTGGGGCTTGGACCCGTAGCCGGAGCCGTAGGACTGCTGCTGCTCCTGCTGGGGGCGGAAGCCGTAGGCGGGCTGGGGCTTGGATCCGTAGCCGGAGTCACCTCCGTAGGACTGCTGCGGCTGCTGCTCCTGCTGGGGGCGGAAGCCGTAGGCTGGCTTGGGCTTGGAGTGGTGGACGTAGGGGGAGGGCTCCTCGGCGGAGTAGTGGGGCGCGTCGTAGGAGGTGGAGGGGGCGGAGCAGGGGTAGCAGGTCTCGTCGGAGGGCGGGAGCGGGCGGCCGAAGGTGAGGAAGAGGTCGTAGCCGCCGCCGTAGGGCGTGGGGTCGAACTCGTCGAAGTCGTCGGCCTCGTCGCGGCTCCTGTAGCTCCCCCCGTACGCGGTCGCCATGGCGCTCGCGAGGTGGATCGGTGCGGCCGTGTGGGGTGCTGCGAAGAGTGGAGATCGGGACGGGGAGGGGAAAGGGGGCGTGACTCCGGGTCTTGAGGAAGGCGTGTGCTTATGTTGTGATTAGCGCGTCGGGGGCGTGTGGATGGATGCGATCTGGGGAGACGCGTGGGCACGTGGTGGTGGGGTGCGTGGCTGGACGGTGGGAGGGAGTAGGGGTGCAAACGGGTCAGATTCGGACGGATATTGTTGTTACCATATCCTAACCCATATTTTTTTTCGGATTCGGTACCAATCGGATTCGGTGCCGGATTGATCGGGATTAACCCGTTTGTAAGGAATGCATGCAATACAACAAATGGAGTAGGAGGACGTACTGTCAAGAACTTGATGTTACTACTTAATAGGCTGATGTGGAAGATTTTATTTTACCATTGCAAAAAAAAAATGAAACGTCAAATAGTAGCACTAACCTGAAATCAAACTTGAAGACGTATTGGATTCGGACGGATATTGCTGTTACCATATCCTAACCCATATTTTTTCTCCGGATTCGGTACCAATCGGATTCGGTGCCGGATCGGTCGGGATTAACCCGACCCGTTTGCACCCCTAGGAGGGAGGCGGTGGCTTCGGAGGCCGACACGTCCTCCTCTTCCCCCGCACGAATCTCTCCGCACGAGCGGCGTGTTCTCCCGTGCCATCTCTCCGCACGAGCGCGTTTCTTTTCACCGTGCGAGCGCCGCTTCAGCTTTCGTCGACCTCTATCGCCCGTTGCGCCTCTACGTCGCCTCCACCTACTCGGAGCGCGAGGCGGTCGTGGCCGAGGACGACCTCTGCGCAGTGCGCGACCTCCGTGCGAGCGCCGCTTCAGGGTGGCTTCCCGCCGGCTATCACCTTCTCGAAGAAGCACTCCTGTGCCTGGGCGAGCATGAGCTTCTCCAGCATGCCGGCACACTCGAGCGTGACATCGACCGTGGTGGCTCCCGTGGCGATGGCCTTGGCAGCGACCCCACTCTCCCTGAGCCACGCAAACGCGCCCGCAGCGCTCTGGAACGCGCTGCACACCGACCTGATCCCGACATCGGTGGCGCGGTCCGCGGCGAGCGCGACCTGCGAGTAGACGGCGCCGAGGTTGAAGAGCACGGCGGCCTTCTCGAGGTGGATGGAGTCGAGGCTGGACTTCTTGTTGTTCTTGAAGGCGTCGTGCCAGGTGAAGGAGAGGGAGTGGATGTGGCCGTGGTTGACGGAGATGGGGAAGCGACGCGTACGATGCATTGTACTCCACACTGCAATGATAATTTTAGGCTTTAAATCTGATTCCAGAAATTGCTATGATGGGCGACTAACTAAAAACCAAAATTAGCCAAGCACAAGAGTCTTTTCTCCCGAAATTTTTGCGTCCATCACAGTAAAGTTGGGGGAACTGCGCACAGTTTAGCAGGGAAGGAAACGTGGCAGAGAAGAAGCGAAATTACTGGAACAACACATTACGGAGGGGCGACAAGAAGCATCCATTCACCAAAGACAAATATCAAAATTCACCAGAACGCGCAGAATGGGATAATTGATAAAAAAACAAGAGAGAAGGAATCCAAAAACACGCAGGGCGAGCGTGCGAGCAGAGCACTGACTTGATCTGCTCGTTGATGGCGGCCTCGCACTCGTCGATGAACATGTGCCTGGCCAGCGACTGGTCCTTCCCTGCGGCACGAGCGAGAGCTCCCCCTTCAACTCCTCGAATGGCTGGAAGACCACCCCGCTGAGCACCTCCTTCCCCTTCCCCGCCGCCTTGCAGACCTTCTCAGCAGACGGAAGGCCGCGCGGCGCAGCCACCCTCACGGAGGCGGAGGTTGCGCAAGGCGCAGAGGTCGTCCTCGACCGCGGTCGCCTCGCGCTCCGAGTAGGTGGAGGCGACGTAGAGGCGCAGCGGGCAATAGAGGTCGACGAAAGCTGAAGCGGCGCTCGCGCGGAGAGACGGCACGGGAGAATGCGGCGCTCGCGCGGAGAGATTTGTGCGGGGGAAGAGGAGGACGTGTCGGCCATCCGAGTGATGGCCTCATTGGGTCTCAATGGGGTCAGACCCCAGAAGAGTCGCCTCCGGTGGCTTCGGGAAAGCAGACGCGCTGGATGGGCGGCGACGGCACGGGCGCGTCACCGGGAAATGGGTGGTTTTCCAATCTGACCATGCGCGACGGAGAGATGGCACGGACCGGCCGGGCCGTGGTCGTTCGGCTTCTGCGCCGAGTGACTCGTGCGAGCATTGTTTTCTCCTCTTTGGATTAGAATTTTGTGTAGTTTTGGCTCTCTGCGTTGTTTTTTTGTAAATGTAGCTGTCATGACAAATTTCTTTTTACAAAAGTAGCCCTTTTGTAGCGCAGAAGCATGGTGCTTGACACGTGGGGTAATGCGTGCGCTCGATGCTTTTGCTGCTTTGCTACAGTACTGCATATACAGTACTATTTGCTCCCATCTACAATATAAATCTTTACTATTATAAAAATATGAGTTGGTGGTTGTCGGTCCGTTCTCCCACCTCTCTTTTCAGCCGTCCGATCAAAGATCAGTCATCCAGATCCGCATGTAGGTAGTTCTTCCGCTCCTCGTAGAAAAGGTCGGACCGACTCGTGGACCGCGCTCCTCCTCTTCTCTTCCCCTGCATCCTCCGCCTCCTGTAATCACTCTACCTCCCGCAACCACCGCCTCCTTCTCTCCCCCGAACCCTCGTGCCGTGCCTCCTCCTCAACGTCGCCACCAATTCATTTCCAATACGTGTCAGACCCGGATTTTACAATCTAGAATTCTCTGTGATTTCACTGCACTATTCCCTGGATCAGTAGATAGTGCTCACAGATACAGTACTGAACATCAAAATACATATCATGCGGAAGTATATATATAATAGTAGACTTACTCATGGGCCGGTTAGGCCGAAATCAATAAAATGCAGCAGCGGAAATGAAGCACATAAGTGGGACCCTCAGGACGTGCTCACAGGCAACCAACTGGGGGTACGCAACCTAGTTCTTGACACCTTCATCTTCTTCACCATCATGACCAAATGTAGTACTGAAGCGTAGCGGTCAATATCCTGATACTGGATTAATTGTGAGAGCGAGAGTGAGCACAAACCACCGTGCTCCGCGAGCCAATACACAGGATGCAAATAGATAACATGCATGGCTTAACAAGAGAAGGCTCGGGTTATTTTATTTGCCATAAATTGCTTTTAGAATATGTTACTCAGAAATTTCCTGAGACCTAGCAGTTTGAGCTAAAACATAATGTGTGAAAGAATGCAATAATAATAGCGATCCAGATTCCATCCACTGTTACATGGCTTCTGCACCATATGCTAACTTTTCAGCGTTATAACCGCTTACATTATCACTGGGGCAACACCCAGGGCAACACAAATCAGAGCTTTCCACTGCCCTTCACTTTTTCAGTCCCACTCACAAAGTTTTTGAAATAGAACTATATCTGGTTATGTTCCCATGTCTACCCTTGATCGTGGGCACGGCTATTCGAATAGTTTTGACTCTGCAGAGTTTGCACACTTTACCCATAAGAGACAGTCTGCTCATTGCTCCACACGATTCCTTAGTCGTGTGGTTGAGTAAACTATCACAGTAACTGTTCAAAGTACCTCACCCCCTTCCATCATCTCACCCATATGGGCTGCTCCCACTTGCGGCGGGTCCCATAAGTTGTGCGGGATGTTCTACCCCTATGCGGCTAGTAGCTGGCTACCCACACTACTAGCGCGCCGCGGTAAACTTCACCCTGCCGCACAGACAGTCACTTGCACTACCTCACCTCCTCCACCAATGGGATGACTTTCAGGTTTCAGTAAATCTACTAAGCCAAGTTGTAATTTACCGACTTGTGATTGTACTTGTCTTACACAGGAGATCATGACAAGATTCAGTCCTTAGGGTTATCTGGGCGGTTCTACCACTAACCACACTCTCGTGCACCGCTGCACCATACCCCCGAACCATCCGCCTAGATAGATAAGCAATTTGAGGTTTTTGCGAGCATAAAATAATCATATCAAAATATACCAATCATTACCACCATGAATTCCCAAATCAGTTTCTTATGATTAAAAGTGATGCTTGGGGCATTTTGCTACCCCTGATTACCTAAGCAATACTAAGCAGTAGCGTATAATTACGGACTTATTTTCGAAAGTTGTACCATTATAGTTTTTACTAAGGTGACAAGGCTCAGATATTCAAGTGTTCCAAATGAGTGCAATACTAACAAGTTCATTAATGGGCATATAACTAGAAGCTTAAAATCAAACATACATTTGCACATAAAATAACAGTATGCAATTTCATAATTTAAAACGGAAATAACTTGCAGAAAAGGGTAGGTTCAATATGATCAAAGTATTGACTCGCCTTGCGCAGTTTACCACAGTTTTGAGCTCACTTAAAGCTTTCTCACTCGATGGGCTTGAGCTTCGGGTCTTTATCTTCACCTCTATCTTGATCTTGCTTGACCCATAGAATCTTCAGGACTCCAATTTCTAATTACGCATTAAACAACTGAATACAAATAAAGGCAAATAACTCAAAAAATCCAAATAAATCTGAATAAACTCGATTTAGCTTTATTATGAGTTAATGGGTGATTTGAGACAAAGTTGCTTAGGTGTGGGTTATTTTTGGAGTTTGAGCAAAGGGAAGAATGAAGGAGAGAAATCTGCCGAGACAGATGTCAACGAGCCTTCATGACAAGAGGGATATTTACGAAAATATTCTGCTTTGGATCTGAGGAAGGCTAGGCATAGCCGACTTTTAGAATACCACGGATCGATCTTTTATTTAGTAAATTCTTTTTTATTTTTACATTTATTTAGGAAGTTCCATAAGGCAGGTTAGTCCTATGAACAGGTGTAAGAGTTGTCTGGAGGTGTTGATTATCAAGTGCCAAGGGTTATCTTTTAAGAATTAGGCCGTGAGTTGCGCTCATGGTGTATATTAATTGAACTTATCGAATTAATCTCAGAGCTTGTGTTTGTGGCATTTAACACTGTGATATTTTAGGTGAGTTCTACTGTCAATTAATCAATTTATTAATTAAATGATTAACACCCTAATTTATTAGCACATGGGACTATTTATTTAGTCACTATTATTTAAGTGGTTAACACCAGCTGATTCCTATTTCTCATTGACTCGTGACTGTTGAGTTATTCTAGGGTGATCTACTGAACTATTCTAGGTTTTAAATACAACTCGGGTATAAACACCACTCCTAGCTATGCCTAGTATTATTGGGCTTCAGGTGACATATTAGCGAGATTATTTTAGTTACTTATGACCCATAGCTATACTATTTTAATAACTATATACTAATATGACCTTTTAATTAGAGGCATTTTGAGAACCAACTGACATTGACATCTTTATCCCTTTACTTAGTGCTTGGCATAATTTTAACCATAATCAAACTCTTATTTACTTGAGGTCGAGCTTGCTATATAGGATTATATTTCAATATGGTTATTTAATTAAATCTACCACTGAGATTCATTCAATGGCGGCATGTTAAATGTTAGGGCATACATTTTAATTACAATTAAGGGCAATCTTTAATTTAAAGCCCTGTTGTTACAGTTTTAACGTAACATCCAATTTATTTCCTTAGCTTTAACTTGAATGTATATTTAATTGAGATCCTTATTAAATTTGGATATTAAGCAAAACCATCTTTTGCTAATGCCCTAATTAATAATTAGTCTTTTTAATATTTATTCAACCACATTAATTATTCATATATGATAATTAATCCAATACTAAATCTTAAATAATCTCATTTACATTCTAATCAAATTTATTAGCCTCCATGGATTAATTTCTAATTTTTCCTTAATTTTCCTCAATTGAAATGGAGTAAAGAAAACAAAAACAAAAAAAATGAAAAGAGTGGGAGATGGGGAGAACGAGATTCGAACCCCGGACCTACGGACTTTAACGCGCGGCTTGGCTGGGCTGACCAACCGGGCGACGGCCATTTTGTGATTAGGGGAGGGGATTAAATTAGAAGAAGTGAGGGATTGCTAGGCCAAAGCAGAGGAGAAACATAGGAGCTCGGGGTGGCGCACGGCCGACGGCATTGCCGGCGAGGGGCAACTGGGGAGGCACCGACGATGGCCAAAATGGAACTCTGACGCTAGACAGAAGCTAAGGGATGTTCTGGCGTTCGCCAGGGAGCTTCTAGGCGGGTCGACGACAAGGCTCAGCGACCGGAGGTAGGGGTTGTACGGGGCGCTGGCGCTGTGGTGGGAGAGGGAGGAATTGGAGGGGAGTGTGAGCACGAGTGAGTCATGGGGAAGCTCACCAGGTGATTTTTCGAGCTAGAGAAAGTCCATGGTGGGCTGACGACGTGGACGGGGAAGGCGGCGAAGGGGCTTCTCGGCGGCGGTGAGCTGGAGTGAGGAAGGAGCTCTAGCGGCGATGGGGAATGCTTCAGGGAGGCGTGTAGATGGTGCCCGAGGGAGGGATTGGCCCAAGCTATCCTGGAGGAGAAATGGTGCTGGAGGCGGCGGCGGCGGTGGCGGTGGCCAACGATGGGGAAGGTATTCCGGTGAGCTTGGCACAAGGTTTTCCAATTAGGCCGGAGGGAAAGTAGATGGGGAGCGGGGACACACCGTGACATGGTCGATTCGTGGAGGAGATGGCCGGAGCGGCGGAATCAACGTGGAGGCGCAAGCAGACGTGCAGCCGAGCTGGCGGTGGGGTGAGCAGGGAAAGAAAGAGGAGGAGATGGGAGGTGCCGAGAAGCCTAGAGGAGGTCGAAGGCTTCTTATAGCATAGGGGGAGCCGCTATTGTCGGCGACCGAAGCACAGTGCATAGTGTGGCAACGGAATGGCGAAGCGACGGGATGGATACGCTATGGGAGCATGGCATGGTGATGCGACGGAGGCGTAGGGCGTGACGTACTCGCGGGCACGGCGACGTGCGCGCTGGCACCGAGATGGAGACACAACGGGGCGACGGGCGTCGTGCGGGCACAGGGGAGAAAAGAAAGAAGAACTGGTGGAGGAGAAGAAGAGAGAGAAAAAGAGGAGGGGCCCAGGCCCGGCTGCCAGTGAAGGAAAAAGAGAGGGAGAGAAGAAAAAGAAAAGGTGGGGAGAGCCCACATGTAAGAGAGAAAAGGGAAAGGGAAAGGAAAAGGAAAAAGAAAGGCTTAAGCAAAATTTTAGAATTTAAAATTTTAATTCAAGTCTTGGTTCAAATATCTAGTCTTTACTATTATAAAAATGTGAGTTGGTGGTTGTCGGTCCGTTCTCCCGCCTCTCTTCTCAACCGTCCGATCAAAGATCAGCCATCCAGATCCGCATGTAGGTAGTTCTTCCGCCCCTCGTAGAAAAGGTCGGGCCGACGCGTGGACCGCGCTCCTCCTCTTCTCTTCCCCTGCATCCTCCGCCTCCTGCAACCACTCCACCTCCCGCAATCGCCGCCTCCTTCTCTCCCCCGAACCAATTCCTTCCCTGCGAGTAGAGATGGCAATGGGTACCCGATACCCGAATACCCGACGGGTTTTACCCGATAAAGAGACGGGTATGGAAAATTTTATGTACCCATGGGTACGTTATTGGGCGAAATCCTCTACCCGCCGGGTAGGCGGGTGCGGGTGTGGGTATATACTACCCATACCCGCCTACCCGCGGGTAATGAATACCCGCATTAGACAACTAGACATCCCACTCAAATGTTAATTTTATTATCTACTTGTTGTTGATTGTTTATTTGTTTGTCATATGTTGATATGGTCATGTCAAGTATGTTTATGTGATGTACTAATTTTGATCATTAGACGCTTTTGTGCTTGGCATGTATGATTAATGAATGTCTAAATTGATGATATTCTTATGTGTTGAACCGGGTATGTTGCGGGTACGGGTTACCCGTCGGGTAGTAATACCCGCGCGGGTACGGGTATGGGTAAATTTTCCTACCCGCGTGCGGATACGGGTACCTAGCGGGTACGGGTATGGAATGGCAATACCCGATGGGTATTTACCCGTTGCCATCTCTACCTGCGAGGCAGCGTCTGGTTGTAGTCCCCCAACTTTCCCCAGGGCGCCGCCACCAATTCCATCTCCCATCGCCCCTCCAACCAGCGACACGATGCTCGACGATAGTGGTCGATGGATCAATGAGAATGGCGCTTGGCGATAGTGGTCGGTGGATCAGAGAGAAGGGCACTTGGTGATGGCAGCGGCTTCCTCTTACTATGCCCACCCACGTGGCTCTCTCCCCGCCGCCACTACCCAGTGAGCCTTTCTATCTCCTCCTGCTCTTCGCTCGGAGCCCGTCGCGCTGTCTGGCGATTTTGGTCTCCCAAGCTGGTCATCAATGTCGGTGCCGTAGTCGAATGGGGCTGTGGTCGAGGGGCCAAGGCTGAAGTCGAGGGGCCGTGGTCGAAGTCGAAGCCGTGGTTGAAGGGGGCCATGATCGAAGTCATAGATTTGTGGTCGATGTCGAAGCCATTGTCGAAGGGGTGGTGGTCGAAGTCGAAGGGCCATGGTCGAAGTCAGGCCGTGGTCGAAGTTGAAGGGCCATGGTCGAAGTCCAAGCCATGGTCGAAGGGGACAGTGGTCGAAGAGGGCAGTGATCGAAGTCGAAGGGCCGTGGACGAAGTTGATCCGCGGTCGAAGTCGAAGGGCTGTCGTCGAAGTCAGGCCGTGGTTGAAATCGAAGGGTCATGGTCGAAGTCCAAACCGTGGTCGAAGGGGACAGTAGTCAAAGTCGAAGGGTCGTGGATGAAGTTGGTCAACGGTCGAAGTTGAAGGGTCGTGGTCGAAGGGGACAGTGGTCGAAGTCGAATGTTCGTAGACAAAGTCGGTCCGCGGTCGAAGTCGAAGTGTCGTGGTCGACGTTGGGGTCATGGTCGACGTCGGGGCAGTGGTCGAAGGGGGCCGTGGCCGAAGTTAAGATCCGTGGTCGAAGTCGATGCTGTGGTCGAAGGGGGTGGTGGTCGATGGGGAAAGTGGTCGACATCGAAGGGCCGTGGTCATCGAAGGGACAGTGGTCGAAGTCGAAGCCGTGGTCGACGTTAAAGGGCCGTGGTTGAAGGGGACAGTGGTCGATGTTGAAGGGACATGGTCGAAGGGGACAGTGGTCGAAGGGGACGGTGGTCAAAGGGGAAAGTGGTCGACGTCGAAGGGCCATGGTCGTCGAAGGGTGGTGGTCGAAGGGGATAGTGGTTGATGGGGGCAGTGGTTGAAGTCAAAAATCCGTGGTCAAAGTCGAAGATTCATGGTCAAAGTCGAAGCCGTGGTCGAAAGGGGCCGTGGTTGAAAGGGAAAGTGGTCAACGTCGAAGGGTCATGGTCGAAGGGGACAGCGGTCGAAGTAGGTGGTGGTTGAAGGGTCGTGGTCGAAGGGGATAGTGGTTGAAGGGGGCAGTGGTCGAAGTCGCAGATCCGTGGTTGAAATCGAAGATCCGTAGTCGAAGAGGGCCGTGGTCGAAGGGGGAAGTGGTCGACGTCGAAGGGCCGTGGTGGAAGGGGACAATAGTTGAAGGGGGCAGTAGTCGAAGTTGAAGATCCGTAGTCAAAGTTGAAGATGCTTGGTTGAAGTCGAAGCCGTGGTCGAAGGGGGCCATGGTCGAAGGAGGAAGTGGTCGACGTCGAAGGGTCGTGGTCGTTGAAGGGCCGTTGTCAAAGGGGACAGTGGTCGAGGGGGACAGTGGTCAAAGTTGAAGATCCGTGGTTGTCGTCGAAGTTGTGGTCGAAGAGGGAAGTGGTCGACGTTGAAAGGGACAGTGGTTGAAAGGGGTAGTCGAAGGGGGCAGTGCTCAAAGTCGCGGTCATGGTCGTAGTCGTAGCGCCCATGAACGTGGTCATAGTTGTCATGGTCGTAGTCATAGCGCCCATGAACATGGTCATAGTAGTCTTGAAACGAGGAAGGACTTTGGCCCTAACTACCACTTGATGCCAAACAAGAGTGCTCAACTGGTCTGGCCGCAATGTAGACACCGGGAGGACGCGATCGTGCAGGTCTTGGATGACCAATTTGAAGGTGGACGATATTTCTTTCGATGCCCACACTCTAGGGTACAATTAGCCAATAGTTTATTTTTTGTTATTGCTAATAGAGCTTCCATATTAACCTTGCTTTCCAACAGATGGCGAAATATAATTTTGTCCGTTGGATCGATCCTCCCCATGAATGCTTGTTGTGACATACATAAATACATTGTGGAACCGAATCTTAGAGTTGGAGGTGCGGATTGACAATCTCAATGAGTAGAACAATGACATCCGCCAATAGATGTAGTGCGAGAGGGGCAACGAGTAGGTCGTCAACATAGGAAGTTTTTTGTGATCACACGTGCTGCTGTGCGAATCCTAGCTGCACATGTTCGTGCCACTACAACGATGGCCAGCCGCGTCCAATGCGCCCCCTCTACAACACTATGTGGGTAGCGCCAAGTATCTTCTACCAGTAGCCACGCTCGAAGAAACTTGTACCTTAAGCTCCGTATTACCCATCATGTGCACTGTGTGCGACTGACCCTTCTCTGTCTTCGTCTACATATACGTTGTAATTTTCGGGCAAGTATGGTGTTTATGGGTTGGCGGCATTTGCATGCCTCTCTGAAATAGTCGATTGAGCTGTGCAGAACACCTCCACGATGGTGATGAGGTGCTGCGAGTGGTGTGGCTGGTGGCGCGTAGTGGGTCTTCCTCCTACTTTGTGTACTATTTTTTGTTGTGTACATATTTTGCTTTGCCTTCCTTTGTGTACGAATTCTCTATTATATCGCAATATCACTTACTTTTATACTTACGAATCAGCCGACATTGTCTGCCCTTTATTTTTTAAAAAAAACTTACAAATAAGATTTACTAAGTGTATTATCTACGACAATTACCATTTACCCCCACAATTATTTCCATCAAATTAATAAAATAATTATATTATTTTTTAAATTCATCCAACGGTTCCTACTAGAGGATTATCATCTAACCGTTGGACGACTAGCCCAAACCATCTAACTGTAGAGTGACATATAGTTAAAACTGCAAAACAAAAAGCAATTACAATACTATAATTCAGAATTAAAACTTGATTTTCTAAAAAAATTCCAACAGCTGCCCATCACTATCCTCCATTGCTACGTTCGGATGGTGCAGAGTTTCATCCATTACAAGAATGATCGTTCGAGCGTATGCTGGATGGCTGAGATAATTACGATGAGTTCATTCTTCCAACTTCGAATTGGTGCTTTGCAATGGACACCGTGCCTTGTGGAAAGCACTACAGAATATCAAATCCTAAAGGTCAGACGAGCTAGCTAGTTATATAGAAGTATGATGTATGACAAGTTTTAATTGTTGAGTCGGTCGCCATCAAACAGACCAGATCCAGCTACAAGGCCATTAGAGATCAGCACAAAGTCCTGTAGGATATAGAATTCTACATGTAACAGATGTACAATATGCTAGGATAGAGCGTTTGGCAATTGACAGTTTGACACCATGGTACAATCGTAGATCTTCTTTCTCACAATTTCCACCAATAACATGAATCATGATATAGACATGACAAGGAGCAACTCAACCGCCTGAGAACAACTGTCATAAATAATGATGTGTAGATGATAAAGAAAAGACGAAAATGTGGGGAAAATGTTCAGTTGTTCATTGCTATGTATTTTCAGAAAAATGCATATAGGTTCATGTGCAGCAAACAGCTGAAGGCTGTAGTTTCAATTACTGCTCTGCTCTGTCGCACACCAAGAAATAAGGGGGGAATAAAAACTGAGAAAATATTGTTCTGGTAAAGAATGGTGATTAAGTACAAACAACAGATTTTCTTTTGCAATCTAACTGTCAATTCTGACGAATTTGTCAAGATGTGATATACACAAGGGCTTCAAGCTTGATGCTCAAGATGAAACGACCTTTCTGTCAAATAACAGTGCAATTGATGAGGCTTTAAACATGAATACTCCACCTTTGTGTGGAGAACTGCAAAACAAAAGACATGACTAAACAGAGGATGATGATCCCGTTCTACCTGGCATGTCAGTTCCTGACTCCGATGTGCCATTGCCCAACATCATTATTGTGCAGTAATTTTCCACGAATTTCCTTTTTTCCTTTGTTTGCTTTATGGATGGGTTTATTCGGGTTGGCTTTCAACAGATGGACTAATGCAGTAATGCTCAGCAGACCTCTGCCTTCTTCGATGGAAAATTTACAGCTGTATTTGGAGGGCAAAAAGACCAAAATCTCACCTTTGTCATCATAGACATGCATTTGGTGTTACTATACAAAATAATGGTATAGTTACAGATGGGCAGCTGCTGGAAGGCATGGCCAATGCACCTTTTTTTTTTATGTTGTTAGCTGATATTGATCTCCATCTTCTTAGTCATCTGTTTTTTGTACTCGCTGTCTTGTTGGTTGGTTGGTTGGCAGGCACGTTTTTTCAATAACGGTTTTAAGGCAGCCATGATCTCTGAAAATGACGGACGCATCTTTGGGTCTCTACAATCAAACAAAATATACAGTAGAATTGAGATACTAAGCTTACATCTAAATAAAGTTGGACATATAAAAGATTGATAACAGAAACAAGAAAAGCATCACACTTTAAGATATCGAAAATGTAATTAAGTTTTTACAATATATATTTGCTTCTTCAGTATAATGCGGAAAAATTTCTTTTATCCCTTCACACACAATGACACAATAGGGACTTCTCTAAACATACTCCAATTAGGCATATAAACTGAATATGAAATACAGAGAAGTTGCCTTCACTTTCACCATTTTATGCAAGTTGAAATATGATAGAAAATTTTAACATTTTATTATCTAAGCAAAATAACTATGAATCTGATATCTGAACAAGTTTACAAGTTTTTTACTACTAAAAGGACACTAGCAACTATAACTTTGAAAAATACAAATACCTCAGCAAATGTGTCATCCAAAACTTTGCTATGTATGAAAAACAGAGATAGAAAAAAGAATGTAGTAGGAATAGCATGAGTACTACCTTATTCTAGCATTCAAAAAATCACTAGCAATGACAGTGTCCTATTTAGAAATCAAAAAAGGCATGTAAAGTTGTTCATGTTTCAAATTTATGACTTCTCCTTGCATTATGTAAAAAAAGGAAAACTTCATCTAACTTGGATGTGGCTAGCACAATGCACAAGGTCTTGAACAGAACAGCTTCCTACAACAAATTACTCGAAAAAAAGATTTTATGCATAATAGAGAAAATAGTACTCTAAATTTCCCTTCTAGAAAACAACCATTGCCACCCAGCAAGATAAAGCTTACTAACGTCTACCAGCATCATTCTATATTTTAGATGATGCTGAATATATTTAGAAAACAACCATTGCAACCCAGCAAGATAAAGCTTACTAACGTCTGCCAGCATCTCTCTATTATATCCGCTACAGCAGGATCCACATCGGCTGGAATATCAAGGCGACGTTGCTGAAAACCAACAGCTCCAACAACTTGCATGGGATTCATACCTTCCCATGGCTGTAGTAATGTACAAAGTTCCCATAATATAACTCCATAGCTGAAAACATCACATCTACAACAAAAAAAAAAAGCACAATGTATTCAGCAATCGAAAAATCATTTGTCAAAAAAGAAGATAAAACAATACAAACTAGAGAGCAACATGAAAAACTTACTTCTCATCCGATGGTTCATTTCGAAGTACTTCTGGTGCCATCCACTCTGCCTGCAATTGATGCAGGTAGTCAGCAACCTCTAGAAGTATTTAACCTAGAACCAGTCTATGACTAACATATGTAATGCCAATGTGTGAAGTAAATCAATTACACATTCCATTAGCTTGCAAAACATATCCAGATATGAGACCATCAAAGTTCTAAATTCTAACAGATGTAATGCTAACTTGACCGTAGTAAAGCAAACACACAGCAAAAACAAGTGAGGATACATTAGAATGTAGTGCCTAAGAACTTTCTGTGAACATGACCACAACAAGTCTATAGTGTCCTTATTGATACATTAATTTCATCATCTAACCATCCTTCTAATCCGTTTCATTCTCATACCCAAAGGAATGCAAATATAATTTATAGTGTAACTATGCATAATCAAATGATGAATCAAACATGCAAGTTTACAGAAGAATCATATCAAAATAAATCAAAGAATGAATCCTAAATATGCTTCTAGGACTGGCCAACGACATTCTCCCAACCCCTCTAGCTACTTGCACCAATCATCCTCCCAAATTAAAATCGGGAGTCGCAAAGCATTTTAATGCTTTTCCTCCTCAATGGAGGTATGTATGGTATTATCCTACACATGGTTCAAAATCCCGGCGGTTACCGGCCGGTAACTGCCGGTTACCGGTTTTACCGGTAGAGACCGGTAAACAAAAAACCGGCCGGTATGAATTTTTGATTTTTCGAATTTTGACCGGTTTTTTTCCGGTTTTCCGGTTACCGGCCGGTTTCTCCGGTTACCGGCCGGTTTTTTCGGTTACCGGTTTCAAAATTCAAATTTTGATTTTCAAATTGTGCCCGGTTTTTTACCGGTTTTTCCGGTAACCGGCCGGTAACCGCCCGGTTACCGTTACCGGCCGCCGACCGGGATTTCTTCCGGTTCCGGTTTTTGGAACCTTGATCCTACACATATCCATATTATAGTGACAAAAATAAATTCATTAATAAGCAGAACCAACATATAAGCTGCATATACTCCTGATGCTTTTGAAAACAAAAAAAGTTTCTTATTCTCATACAAATGGAAAATATTCTATTAGACATAATCATAAGCAAGCTTACTGTTCCAGCTGTGGATCTTGAGGAAAGGAAGGTACTATGCTTCATACGTGATAAACCAAAATCACAAACCTGGATAATAACAAGAAAAGTGAAAATGGCTATTTAGCTAGAAATGATAAAAACTGAAAGCATATCACTGTTAATGGGACCTGTTTATTACCTTAACAACCCAGTTCTTGTCAACAAGTAGATTTGGAGATTTCAAATCTCGATGAACTACAACAGGGGTGCAATTGTGCAAATAATTCATACCACGGGCCTGTGGCAAACAAGAACCAAGTGCAAAAACAAATCATCCCAAAGTTCTCCATACGAGTGAACCAGGATAACAAACTATTTTAGGCATACCACATCAAGTGCCATCCTTAAACGCTTTCTTTCATCCAACTGGTTGTTGGGTCGATGGATCAACTGAAACAAACTACCTCTGCATTGTCAATATTATAGTTAGCAATCATGCTAGTCAATGTTGTTATAAATAGCACTTGTATTCAATATGAGGCCAATGGGCCAATATATATACAAATATAGGTATGGCATATATGCAGATAAGCCATTATACAACAAGGAAAATATACAAACAATAATACACAACAAACACTTCCCTCAAATTTATATGGATCAACAACATGAAGTTTAGAGAGAGAGAAGTTGTGCTGGGCTCTGGCATGTGCCTTGGTGAAGAAGTCTGCCAACTGAACCTCTAAAGGCACATACTGAAGAGTAACAACCTAGTCTTGCACTTGTGTTCGCATGTAGAAAGCATCAACACCAATATGCTTTGTAAGCTCATACTTCATCGGATCTTTAGTAATACTAATAGCACTTGTACTGTCAGACAAAAGAGAAACCGGTGCAGAAACAGAAACACCAAAATCCTCAAATAACCATCGTAGCCAAGTAACCTCCGTAGTCAACAAGGCCATAGCTTGCAACTCAGTCTAAACACTCGAACAAGAAACTGTTGTCTGCTTTTTAGTCTTTCAAGCGATGAGAGAACCACTAAGAAAAACACAATGGACAAAGAGAGACCGGCGATCAGAGTGATCATTAGCCCAGGTTAGCATCACAATATGCATGAAGTTGTAAAGAGCTGAAGTGAGGGAAACAGAGACGACGAGAGATGGTTCCACGAGGATATCGTAGAACACGAAAAAGATGACTATAGTGGAGTTGAGTAGGGGCAGAAACAAACTAACTCAGGATGTGGGTACGAAATATCAGGCCGAGCGACACCAAGATAAACAAGACTCTCAACAAGGTGACGATAGCGAGTAGGATCACGAAGAAGCTCACCATCAGCGAGCCGAAGTGAACATAAGCTCCATAGGAGTCTTAGCTGTGTGCTGATTAGTAAGAGAAGCACGATCAAGGTCTTAGATATACTTTTCTTATGACAGATAAAATCTCTCAGGCGTAGAAATAACCTCAATCCCAAGAAAGTAGTGAAGAGGGCCCATATCAGATATAAGAAACTGCTCACTAAGATGCTCTTACAAAAGTGATGTACTGAAAATCATCTCCAGTAATGATACTATCATCAATATACAAAAGGAAAAACGTCCGACCACAAGGCGAAGTGTGAATAAAAAGAGCAGAATCATGAGCACTAGAAGAGAAACCAGCTGTAGTGATAACAGAAGAGAAACAATCAAACTAGGCACGACGAGCTTGCTTGAGGATGTAAGGAGATCGACGAAGGCAACAAATCATACCCTCAGAAACAGAATACCCTGATGGTGGCTGCATATAAATCTCCTCACACAGGTCACCATTGAGAAAGACATTCTTGACATCATGCTGAGAGATGGACCAAGCCAAAACAAATGTCAAAGCAAGAAGAGTGGATGATGTGGCACCAAGTAGCACTACAACTTTGGTTAGTGCTTGCAGTTCTGTGCATAATGTTCAAGAAGCTTTGAATACCAATTCTGAGGTTTCTAATGTGCACAAAAGACATATTTGGAAAGCTAATGAAGTCTATTTTTCAACGAATCAAACGGCACTTGATTTGGAGCTTCCTACACAAAGTTATGGCAATTTCATTGGATGCTGCACGAGCTGTCCGGAGAGACGCGCGAGACTTGCAAAACATAAAGAGTTCGAGTATTGCAATGCAAGTAAGGGTAAAATCCGACCACACCATGACTTTCTAAAGGTTGAGAAGGATTCCTTTTCAGGTTCCAAACGGATTTGGAAGCCCCTTGAACCAGAAAACAAAACATATAAAGATTTGAAACTGATTCGGACTCGGATTGGGACAGCTGGCAAGACCGATACTAAAACGTCCATAACTTTCACAAACGGAGTCCGATTTGGGCGTTCTTGGACTCGTTGGAAAGCTATTTGGAAGCCCCACATAATGGACAAGGTGCCAGCCACGAAATCCTCATAGTCAGATCGCAAATTAAGAGAGAATCCAGAGGTAGCAGTTTAGGTATTTCCTTTTTAGTTCGTATTGGAGTTTGTTTCGGCCTTAGGCCAAGTAGTGCGTGAGTTGTAATCAAGGCCGTGCATTGTGCACCAATATAAGGCCAGGGCCTTAGCCCCATTGTGACGGAGACTTTGATTTGAGAAATAGAAACCAGAAAATCACCATGGTTTGGTGGCCATTGTTGGCGTGTTCTTGAGATTTCCATCGAGGAATTGCTCTTGGTGTGTTGAATCCAATTGTGGTGTTGGATTCTACTCGCTGAAACTTCGGTTTCTCTACCCTTTGTTCACGTGCTGCGGTGTGCGTGGAAGAATGCTAGTGGATCCGCATCAGTGGATAGTGGTCATGTGAGTCAGAGGAGCAAAAGTCTCATCATAATCACGACCATGCTCTTGTTGAAAACCACGTGCCATAAGACGAGCCTTGTAGTGCTCAAAAGAACCATCAAAGTGGGTCTTAACCTTGTAGACATACTTGCACGTGATAGGAGTAACACGTGCAGGAAGAGGGGCAAGATCCCATGTGCCAGTACGCTCAAAGGCAGCGATCTCCTCTGCCATCGCATGCTGCTACTCCTAATGAACAGCAACATCACAATACGAAGTTGGTTCAGCAAGAGCAGCAGCAGCAAAACCTAAGCGCTCAAGAGGCCGAATAGACTAGCGATCACAAAGAGCATATCGAGGAGAGGCCCAAGATGATCCATCAGAAGAAGATGGCGCATCAAAAGAATCCTAAACTCGCGGATGAGTTTTGTAGAGAGGATAAGGAACAATGCCAGGAGGAACTTCTAGAGAGGGTGCCGATAGTGAAGGAGGCACCGACGGTAGAGGCACTGGAGAGATCAAAGGCTGTGGTGGTGTGGTGACTATGGGGGTGGCAGGAAAAGTCAGGAAAGAAAGTGGCTCAACAAGAGATGCTGGAGTTGTGGAAGGAGAAGGACGAGGGTAGAAAGGACGAGACTCATCAAAAGTGACGTCTTGAGAAATTCATATGCTTCGCCTAACAGGATCCCAACAACGATATCCCTAATGCTCAGCACTATAGCCCAGAAAAACGCACTCTACAGATTGAGCGGTCAGTTTGGTGCGCTCACGAGGTGCAAGAACATAACACACACACCCAAGAGACAAAGTCTAGAATAATCAGGAATCTTGCCATAGAGACGCTCAACTGGGATCCCACCTTGAATAGCAGAAGGCTGGATATTAATCAGGAAGGTGGCAGTAGAAACAACCTCAGCCCAAAAGTGTAGTGGGAAAGTAGAAGCAAGCATAAGAGCATGGGCTATCTCAAGAAGATGACAATGCTTTCGTTCAACGACATCATTCTGGGCATGATCACCAAGACAAGAAAACTAAGATAGAGTGTCCTACTCAGCAAGAAAACAACAAAGGACTCCCGACAAGTACTCCCTAGCGGAATCAGCACAAAAAAACACAAATAGGAGAGTCAAACTGAGTACGGATCATGGTTACAAAATTCTTATAGATGGATAGAACCTCACTACGAGATGACATAAAGTATATCCATATGTGGCGAAAAAAATCATCAATAAAAATTATATAATATCGATGATCTCCTTTCGAAACGTAGGGAGCCGGACCCCATACATCAGAATGAACAAAATCAAAAGAACTCTGTGACACTGACTCACTGAGGGGATAGGAGAGTTGAAGCTGTTTGCCAAACTTACAACCCTGATAATTTAGAAAAGCATCACTAGACAGACCCTAAAAGACCACAATGAACTAAAGAAGATAGACACGACCCACAAATATGGCCCAAACGATGATGCCACTGAGCAAAAGACGTAATGGAGGATGCAGCAAAAGCAAAGGCCACAAGACTGACAGGGCAGCGGAAGGAAGATGAAGCCAGTCAAGCTCTTAGAGTCGCCATGAATCACGACAGCGAGGACCAATACCAACCAGAGTCCCCATTCGGCGATCCTGAACACAACAAGAATCAGAGTCAATAATAACACGACAACCATGATCAGTGAGTAATCCGGCAGATGTGAGTTGCATGGTTAGTTTTGGCACATGAGAAACAACAGGAACATAAACAGAGGAATTGGAAATAGTGCAACATCTTGCGATAGAAAGAGATGTATCATCTGCTGTATGAACAATGATAATAGTAGCTAGAGGGCTAACGGAAGTGAGATTGGTGGAATCAGTTATCATATAAAAAGAAGCACCGAAGTTAAGAATCCAAGGTGATATAACTGAGGAAGGAGAAGCAGAAGATGGTCTCTCACGAGAAGATTGTGCAACAGAATTGGACGGTGCAAAAGCAGCCATGCGACGCAATAGTGTGAGAAGCTTCTGAGTGTCAAAAGCACCAGATCTCTGAGAGGAGGAACCTCCATTGCCATCTAGAGGACGGCCACCTCGACGCAAATCTTTCTTTCTGTAGCAAAAGCTGGAGGAGCTGCCAAAACCGAAGAAAACGACGGTGACAGCAGCAAACCCGCACCACAAAGGCGAATCTCAGTACGAACAGCTGCAAAGACCTCCAACAGTCACACGAGGGTAGCGAGCCAGCAACTGAGCAGGAGTCTGCACATACTCAGCCCAGAGACATGTCAAGAAGTCGTAGATGCGACGAAACTCCAAGTGGAACTACTGACGCTAACAGTACTGACAAGTGTGACAAACACCTGGTCCCAAAGAGTTAATCTGACGCCATACCACGAATAACTGGGCATAGAACTCGTCCACCGTGGCATCTCCCTACTGCAACGCCTGCTCCTAACACACAACAAGATACAAAGAATCACCAGACGACTCGTAGTGGTTGAACAGATGTGCCCACATCAACTGTGCTGAAGCCAAGCCAACCACATCCCTAGTGAGATGCACCTCTATGCTAGCAACCATAATAGCAAAGGCATAGGCATTCTCATCAATCCATGTCTTGTAGGCAGCATACCGAGTCTGAAAAGTCTCTATGGCATTCTCGAAAGTATCAGATGCCTCCTTACGAGCATCTTCAGAAGCATTCTTCGAAAGCACAGGGTCAGCAGGTGGAGCAAAGCGAGGCAGACAAGGCAACTCACTGGTAAGAAACTCCCAAGGCGCTGACCATGCATGTGGAGGCGCATGTGCTGAAACCAGTCCCGATAATTGAGAACATCAATGAGATTTTTTTCCTTTTTTCATTTTTTTACTGAAAGAAACCGATTAGAAAACTTTATGTTTCGGCAGTCACGCTAAAGAAAAAGGCGTAGGGCGTCGCAACCGGATGGAGCGTGACCAGGCTCCAGCGCGTGGGTGGGCGATGGCTCTGACGGTCGGGTGGGCGACGACTTTGGCAGCAACAGTCTGGCGGTGGGCCCGGCGGCTGGCAATGACATCCCAACAGCGTAGACAGCGACAATGGGCTCGGCTAGCCCGAATCCATGCAGATCCGGGAGGAGATGATGACATCCAATGGCGAGGGCACGCAGAAAGAGTGCATCGATGGGAGGTGACCGAACGGCGGGCCTGGCTTGTAGTGGCGACTGACGTCTGGCAGAGAAGATATGCGGCAACCGATCCGACAGCAATGGATCAGCCCCGGACAGTGCGAGGTGACTCGCGAAGTGAACCTCAGACGCCGGGCTAGTGGAGGCATCATGGCGTCGACACTGGGAACCTCGATGTTGGTCGGAGTGGCGGTGGCAGCTGAACAACGATCCAGCGGCGACGGCGTGATGACGACAAGCATAGTGGAGACAAAGCCAGGCGGCGGCGGCGACTTGACACAAACCCTAGGTTTGCTCTGATATCATGTTATAAATAGCGTTTATATTCAACATGAGGCCAATGGGGCTAATACATATACAAGTACAAGTATGACATATATGCAAGTAATCCCTTATACAACAGGGAAAATATACAGGCAATAATACACATCTAACAAATGTGTCTAGAAATTGACACAATAAAATATTAGAAACATGATAATCTACACCTAACGATTAATCTATTATATATATGTAGCCATATGCCTATATCTACTTGTTGTCTCACTCAAGTGCTGGTGTCCTGCAACGTGTATCAGTTTTAAAATTACTCTTACACATCCATTTCTGTATTTGTTGTTACCTAAACAATGCGAATTTCATGCCCCCCATGAACACAGCAGCCCCATTTTTTAAAGCACATGATGCACTGTTCCAAAATATTCATAGATGTAGTAAATTTAATGCTATGCACATATGCAAAATTTTAAGGTCCAATTCGTCCGTACTGTAGAGAACAAAAGAAAAGGCAGTGTGTGTGAAACTGTGAAAAACATGTAGTCCTTGTCTTTCCTGGTACTCTAGAATACGGATGAATTTTACCATGAAATTTGGCATGTGTGACACTACAAGTACTACATCATTTTTTTTTGGAAAAAGTGCATATTGCACTTTTTACAAAAGGCACGCATGCATTGGGTAACAGAAATGATGCAGTCCCAAGTGCTGTTCATGCACCATTTCTTGTAAAACAGCAGCATCTTGATGTAGGAGAGCAGGATACGAGGTGTAAAGCAAAGGTACAGCAGCTTGGTGCAAATAAAGGTGCATCAGGATCAACGTACAAAGAGAAATGGAGAAGCTTAATGCAATAAAGAAAATGTTTGACTCAGAACCTTGGTTTGGCTCAGAAACACATGGCTTGAGCCAGAAACTGGTGCACCAACATGGATCGGTTCAATTGAAAGAGAGGAGCCAGAAACAATTTGTGCAATCCGAATCCAAAGAGGTATCGAGAGGATGTTTCCTTCTGCACCAATTGGATATAACACCAGAGTCCAAATTGGTCACTGCCTATCTCTACCTCAGATTTCTTCCTATATAAACCGAACCAGGGAAAAATATGAGAAACGCGACATTATCTACAATTCAGAGTTGGAGACTTCTTTTTTATTTCCATGTGTTTCAAAGAAAACTGACAGGATTGCATCTGTGCACCAAGATAGGGATTGGCCCCTATGCGTCAGATCTATGCAACCCACCTTGAGCCACGTCCACATCAAATTAAGTCCGATGATTTAGTTGTTTTAGCCAGTTTCTGTCCAAAACCAGTCTGTTCTTTTTCCTTGAGAAATCCCCTTCATATTCCAAAGTGTAGTAGTTGTTTTCTGAGTTTTGTGTTCGGCTATATAAGCCAGGCCTAGTGCCAACTATTGTATGTAGAGTTTTAGTTATTTGAATATATTCCAGAAATGGCGTTCTGCCACAATTTTGTGAGTTCTGTCGACATGAGTCGAGTATTCAACTTCCGCTGGATCTTGTTAATTGCCTCCAGTTTTTAGCAGGTTCTGAATGTATATTATTCATCCTCTTCAATTGGTTCATCACTTCGTGATGATCGGTATGGGAGTCTCAGAGTTGTGGTTAAGTGATTATTCGGCAGTTCACTAGCGTATTCCCAGCTAGTTAACCTGTTCGTGTCGAGATTCTTTGGTCGTGAAGATTGAGACACCCTGCACATCAACTTGTCACATGGTTGATCCATATCAAGAAATTAACTGGTGTTACTATGGGCACCAAGGTTGGAAATATTGGTATTGGGGCTAATCATGTCAGGGGACCAGTAACGGTAACTGGCTGGTTACCGAAAAACCCAGAGAAAAACTGGGCAAAATTCGTCAAATGAAATTCGAATTTTGGTCGGTTTGACGGCCGGTAACCGTCCAAAAACTAGTAGAAAACTGGTTTTGGGTAATTAGAAATTGGAATAATGCAAATATTACTTAGAAACTGTACCCAATGATTATAAACTAGTTGGTAATATACGGATTCCACCCACTAGTAAACAATTCTTGCATTGACTTGATTTCTATAATGGTAAGTGGGATGAGAAGAGATGTCTGAGGAGGAATGAGAATTATCACCAGAAGGTAATAAGTTGGCATCTAGACGTCTATAAGTCGGAATAGACTTTGAGCTATCATACGATTCATAGGAAGAAGAGTCTTGTGGCCGAGAATGATCTCAAACTAGCATGTGCTACCTAGCCTGGATATCCTACAAAATGTGGGGACATCTTAAGGCAATAATTTAAGCATTTTTACTTCATACAATAGTTAATCTATCATAAAAAATACCTAAACTAATCTAGGAAATGCATTATTTAGTCACAAAGTCAAATTTACATTTGAGAAATTCTAGCCGGTATTTTCGGTACCGGTACCCATCGGTTCTTTCTGGTAACCGCCGGTTTTTTCAACCCTGATGGTCACAGCCCCCCCCCCCCCCCCCCAAAAAGAGAAATTCTTGGAACAGTGCATAGGAACACCAGGTAATTTCTGCTACCTATATTCCTTTCTGCCATCCAACACTAGCCTCTTTAAAGCCTACTACAGCATTGATTTATGGGTAATTAGTTCACAAACCATTATGTCATTCAGAAAGGAAACAAAGAATATGAACCACCCATCCATTTTGGCAAAACAATGTGAAACAAAAGGTTAGAGGAAAGATATTGTGTTAAGAAACATCAAATTCTAGGTGAAATTTGGTATGGTAATAATACTTGGTATTATTAAATTTAGAAGTAGTTGTAAATTCAAAAGAAAAAAGTCTGAATCACGGGAACAAAAGGTACCTTGGAAGAAATTCAGTCACGATAGAAAGATTAGGTACACGAGTGACAGCACCCATCAAAAGAACAACATTTGGATGCCGCAATCTCTTCATTATTCGCACCTATAGAGCAAGAAAGAGTGTCGCAAACATGTTATGTGTAATATGTGCAGGTTGACAAGGCCGCCCAAGTGGCCTGTCTAGTCTAAGGTTGGCCAATGACCATGAGGGCCCATGATGACTTGTATATATACCTAACATTGCAATGAATAAAGTGTGCAGTTGTGAATAATCCTAAAATCTAACAAAGCATGGACAAAAATTGGGGAAAAATTGAATGACCATTATAAAGTAGACATGTCAATAGGTCATTTCATGTCATACCATGTCAAGGGAGTCACACAAGCACTAACTTATTTTATGGCCCAAATGTGTATAAAGCTAAAACGAAAATCATAAAAGATCATGTTGTGTTCGTGTCAACTAATTGTAACTTGTTAAATTTTGATAGTCTAGCTGTTAAAACTGTGCAGATCTGCAGATGAACACAGCATTGTTAAATGGTTTATTACTGTGCCATCTCATGTCGAATGGGTCAGACATGTGAATCCCCACCTGAACCATTTATTAAATGAGTATCATGTGGACTGTTAAAATGGTCCAACCCAATTTATACGTTTGCCAATGTAACCAATATTGTTAGGCAGATTTCTTACACTTGCCCTTTGGGCTCTTGGCTTTAGGCCCACATGTGTTTAGTATGGTTGATTAGCTACTCAGTATAGACAAGGATCCAGGTTGGCCCATACTTCTATTAGCCAAACCCTAGACACCCTTGCCTATATATATGCATTGTATTGATATCTCCAGAATCAATCAGTTCAACCACTCTTGCACTTTCCTAACAACCAGCATTAGAATCCAACATGGTATCAGAGCACTTTTGCTCTTTACGCTCGCAACCCTAATTCCTCTGTTTTCCCGTCTCCTCTGTTTTCTCGGCGCCATGTCGAGTGATCTGCCGTCGCCAGGGCTGAGGAAGCCGCCGCCAGGGCAGAGGAGATGGCTCACGTCGCTCCGGCCGTCTCCAACGCACGCCTCGCCGCCGCCGCAAAATCCCGGGCCGCCGCTCTTGCGCGGGCCGAGGAGGCTGAGCGCGAGGCTGCCGCCGCCGCTCACGCACGTGTTGCGGCCGCCGAACGCGAGCGCGCTGCCCTTGCGCGCGCCGCCCGCGAGCGCGCAGCCGCCACTGAAGATGCCGCCGACGTCGAGTTCGCCGCTGAACGTGAGCGCGCTGCCCTAGCGCGCGCCGCTCGCGAGCGCGCTGCCACCACTGGAGACGCCGCCGACGCAGAGTTCGAGGACGAAACACCTCTTCCTCTCCACGATGCTCTTCTCCACGAAGCCGCCGCCATCGCCAACATCCATGCCCAGGCGGTCGGTGTACAAAACATCCGCTCCTTGGTTCCCCTGGTCCTCGAGCTCAACTCCGGCCATTACTCCCGGTGGCGCGAGCTCTTCCTCCTCGCCCTCGGGAAGTTCTCCCTCAAAGATCACGTGCTCGCCGACGACCACCATCCGACCCTCCTCGACTGGCTCCGCATGGATTGTGTCGTCAAATCCTGGCTCCTCGGCACTCTCTCCTCCGACCTCGTTGAGATCGTACTGGAACGCCGAGCCACCGCGCGCGTCACCTGGCTTGCAGTTGAAACTCAGTTTCTCGGCAACAGGGAATCACGCGCCCTCTACCTCGACGCTGAGTTCCGGAATTTCGTCCAAGGGGAGCTCTCCATCGCCGACTACTGCCGACGCTTCAAGGCCACGGCCGACGCTCTTGCTGATCTTGGGGAGGTCGTCGCCGACCGCACCCTCGTCCTCAACATCATTCGCGGCCTCAACGAAAAGTTCTCCGCCATCGGTCTCCATCTTCAACGAAGCCGGCCGTTCCCTTCCTTCCTTGAGGCACGCGCCGACCTGCTCCTGGAAGAGCTCAACACGGCAAATCGCAGGTCCTTACCCGCCACTACCCTGCTCACTTCCGGTGGCCAACATACTGCACCATCCGCCGACCGCGCCCCATCTTCTTCGACCCAAAGCAGCTTCGGCGGTGGCTCCGGCGGCGGAAACAGAGTCGGGGGCGGAGGTAGCGGTGGTTCCCCCCACTCCCGCGAACGGCGCGGCAAGTGTTCTGGTCGAGCTGGCCAGAGCTCCGCATCCTCCCAGGGCTCCGGCGCAGGCGGCACACCTCAGACCGGCGGTTGGCCCAGCTTCTACAACCCATGGACCGGCACCATCCAGATGTGGCCCGGTCCCCGGCCACCCCTCGCCCCTCTACCGCCGAGACGCTTCGTCGAGTCACCGTCTCCCCCTCAGGCGCCGCCACAGCCTCACGCCTTGCTGGCTGCCGCCCAGAATCAGTGGATTCTTCCCGATTCTCACGGCCAGCCTGCAGGTTTTCACGGCCAGCCGGCGGGCTTCCACAGCTAGCCCACGGGACTTCACGGTCAGCCTGCAGGCCTGCCGGGGTTCCACGTCCCTCCTGTCGGGCAGGCTGCCGGCCACTACGCTGCTCCTGGTGGCTTGCCCACGTGGGATCAGAACAGCCTCAGCAGCACCTTCTCCACCATGACGCTGAATCCCCCTCACCAGCCCGAGTGGTATTTCGACTCCGGAGCTACCTCTCACATGGTCTCCGACCCTGGTATCCTCTCTCCCTCCTCCACCTCTCGGTATCCCATTCCTTCCTCTATTGTTGTCGGTGACGGCTCCCTCCTTCCCGTCACATCGACCGGGACAGCCGACCTTCATGGTTCTCTTCGCCTCAATAATGTTCTTGTCTCCCCTAAACTTATTAAGAACCTCATTTCTGTTCGCCAGTTTACATCTGACAATGACTGCTCTGTTGAGTTTGACCCTACTGGCTGTTCTGTGAAGGATCTTCGGTCTCGGAACGTGATCATCAGGTGCGATAGCTCCGGGCCGCTCTACCCACTGCGCCTTCCTGTCGCCAAGTCCTTCCTCGCCGAGTCCTCCGCCCCTCTTTGGCATCGCCGGCTTGGTCACCCCGGTCAAGAAGTTTTGTCTAAGTTAGCGGGCTCTGCAGCTATTCCCTCATGTAATAAAATCCTAGGTCCTTCTATTTGTCATGCTTGCCAACTAGGTCGACATGTTCGTCTTCCTTTCCCTATGTCGGCATCCCGTGCTTCTCACAATTTTGATCTTATACACTGTGACCTCTGGACATCTCCAGTTGAAAGTGTTTCTGGTTATAAGTATTATCTACTTATTCTCGATGATTGTTCGCATCATCTTTGGACGTTTCCCCTTCGACTCAAATCTGACACATTCATGACACTTTCTAACTTTTTCTCCTTTGTTTCCACCCAGTTCGGCGCCAGCATTAAGGCAGTTCAGTGCGACAATGGCCGCGAGTTTGACAACTCTAGCGCCCGCACGTTCTTCCTCACCCATGGCGTCCACCTACGCATGTCCTGCCCATACACCTCCCAACAGAATGGTAAAGCTGAGCGTATCATCCGTTCTATCAACAATGTCATTCGCTCGCTTTTGTTTCAGGCGTCTATGCCACCATCCTATTGGGTTGAGGCCTTGGCCACCGCCACTTACCTCCTCAACATCCTCCCTACCAAGACGCTACAATTATCCACACCACATCATGCTCTTTTCGGGTCTTCCCCATCTTATGAGCATCTTCGCGTCTTTGGGTGCAAATGCTACCCAAATCTTGCTGCCACAGCCTCCCACAAACTTGCTCCTCGTTCCGCCTTGTGTACCTTCCTCGGCTACTCCACCCATCATAAGGGATATCGATGTCTCGACATGGCCTCCAATCGGGTCTACCTCTCCCGCCATGTCATCTTTGATGAAACCTCGTTTCCCTTTGCCACTCTTCCTTCCACCCCCTCCACGGCTGATTTTGCCTTTCTGGATGACTACGCTAATCCGGTGCCGGCGCCTATAGGCTCGTCGCCCACCTTTTTGCCTGCAGGTCACCCCGCGCGCATGGGCCTCGTGTGTCCTGAAGTCCCCGCGCCCATGCCACGCGCGGCTTTGGACAATGCCACGCCCGTCCCTGTCGAGGACACTGCGCCCCCGACCCTGCCACGCATGACAACGGCGGTCAATGCGTCGCGCAGGGCACCTCCTACTCCGGCGCCCGCACAGCCCGGTGCAACCACTGACCCTCCTCCGTCGCCATGTGCGGATCACGCTGACCGCCGGTTTCGCCACGTCTACACCCGGCGTGCGCCACCGGTGTCCACCCCGAGCTCTCCCTTGGCACTTCCTCAGGCGCGCCGGCGTCCTCCCCGGCACTGCTTCCCCCGGGTGCCGTGCCAGTGTCTCCCATGCGGAATCAGCACCCGATGACAACGCGCGCCAAGTCCGGTTTTCGGCTCCCTGCTCTCTACCACGCCACGCCACTGTCGCCTGTGCCTCGGACGTACCGCACCGCCCTTGCCGACCCCAATTGGCGGGCAGCTATGGAGGACGAGTACACTGCTCTCTTGCAGAACCATACCTGGGACTTGGTTCCCCGCCCTGCCACGGCGAATGTCGTTTCTGGTAAATGGATCTTCAAGCACAAACTCCACACCGATGGTTCTCTTGAGCGGTACAAATAGGGGTGAAAACGTATCGGATACGGACGGATAATGCCTCTACCATATTTGTTTTCATATTTTTTTCGGATACGGATACAAATACAGATAACTCGAATACGAATACGAATAATATCGAATACAGATACGAATCGAATACGAATCGAAACGAATACGGTTACGAATATTTATCGGAACATGAAAACCTCTTAAACTATACATCCAAAATTAACGAAAATACGTAAATAGTTCATCTTGTCAAAACATTCATGAAATCTAAACAAGCATAGTCTTTTCATCCACAATGAAAATATACCCAATAGTCGAACATAACATAACTACATAAGTAACAACAACGTGCAATTCATGGAATACACATGATGACATGATAGCAATTTGAACAACATAAGAACATTTCATTCCTCCATTTCATCCATCAAGTTGTAATAGGCCAGGTTTTTATTAAAATAAAAATAAATAAATAAAAATTAATTAATTAAAATAATTATTTTTGTTGCCTAAATTTTATTTTTGGGTTTTGCCCTGGATTTTCTGTTTTTGAAAAAGCCTGATTTGAAAAGTAAATTAAGTGAAAACAAAAAAAAATAGACATTAAATAAAATGATATTTTGATTTTCTATAAAAATCCTACTTTACATTAATTATTTGGAGTTATTTGGATTTATTTGGTTTCCTGGATTTTCTGGAGTTTAAAGGTCTACTTTTGAAATTAAAAAGTATTTTTAAGTATGAAAATTAAATACCAACATTAGTTGGAAATATTTTTCTTAAGTCCAAAATGTCACCAGGAACTTCTGTGAATTTTTGGAGTTTATTTCATATTTTTTTGAGCTTAAATGAATTTCCCAGGCTTTTCTGAAATCCAAAAATCAAAAATAAATATTAAAGTCCCTCCCCTCCCCTCGGATATCCGTTTTCGTATTATCCGGATAATCCGTATCCGTATTCGACGGATACTAGGCTTACTGTATTCGTATCCGTATCCGATAAAAAAATCTGTATCCGATCCGAGAACTATCCGAAAAAAATCCGATCCGACACAATCTGTATCCGTCCGGATCCGGCGGAAACTATCCGATCCGTTTTCACCCCTAGGTACAAAGCTCGTTGGGTATTGCGCGGCTTCACACAGCGCCCGGGAGTTGATTATGCCGAGACTTTTAGTCCAGTGGTGAAGCCAGCAACAGTGCGGACAGTGCTGGCTCTTGCTCTTTCCAGGCAGTGGCCGATTCATCAGTTTGATGTGAAGAACGCTTTTCTTCATGGGACCTTGTCCGAGACAGTCTATTGTTCACAGCCATCCAGATTCGAGGATTCCACTCATCCGGAGTTTGTCTGCCGACTGAACAAATCACTCTATGGTCTCAAGCAGGCTCCCCGTGCATGGTACAGCCGGTTTGCCTCCTATCTGCTCTCCCTTGGATTTCTTGAGGCCAAGTCTGACACATCGCTGTTTGTTTACCACCGCGGCTCTGAGACTGTCTACCTGCTCCTCTATGTTGATGACATCGTCCTCACCGCCTCATCTACCGATCTTCTCCGTCGCATCATCACTGCCTTACAGCATGAGTTCTCTATGAAGGATCTCGGTGAGCTCCATCACTTTCTGGGGGTACATGTGCAGAAGTGTCATGGGGGTCTTCTCTCACAGCGCCAGTATATGCTGGACATCCTGGAGCGCGCAGGCATGGCAGATTGCAAACCATGCACCACCCCTGTCGACACAAATCCGAAGGTGTCAGCCTCCGATGGTCTTCCTGTCAGTGATCCCAGCGATTTCCGCAGTTTAGCCGGGGCCCTCCAGTATCTCACCTTCACCAGGCCGGACATTTCTTATGCAGTCCAACAGGTGTGCCTCCATATGCATGACCCTCGCGAGCCCCACCTTGCTGCCCTCAAGCGGATTCTTCGGTACATTCGTGGCACTCTCCACTTGGGCCTCTTCCTTCAGCCCTCCTCGCAGTCTGCTCTCGTGGTTTACTCTGACGCTGACTGGGCCGGTTGCCCGGACACGCGCAAGTCCACCTCGGGTTATGCCGTGTTTCTTGGAGATAACCTGGTCTCCTGGTCCTCCAAGCGTCAGAACACAGTGTCCCGTTCCAGCGCAGAGGCTGAGTACCGCGGTGTGGCCAATGCTGTTGCCGAGGCCTCCTGGCTACGTCATCTTCTGTTGGAGCTGCATACTCCACCTCAGCAGACCACCCTGGTGTATTGCGACAACATCAGTTCAGTCTACATGTCCTCCAACCCCGTCCAGCATCAGCGCACCAAGCACATTGAGATTGACCTTCACTTCGTTCAGGAGAAAGTGGCTCTTGGCGATTTTCGTGTCCTGCATGTTCCCACCACTTCCCAGTACGCCGACATCTTCACCAAGGGCCTTCCATCTTCGATATTCAATGAGTTTAGGTCCAGTCTCAACGTCCGAGGTGCGGACGCTTCGACTGCGGGGGGGTGTTAGACAGATTTCTTACACTTGCCCTTTGGGCTCTTGGCTTTAGACCCACATGTGTTTAGTATGGTTGATTAGCTACTCAGTATAGACAAGGATCCAGGTTGGCCCATACTTCTATTAGCCAAACCCTAGACATCCTTGCCTATATATATGCGTTGTATTGATATCTCCAGAATCAATCAGTTCAACCACTCTTGCACTTTCCTAACAACCAGCACTAGAATCCAACAAATATGAACCCTGTTGTGTTATTTTAGAGCTCAAAGGACAATTCTTAAATTATTGTCACTAATGTAAACTTGAACTCCTGGCCAAAACACACTCTTGCCAGTTGCCAGACTGCCTATGTCTGCATTAGACCATATCAACTCAGACATATGTATTTATCAGATGTCCAATACAAGAATAATGAGGGTAAATTAAATTTCAGCCAAATGGAAGATATGTTAAGTTTTGCATCCCTATGACTGTCTCATGGGTACAAAATTATTGGCTCATTCACATTAAAAAAATCAAGCATATCAGTGCTAAAGCTAACAATTTTCCATTTCCTAGTCTTAAAACATTTGGATTGCAGAAATTTACATACCTCAGTTCTAAATTCTTCCAGAGCATCACTTGAAATATCTTGTTGCAAGAATTTCTTGACTGCAACTTCCTTCACAAGGAGCAAATTGGTATGATGCCAAAAAAAAAACATAACAAGAAAAGCAATGGAAGAAATTATTAGGATTCACAGAAAAACATAGTGAAAAAAGGAAGAGTGTTCAAGTTAATCAAGTCAACAATTTCTTCACACGTTGCTTTTAACATTTTCAACTTTCAACGAATAACTGCGAAGCATCTTATAGTTTAGGTGGGCACATGCAGTAACTGATTAAGGAAGTGATATAGCTACGACAAGCATTACACTGTCGGGGGGTGGGGGGAGGTGCGCCTAGCTGTCCCAAATATTTTTATCAAAATATGTCTGATTTACACATGCAGTATCCAAGAATATGATTTAGTGCCTCAGATTATAGTCAGGTGTCTAGGTGCGATTTGTAACAAGAGTGAGTAGAGTGACGAAGATAATTTATCATTGCTAAATTTTAACAAGGTCAAAAGGCAGACGTCATTTGATCCTTAGCAATATGTTGACTATGATATAAGAACCTAGTATTTCTTCATTTCACTTGATCTCATTAGACCAAAAGTTTGGGCCTATTATCCCAACCTGGTGATAATTTAGAAATACAACGAGCCATTTTAAATGAAAAACTTACTGTTCCATGCCATTCCCCTCTGTACACTTCTCCAAAAGATCCTGAGGCACACAAGAAGAGAAAGTTGGAAGTTGGACCAAAATTGAAAATACAATACAACATTATGTTATGTTAGGGTATGTTTTATGTTGTTTCAAGGGAATGGCATGTCTCATTAATATTGCAATGAAGAAAATGGATTTATTGAAATAACAAGAATTGTACCTAGCCCAACACGTCCTCCCAGAGTAATTTCTTCCCATTGGATTTCAAGCTCCGCGACATCATCCAGAGCTATATCAGATCTTGCACTCTCCATCCCAGTCGACTTGTCAGAGATCCTTTCAGGTATCTGAGGTGCTTCAACTAAATCCTTTTCTTGCTCGAGGGCATTATCTTGTCCATTATCAATTCCCAGCTGATCTTTATCCCAGAAATCATGTCTAACTCTTAGGATCGATTCATTTGCCTCTGAAGAACTTGGCAAGCTAAGCAATTGATGACCGGGATCCAAGTATTCGTATTGCCTGTTAACAGCAGCAGTCGTAGCAACAACTGCAGCAGCAGTGGCAGCAGCTGCAACAGGCACATCGAGTTTAATATCACTGCTAGATTTAGCTGCAGCGACGACCATTGAAGATGCAACCACTGCAGCAGTTGCAACAGCAGCAGCTGTAACAGGCATTTGCTTTATAAGTTGTAATGGATCTTCCTGGGGAAGTGCAGATGGTTCATACAGAGGTAAAGAGGGCTTGGCGTTATCCCGGAAATCCAAGGGATGGTAAATACCCAAACCCTTGACAGGCTTAACATCCAGAGGCATCCGATAAGGAACAACCTTCATTTCGAGTTGATGTCCAGGATGATGTGGCCATGAAGGACCATGAGCACGATCAACATATGCTGTAGATTCAAGCTCATTCATCCTCTTTATCATTTCATCTTTCGTTTGAAACAGAGATGTATCATACACAATAAGGTCTTTTGGTTGTTCCCTAGATTCTTCTGAAAATAAGTCAGGTGGTGGCACAACTCCATTTTCAAGCAATACAGCATGGATCTTCTCAGCTAACTGGGGGTTCTCTTTCGCAGCACTAATCATATACTCTGAGACATCTTTCACTTTCATCCTCCGTACAGCTGGAGCATTGCCCACCTCAGAAGGAGGTGAACTTGATGACGAATTATTTGCTGCAATTGACTTTTCTTTGTTCTTCACAGTCATGGTATGGTCTGTATTTCTAGATTCATGAATAATAGGCAAATTTTCACTTGCACATGTGCTAACCGATAGTTCCCCAAATGAACTTGAATGCACAGATCCATGGTTACCAATCTGGCCAGTTGTTGCGCCATAAGGATCAGAGCGCCCAGTGTTGCTAGGTGTGGATCCTTTTTCAAGTGACTCGTTCCCGAAAGAACCATACACAGAACTTGAAGCTTCAGTAAAAGAAGACCCCAACTGAGTGTTACTGTCATCTTTGTTAACATGTTGATTATCTGCAAAGAAACTTCCTTCAAATTCTTTACTCAATTCTGCACCGTCTGAGGGAATAAGAGTACCAGGATCTGACATGAGATCGACAATGTGCTCCCTGCAAAAGAAAGTGATACCGTACAGATGGTACCATGATAATGTATTAAAGTAATGCAACTTTCATTGTCCTATTGCTAACACAGGTGTAAGGAAAGTAAATTAGATACCAGATACAACTATGCTAACCCTTAATCCCATTTATATCCAAGCCCTGAAAGACCCAGTTTCTGCTGTGAAGGAATTAATAAGTACCTTCCATCATTAAATTTCACAATGTTCAAGGCTCCATCATCTGATCCAATGTACTGTCTTCCTTTAACTAGTCGACAAGGAACAGAAAGGTTGTCGGCCAAAACCTAGATGCGAGTTTGCAGAGAAGTAGATATTAACACACTACAGACAGCAAAAGAGCAAATCTTGCAATCATTGATGCTTATGCATTAAACCTATTATGTCCAGAATTCAGCATAAGGACTAGGGAGAATAAAGTCAGGTCTTATGCTACTAGTAGGACAAGGAAAACAAGAATGTGCTTATTCAAATAATGTACTGAACTTAAATTGAGAACAATAGAGCAGATATTGCATTTGAGAACAGATGGACACCTCAATGTTTGCATGTCAAGCGCTTAATGTTTACAGACGAACTTTGTAATTAGAAAAGGAGTTATGGCTCAGATGGCTGACCACAATGCAATATGTTACTGACCTTAAAAAGCAGTGCACGGTGACGAGCCAGACCAATTGTTAGCTGGCCAAGAGGCATAACTGCACTTCTCATACTAGCTCTCAGCGAGGTGCTCATATTCTGGTACTTCAACAGCATGCTTTCCGGATCAAACACTGGCCCACCCATGTAGTTCGCAACAAAAATAGCTAGTCTCTGAACCAGAATGCGGCCAACAAACTCTGAAATTTCCGAGCGAAATTCCACAGCCATGATGAATGCCTTCTGCTCAAGTTCTACAAGCTCCGAGTCCTGTGCTCTGTTAACCAATACAGCTTCTGTTTTTGCTCCATGTGAAAAAGGTTGCTCTTGCAATTCCATCAGGGAGGGCATGGTTGCCAATGTGGGCTCATCCCCAATGACACAAATGTCATAGAAACCATCCAAGATTTTGTCGTCGTAGCTAAGGGCATTGAAACTCTGTGAAGCACGAACAAATCTACCATATGAGGCAAGTAAAAAAATTGGTAAGAGTCACAAATAAGTAGGGCAATGCTCACTTCTTAACAGTCTCTACTCAAGGAGGGCATCTATGGTGGCTATTTCAGGACTATAGGTTGTGTGTTCAGGTACCAAATTACTGTTAGCCAGTACCTTCTGCAAAGCAGAAGGTTTTGCAGAAGGGCAGTTCATTATACTGAAAAACAACTACTCCACTCAACAAAGCCCGCTACAAAAATCATGGACTACCTATTTTGCTACAAAAAAAAGCTCAGATTCTGAATGGTAACAACTGCCAATCCAGGGTGTGCTATTCCTCACTAACATCATTGCAGTGAAACCAGAAAAGGAAATGAGCAGATACCATATCCAGGTAAGCTACATTTCATGATTGAATCGAACAGTTATAGAAAGAACAACGCCATCATCAGCACGTCGTAATACACATATTTCACCAAACAAGTGCGTGATACATCTCGTTTCCACTAACCTAATGGATGTCCTTGAGCAATCTAACGTCCAAGTTGCGTCATCAAAGCACGAGTGCGATCCCATGGCAGTTGCAATGCGGACTAGATACGAGGAATAAGAGGACGGATAGGATCGACCGATCGAGCAAGGGATGAGAGGGTAACTACCCAGTAGCGGAAGGCGACGACCTCGGCGGGGTAACTCTGGAGCGGGCAGGAGCCGAGGCTGATCTGCTTGGCCACCTCGATCTGCATCGCCTCGGGATCCTCCCGCGCGCTCATCTCCAGCGCCAGCTGCATGTGGTACTCCTCTAGCTCCGCCTCCTGCTTCTCCTTCTTCTCCATCTCCCTCTTCCTCTGCTCCTCCTCCCGGGACTCCATCCTCGCCATCTCCTCCTCCTCCTCCACCCTCATCTCCTCAACCGACGACGCCAACGCCAACACCTCCGCTTCCGCCTCCGCTGCCGCTGCAACCGCCGGCAAGGGCGGCGGCGGCGGCTGCAGACGTCCGGTCACAGAGCTGAGCCAACTCGAGATTCCAGACGCATGCCTATGCTCGTGGTGGGCCCGAGCGCCGCCGCCGCCCTTTTTGGAGGACGGCGGGGGAGGTGCCGGCGACGAGGCGGAGTCGCCGATGTGGAGCTTCCTGAGGAAGTTCTTCATCCCGCCGCCGCAGCCGCTACCGGTGGTGGGGCGGTGGATCCAACATGGCTACGGATGCGGAGGCGAATAGGTAGGAGGAGGCAGCCGGCGGGTGGAGTCGCAGCATTGACCTGCCTACGAGCAGCCCAAGCCGCATTAATTTAACCCCGTTTATTATCGCCTCGCTGCTACTGGCTGTTTGCTTGCGGCTGCGCTGTACTCCTCCTATTGTCTATTCTCCCGCTCCTACTAGCCCCTCTCTCTCTCTCTTCCCAACGATGCGACGAGCGGAGGAGAGAGAGAGGGTGCTCTTGGCCTAATTTAATTTCGGTTAAAATAATTAAATCGGCGCTTGGCTGTGATTGGTGGGGTCAGCGAGTTGCAGGCCCACATGGCGGCGAGAAGAGGGTAGTGATTGGACGTGACGTAGCGTGACCGGTGGGGACGGGCAGAAGTGGCGAGGAAGAAAGCGAGAAAAATACTACTGGCTCACGGTAGGAGAGGACATGCAGGAAAGGACCAGGAGAGGAAAGCGAAGGCGAGCGTGCAAACCGGGGGCACCGTACCCGCCGGCCTCCGTGGACGCGACTCACGGTGGGCAGTACATTGGCTTAGATGCCACTGATGGGTGGGGCTCTTCGCGGTCGGCCCACTTGCCGTCGGGTGGAGGTGCGGCGATCCAACGGGGGAGGCAACAGGCGAGTTGGCCGGTGGGGTCCGCTTTGGCTCGGCTCCTCTTAGAGCATCTCCAACAGTATGAGCTAGTTACTAGTTCTAAGATAACATCTCCAATAGTACTAACTTTTAGCACATAGCTCATAACATAAATAACCTCACATGACACTCTCACATAATCTTGGAATGTGTGTATGAGACTAGCTCTTAATCAAGAGATAGCTTTTCTCTCTCTTCTATTAAAATATGAAATAATATGCTTAGAGCTAGCTCATAAGTCACTATTGGAGATGCTCTTAGGGCACTCCCAACCCATAGTTTCCATGGGTAGTTTCTAGAGGAGAGAGAGTGCAATCAATGTTCAGTAGAAACTACCCCTCCCAACCCACAGTTTCTATAGTAATTTCCATACAGAGAAAAATTTAATGACAGTACAAGAGAGACCTTGATTGATTGTGGCAAGCCACTACGTAACCACATCTCATGCTCCACTGTACACTGTATATGCAGTCCATAAATATGATAGTCCATAAATAAAATAGGTACCATAGTCTGAGAGCAGAATAAATAAAGTTCAATTCAAATAGATGATGTTAGCACAGACATTAGAAAAGAGAAAACCTGGTAAATAAATATGTCTCCGAACAAGAATTAGATTGTGGATAATTGCAGACCATTGTTGGTACATAATCTGCTTCAGCTAATCGGTCCAAATTTTCCATGAAGTACTGTGCACAGTCAGGAAGTTGCAGAATACTTCCCCGTGAGTAAGTTTCCTATAGATGCATTTTCCATAATTAAGCTGGCTGTGCAACAGTATATACATTTAAAAAGTTCTTTTCACCTGAATGGCTGGATCTTGCCATAATTTTCCCACATCCTGTACAAGTTCTTTGCTAAAATATGGTTATCGAAAATGCTTGAATCAAGAATAAGTCACTCAAAAATTTTCCCACATCCTGTACAAGACCTGAAAATGCTTGAATCTAAACACTCAACATTTGAAATGACTATTATTTGAGCGTATCAAGAATAAGTCTTCTTCTCTTGAAGCAGTCAAATGTAATAGCAAGGTAGAGTACATATTTTCCAGTTATCGAAAGACAATTGGTTTCTGGAAATCAAAGGAGCAACACATAAAGGACAAGGTACAGATCATTTTTTCCTATTTCATATGGTTGAATCATCAGCAGTTCAATAGATATCCTTTCACTAGTCTATTGAACTGCTCATGATCAACCAATGATTAGTGAATGCAAAACATAAGAATGCAGTAAAGCTTAACAAAGTTGCAAGGTCTTAACATGTTCAATCATAGCATAGTAGTGTAACTGAAGTGCTGCTTCAGCTGTAACAGACTACAGTTATAATGTTGCAAGATATGGATGTTTTAATGCTCAGATGTAACTCTAATTACTGAATAAAAGAGGAGGTACAAACCTGATTATCAGGGGATATAACGTATTTTGAAGAATCAGATTCCACTTGGACTAGTTCTTTAGCTCCATCATATAGTATCTGTGCACATTTAACTCATTGCTTAGGCAAAAGATGTGTAAACACACTTTCATACGAAGAGCATACAACTCCATAGTCAAAATTCCTACATAATCCCGTTCAAAAATTCCTACATAATCCCCACTATGCAATAAGAGACAAAAAATAGGCACACCCTTTCCAGTATTGCATACTTTAATTGTCTGATACACATTAGCATGGATGACTGATGTATAGCTCCTAAGTTCAGCCTCATCAAAGCCAGTTTGGAAAAGGAGCTTCATTCTTGGAGTGGAGATGAGCTGGTCTGCTCTGGCCAATAGCATCAAAATGCTAACATATATTCAGGAATCATCAAAATGAACTTTATGGGGCAGACAAATCCACCGGCCAATAGCAAGCACGTAGCCAAGAACCCACCGGCCATTACCGCGAGCAGGGCGGTTTCGCAGTGGTGCAGCCGCGCGGCGTCGCCGGCGCCGAGGAGGGGGTGGAGGTAGGAGAATGGTGTGACGGGGTGCATCCGCCAGCCAAGCGCGGAGAGCACGAGGAGCTCCATGCGGCGCACCGTCTTGGCCTCGAAGACATAGGCGTCGCCGCCCTCGGCGGCGCAGAGCTGGAGGTCGAGGAGCAGCGGCACCCGCGTCTCCTCCACCTTGGCGGCGAGCGCGACGCAGGCCACTGCGGCCAGCCGCGCCATCCAGGGCTGGCCCCCCAGCCGCAGCGCGCCGCTGAGGAAGCACCGGTCGAGGTACGCGGCCGCCAGCGCGGCCGTGAGCGCAGAGAAGCCCAGCCTCGCGGCCGTGCGCGCCGCCCACCCCACCGCCGCCTCCCGCCCCGCGCCGCCACCGTACCTGTCCCCGTCCTCCGCCGCCAGCACCACCTCCTCCTTCCCCCTGAGCGCCTCGAACAGCACCAGCAGCTCGTCGCAAAGAACCACCGGCGGCCGCTGCTCTGGCTCCGGCCAGCCCTCCTCCTCGGCCGGTTCTTGGAACAGGTCGAGGTGCTCCTCCGGGCAGTAGAGCCCTCCTCCTCGCGCGGGATCGGAGGGAGGCGTGTCGGAAGGAAGCGCGCAGGCGCGCGGGAACGGAGGAGGCGCACGCGCGCGGGATCGGAGGGGGAGGCGGCGGCGCCACACGAGATCCAGCAGCATGCGATGGAAACGACGCTGGAGTCCCCAACGCGAAAAGAGCAATTTCCTCTCGCATTGGACGTTGAGCCGAAACGATTTCTCACCTGAGAAACGATTTCCTCTCTCTCTCCATCTTAACTCACCTTCCACATCAGCAAAAAAGCTGAGGTGGCACCCTATTTAATGCCATGGAAACCATGATGGTTTCAGGGTTGGGAGTGCCCTTAGGCTGTGTTTGGTTTAGGGACAAGGTGGGATGGGATGGTCCTATCTCTGATTTTGGGATGGGATGATCCTATTTTTTGTTTGGTTGGGGGGATAGAGTCATCCCTGTTTTTTGTTTGGTTGGAAGGATAAAGTGGGATGAAATGGTCACATCCTTTGTTTGGATGCAAGGATGAAGGTGGGATATGTGTGTATGATTACTCTCCTATCAAGCAATGTGAGGTTACCTACTCCTCCTACCATACTTCTTATTATTGATATGTTTGTACACATAAGCCTTTGATTTTTTTTAAAAAAAATTAAACAAAACAGTACTTAAAAAAACAAACCAAGGAACATAGCAAGACAATGACGTTCATATATAAATGCAAGGCTTAAACATAATTGTCCATATGCAAATCCAAGGCTTACACATAATTTGACATCCAACACTTACAAGGAAGTCATGGCTTACACTTCAGCTAACGCCAAGTTCTAGCTTACACACAAAAGTTGCATTAAATAGTAGCCTTACACATAATATAAAGTTCAAGGCTAACACAAAGGCATACAAATAGTTAGACCACAGTTAAATTGTTTTATGTGGTGCAACCAAAAGGACCATCCACTACACCCTTTCACTGTCCTGGAAACTTGTTAGCAACAAACATAGCAAGCCAATTTAACTTATGCTCAAAAGGAAGCTTGTAAAATGCTCTACCCATGCGAGGGTTGGCCACCAAATACGCATAATAAATAGATATGTCAGTGGAATCAAATCCTGGAAGGCTATTCACAATGTCAAATAGATCTTCTGGCAAGTCATCATTGGGAGGGGGTTGAGTAGCAACCTTCTCTATAGCACAAGCAAGTTTATCACCAACACGATTGATTGCACCAATCAGCCCCTCCTCTTCATCTACACTAGTCTTGGCTTTCTTTGCCTTGCTTGCCGATGATGTAGCCCCATGATTAGTAGGAGATCCAGTGGCATCACTTTCACCATTTCCATTCAACTCACTCACACCATTTCCATTCATCTCACCCCCACTTTCATTGTCAACATCTTCTGTACCTAATGCAGAATTGGAATCCTTAGCAAACTTTCCTGTAGCCATGCTGTTCCCAAAGATGGTTTGCATCTCAGCATAGTGGAGAAGAGGCTTGTTCAAAAATTCAGCATCAGCCTTGTGATCCTATAATGACACATAAGTTATATAGTGGGCAAAAAAAAGAGAAAACAACATATTGCTAAAGTTGTTGCAATTATACCTGAACATAGTTATTGTAGTGTTCATCATCAAGAGTGATTATGCAATTGTTTTCATCCCAACCAGTAGCACTCAATCTCCTAAGCCTTGGTATCTTTGCAAACCTTCTTTGCCATGTCTTCAAATGATTTTTGACTTGCTCACCAGTTTTCATTGTATTGAACTTTTCATTGATAGCTCTAGCACATGTGTTCAAATGGACTTTCTTAAAGCCAGAAGATGTCCTAGTGCCACCAGCCACTAGATTGGCTAGGTGAGTGAGCATGAAAGCAGACTGTGGTGCTGTCCATGTAGCATGACCATTTGTTCCCCCCACTATCTCATCTAGTTCAGCCATGGCCTACCAAAAAAATGAAATTTAGCAACCAATATCTCCATACAACTTAATTTCAGCACATAATATCTCCATACAACTTAATTTCAGCAACAAATGTGTCCATACAAATGAATTTCAATACATAATATGTCCATACAACTTAATTTCAGCAACAAATATGTCCATACAAATGAATTTCAATACATAATATGTCCATACAACTTATTTCAGCAACAAATATGTCCATACAAATGAATTTCAGTACATAATATGTCCATACAACTTAATTCCAGCAACATACAAATACAAATACATATTAATTGGCATAATGGTTTTGACGGTCTACCCACATCTGATCAGCAATTTCTTGCCTAAAACCAACTATTGCAGCATGCTCAATTGCTTGGCCAGTTGACGAGGTAGCATGGTTTTGAATTGGCCAATTAGAATCTTGTATAATGAACTCATCATTCCCATCTTGTATGACAAAATTATGAATTATACAGCAAGCTACAACAATATCTACTTGAGTCGGGAAAGGGAAGAAAGGAGTGGCATCATCAAGAATTTTGAATCTCCTCTTAAGTGACCCAAATGCACGCTCTACCGTCACACGAAGAGATGAGTGCCTAAGGTTGAACAACTCCTTCTCATTTTGCACCGGATTATTCCCCCACTCATTCAAATGGTACCGTACTCCACGAAAGGGAGGCAAGAATCCCGGTTTGGCTCCATATCCGGCGTCAACTAGGTAGAATTTGCCTAACATATTATGGACAAGATGATCACATTTCGAGATATCAACAATTGCCATGACAAAATTGAGTTAGTGATTATTCTATTTACCTTGTGGCACACGAAGGCCATTTTCACGTTCTAAAGCATCCCGTAAAACTAGAGCATCATGTGCAGTGCCTTCCCAACCAGCCAAAACATAAGTAAACCGTAGATCAAAATCTACGGCTGCCATTACATTTTGAGTTGGATAGGACTTTCTACCACGAAAGGAATGCTCCATATCCTTAGGAACAGATGCTCTTACATGTGTGCCATCAATAGCTCCAACACAATCCTAATTTATGTTCAGTACAATCATAAAAGGTTAGGGACTAAGACATGGTTACATAATTTAAATGTGAAAAGGTAGGGATGAACCTCACACCTTAAAATAAGGATCCCACCGGGGGTTTCCTGCTATTTTGGCTGGAGTTTGCAATGACGGGGGCCTAATTAGTTCCACTCGTAGCTCACCAATTGCACAAAGTACCTTGTTGAAATAGCGGCTTACTGTTTCTCCTGACCTATCATAATTAGTGCCAACTAACCTATTCCTAAGGTTGTGCCCCACTGTATTTAGAAACATAGCAACTTGTTGCTCAACACACATATGAATGGTATCTTGAAGCAACCCACGATCCCTAAAAAGGTTACAAAACCGAAAGAAACATGCTCTATTAAGTCTAAGCATGTTCACACAAGTTGTATCATCTCTCCAAATTTTTGTGTTTAGGTATTCTAGTCTTATTCTATCTCTTTCCTCAATTGGCCCATAAGTAATACCGACTCTACTAGCACGTCTTTTTCTTTTTCTAGACTCAATAATCATGGCCACCATCGACAAGAACATATTCGTAGCAGCACAACAAATGATAACCTTGGTCTTCTGATCCATCTACTGACCTTCAATGCAAAAAAAAGAGTCAATGATGCAATATTTATTGTTTGCCTTTGTGTGTCCCCAAAAATGATGGGTTGCCCTAATGATAGTGTTACTTTCAGCACGTAGAGGGTCAAAGCAATATGTATAAGGTCAGCATTAGTTCTATTAACAACCAATATAACTGCCGAATAATATAAACCAACATTGTCGAATGGGGTATTAGCATTGAACAAGGCACTGGAAGATAAGTGCTTACCTCTGGGAATTACTATACTACACACGACAATAGCTTTGACAGCAATTTTTCGATCATTTTAGTACTAGTAGCCCTAGCGTTGGTATACACCTCAGTTACTCACATTGGACTACAAACAATGCATCTGCATGGTGGGTTGCCTTCAGAAAAACTGTTCCTATGGTCTAAAACTGTTCCTTCAGAACAACTGATCATTACACAAAATGGGCAAATTCACCAATGATGGCCATGGTATCATAACCTCAGTAGCAATGGCTAGTCAAGTTCTTGAATTAATCTCCTGCTAGTGACAATTCAACACAAATCAATCATGCAACATTCAATTATTTGCTGATGGTACTATTGCTGCCATTACCAGAAAACCAACAAAGCGTATTGTATCACACACTAGTAACAATTCTTAACACACAGAAACTTTTTGACAAATTAGCTTTCATCATCAAATAGCCTCAGATTTTGAAATGACCGAACCAAACAACTTTATTCTAAAGGATAAGATAGCAAAGACATGTGAGCTGCATCTTGATGCATATTATCCAAGGACCTTGTGCTCAACCACATTATTTACGAACAAAAATCATATCCATGGAGCTAGGGTTTCCTTACCTTGGGCAAACCACAGATCTGAAGGAGGGAGGGGGTGTAAGGATGGATCTGGACCGCCGCCGTGAAGACCCGCCGCTAAGGAGGGAGCTAGGGTTTCCCTTCCTTACCGTCGGCTTGCCGCGCCGCCCGCCGTGGAACCCGCCGCCGTGAAGACCCGCCGCGCCGCGCAAGGAAGACCCGCCGTGAAGACCAGAGCAGCCGCGCGCGGGGCGGCACCGGGGTGAGGGGAATCGGGAGAAGAGGGAGGAGCCGAGGCGCGTGTGGTGCGGCGCAGGAGGCCGGGCGGCACCGGGGGGTGGGGAATCGGGAGAAGAGGGAGGAGCCAACGCGCGGGATTTTTTCGGTGTTGCGCGCGCGAGAGAGGGGAAAAGCAGAGCGAGAGGCGCGCGTGGAGCTGAGAGAGAGGCGAGCGGTGAGAGGAATCGCTCTGGGATGGCTCGCTCGCTCGGTGGGATGACTCCGTCCCTTCAAAAAAAAAGGGAATTGTCTGGTCCCAGATCTACAAGGAATATTCCTAGTGGGATGTCCTTGACTCTGCTTGTCTCTCATCCAAACACCTACACAAACAAGTCCATCTCATCCCATCCCACCTTGTCCTTGCAACCAAACACAACCTTAAACCCCGTATCTACTGTTGAGGAACCGTCGCTGGCGGCCAGTCCGATCGATTCCTCTGCTCAGAACAAGAACGAATCAATCACAGAATCACAGAATAATAGATTGAACACAGAGAGGTAGAGAGAACTCCTGGTCTTTCTTTATTGCTTTAGATTGCATCGGGGTACATAATGAGGGGGTCTAGGTCCCTATTTATAGTGTACGGTGGGGTGCCCAAATATGTCAGGACTCTTGCCCATGGGCCCAGTTTCCTAACACTCCCCCTTGGGCACTCACCCAACATGCTCATGCCTCGTCAAAACTCCATAAAAACCCAGTGGAAAAATTTTGGAGAAAGAGTACATGATACATGTGATGCTGCGATGCACGAATTGCCTCATTAAAAACCTTGGTCGAGAAACTTCATGGAAAACTCGTCAAGGGAAAAAAGAGTACAATTCACCCAAATTCATTTGGTCTGCAGGACTTTATTCTTTGGGTACTTAATCTTCATGATCAAGATTTATTAGCGGGCTTGTGAAAATTCTCCCCCTGAATTCTGCACTTCTCATTCCAATTCCATGCACGCACCTTTCAAAGCTAGATGCGGGGAGTGACTTAGTGAATAAATCTGCGAGATTTTCACATGACTTAGTATGCAGTACTTTAATTTCGTCCATCTTTTGCAATTCATGTGCGTAGAAGAACTTAGAGTTGATGTGCTTTGTGAGATGACTCTTCACATAGCCCGTTTGCACTTGTGCAACGCAAGCGGCATTATCTTCATAGATAATTGTGGGGGTTTGCACAATGTTCATCTCACACGACTGCTGGATGTGGTGAACCATTCGGCGGAGCCAAGCGCACTCTCGTGCAGCTTCATACAGTGCTATGATTTCTGAGTGGTTCGTCGAAGTAGCTACAAGGCTTTGCTTAGACGATTTCCATGAAATTGCAGTTCCACCACACAGAAATACATAACCTATTTGAGACTTTGCGGTATGCAGATCCGATAGGTACCCAGCATCTGCATAGCCAATCAAGTTCAGATCTTGATTTTTTCTGTAGAATAATCCGAGGTCCTTGCTACCTTAGAGGTATCGGAAAATGTCCTTTATGCCCCGCCAATGCCTTTTGGTGGGCTCTGCATTGTACCTTGCTAATAGGTTCACGGTAAATGTAATGTCCGGTCTAGTGCAGTTTGCTAAGTACATGAGTGCTCCTACTGCACTCAAGTATGGGAATTCCGATCCCAGGACTTCCTCCCCCTCTTCCCTAGGTCGAAAAGGATCTTTTTCTTGCTGTAAAGACCTACGTATCATTGATACTTTCGAGGGAAATGCCTTCTCGAAGCTAAACCTTTCAAAAACCTTCTGGGTGTAGGTCGACTGATGTACCAAGAGTCCTTCAGGGACATGCTCAAGCTGCAGGCCTAAGCAAAACTTGGTCTTGCCCAAATCTTTCATTTTAAATTCTGACTCCAAGTAGGAGCTTACTTCTTTTATGTCTTCGGCTGTCCCGATGATATTCAGATCATCTACATACACAGAGATTATACAGAATCCATTCTGGGATCGCCGTATAAATACACAAGGACAATCTTCATTGTTCGTGTAGCCTTTCTTGCAGAGAAAGTCGCTCAAGCAATTATACCATATTCTTCCAGATTGTTTCAGTCCATACAGTGACTTTCTGAGTTTCACACTGTACAAATTTCTATTTGCTCTGTCTTGGTTCGCGAGAAGGGTCCCTTCAGGGACTTTCATATAAATCTCTGAATCCAAGTTACCATAAAAGGTATGCAGTCACAACATCCATCAATTTCATTTACAAGTTCAAGTTCACTGCCATTGAGATCAAGTATCTAAAAGTGATTCCACTCATGACTGGGGAGTAGGTTTCTTCTTAATCAACTCAAGGACGTTGAGTGAAACCTTGAGCTACCAGCCTTGCTTTGTATCTCACTACTTCATTTCTTTCATTTCTCTTTCGAACAAATACTCACTTGTGCCCAACGGGGTGTATGTGGGGAGGTGTGCGGCATACGGGCCCAAACACCTCTCTTTTATTCAGAGATAGCAATTCAGTTGCTATTGCCTTCTTCCAATCTTTCCAATCTGATCTTTTCTTACATTCTGCGAGCGATGCAGGCTCGGGATCAAGATCGATGATGGTGGCAATTTTCTTTACGAAGTAGATATCGATATTAGCTGTTGTCCTATTCAGGGACTCTCCCGTGTGCACATAATTTATAGCTATTTCTTCATAAGTTGCTTCTTCTGGAGCGATTGCTTCTGCTGGAGCTTTACCTCGCACATCGCTTCTTTCAATTGCGTTGGCAAGTCCCTTTAGTTTTTCGGCTCCGATGTGTGCGCACATATCCATGCCGATGGGGATATTCAGATCCGGTATGCCCTTTTCTGAGGTTGTCATACTTGTGCCAGGTCTCAACTGGCTCCCCTTCTCATTCTGGGGGACTTCAATGATCGGTTGTGATAAATCTCTCTTATCCTTTTTCGTCGGGCGTCCCCGGTTACTTTGGACTCGAGGAACCGGAGTTCTCATCCTTTTATTCTGAGGCCTGTGGACAGGATTAGGGATACCTTCAATTTTCTTTGGTATTTCAACCCTCTCCGGTGCATTGCGTGCAGGCACATACGACTTAATCATGCTCTTCAAATCGCTAAAATGATCGGGCAGTTGATTTGCTAATGCTTGCAAGTCGATGATCTTCTGGACCTCTTTTTCAGTTTCACTAGCTTCCCACGTAATTTCCCGACATTTTTCATCGACGGGTTGATTTCCTCCCCCTAATGACGGGATATTATCTTCATAAAAAATGCAATCAGCGAAGCGGGCAGTATGCAAATCTCCCGATATGGGTTCCAAATACCTGATTATGGATGCAGTCTCATAACCAATGTATATCCCAGTCTTGCAGAGTGGGCCCATTGCAGTACGCTACGGAGATGGTATCGGTACATAAACCTTGCATCCAAACCTCCTAAGATGAGAAATTTTCGGTGGTGACCCTTGCGCTAGTTGCATAGGTGAATGGATGTTGTAGGCCGAAGGTCTAAGGTTGATGAGATTCGCTGCATGAAGGACTGCGTGTCCCCAACATGTAGCTGGCAAATTACTTTTATGCAAGAGAGGTCGGGCAATAAATTTAATTTTTTTAATTAAAGCCTCTGCCAAACCATTTTGGGTATGGACATGCGGTACCGAATGCTCAACTGCAATTCCCATCGCCATGCAATAATCATCAAATGCCTTTGAAGTAAATTCTCTAGCGTTGTCCATTCGGATGGACTTGATATGATGATCTGGAAACACATTTCTAATGCGAATGATCTGCGAGATCAATTTTGCAAATGCGTGATTTCTTGTGGACAACAAACCCACATATGACCACTTTGAATAAGTGTCAATGAGCACCATGAAATACTTAAACGGCCCTGAGACAGGCTGAATGGGACCGCAAATGTCTCCTTGGATGCGTTCCAGGAATACAGGGACTTCATCCTTCACTTTCAGAGTGGAGGGTCTAGTTATTAGTTTCCCGGTGGCACATGCAGGGCACACAAAATCTTCACGATTCGGAAAATTCTTCACATTAATATTATGCACATGTGAGTTATTTATTATGTTTCTCATCATCCTAAGACTTGGGTGGCCTAATCTGTCATGCCAGAGACAGAAGAGTTCAGAGCTTCTAAACACTGTTTTCAGAACAGTGTACGCTGCAGGCGCTTTAATTGTGGTATAATATATCCCAGTTTCAAGTGAAGGAAGCTTTTCTAATATTCTTTTGCCATTCTCTTCGCGCTTCGTGATGAGCAGGTATTCCTTACCGTACTCTTCGTCAGTCTCAACGTGGAAACCATTGGCGCGAATATCCTTAAAACTTAGGAGAGTTCTAGTCGATTCTGGGTACAATAAGGCTTCTTCAATGACCAAAGTTGTGCTCATTGGAAGTATAATTGTGGCTCTTCCGGAACCGATTATACATGCATCGCTTCCGGCGATTGTCGTAAGGCTGCCGGTGATCTTACGGATCGACTGGAAATACTTAGTCTCTCTTAAGATGGTATTCGTTGCGCCGTTGTCGCCAAGGCATACTTCCTCCATAGGGCGCCACACGTGTTCTAATATAACGTATTTAATTAACATGTATTAGAAGGCATTCAACACATAAATAAAATACGCCAATATCAGAACATATAATGCAATATAAACTGAATAAATGAATGTTTTATTCCAAAATCATCCAACCATTATGAGAAAACAAAATCCTAAAACACCAACCATGCAAGTTCTAAACTTGTCCATTTAACACAAAATAAATGACAATTAACGTCTCATGCATTCTGTGCATCAGACGGAATCAACTAGAAAATCATCGACTTCTTTGGCTATTTTCTCAGAAGTGACATTCTCTTCAAGAGAGATCATGGCGGTGACTGCCTCTAAGTCGTAAGGAGGTGCTGCTTCGGGATGGACTCAACCTCCATCATCTTCGGCAGCTGCTCAGGCTGCTCCCCCTCAACGGCTGCAAAGTGGGCTTCAGGTTGCCCTTTGCCATTCTTCTTTTGAGCTTGGTGGGCATCAATGACATGTGTGCGGTTCTTTGCATATCCGCGACCAATGTCCCCACTTGCCACACTTGTAGCAACCCTGGTTCTGCTAGCCATAGGTCTTGCCACTCTTCTTAGCCTTCTTGTCATTTGGAGCATCTGACTTGCCTTTCTGGGCAACGATCTTACCCTTCTTCCCCCTTCTCTTCATCAAGAGCTTTCACACCTTGAAGCTGCTAGCGTTGGCTTCACGGCCAGCAGAGCTGCCTGGTGGCTGCGAGACGTAATTCTTGCGGAGAAGTTCGTCTTGAGCCTCTGCCACCTGCATCATATCAATCAATTCGGCGTACTCCTTGTAGCCATCTTGACGATAGTTGCGGCTAGTCTGTACAGCACTGGGGTGAAAAGTAGACAGGGTCTTCTCGATCTTCTGGTCATCTGTGATCTCCTTGCCACAAAGTTTAAGGTTTGTACAAATCCTGTGCAAGGCAGAATTGTACTCCCCGACCGTTTTAAAGTCGGCAAACCTCAGTCTGATCCACTCCTGCTATGCTTGAGGAAGAATGGTGTACTTAAGCCTCTCAAACCGCTTCTTGAGTGCGGTCCAGAGTGCTAGCGCGTTCCTCTCCGCCATATACTCATTCTTGAGAGTCGGGCAGAGGTGATGCCTGAGAAAATGAAGTGCCTGATCATTCTCCTCAGGTGTGGGTCGAGCGTCTTTCTGTCTGCTTATCCCAATTGCTGCGCCAAGCTTCCGGCCCCAAGCACAATCTCGACATCGGATGCCCAAGTCAGATAGTTTTGGCCATTCTAGGCCAGCTCCTCGAACTCCCGGTTCAAAATTCCAGTCATCTACATGTGTATGAACGAAATAAAATAAGTTTATTGCAGGTAAACATGTATGAAAAATTTACTACAGGTAAGTAAAGTGGTGCAATATATTCCCATAATGTTTCATAATTTTCTGTGCATTTTCTATAATTTTCCTGCTAATTTCAGTGATTAAAAGCAATTTAAACAATTACAATTAACCAAAAACAGAAAATACATAAAACAGTAATGGAACAAATAAATAAGCTTCAAATGCAAAAATTGATGCAAAATTTGGATTCCCAAGGCCCTTTTATGCTAAAATATGAAATTTCAGCAAATTATGTAATTCCAGAGGGTTTCTACGCAAAATTTCAGTTCAGAGAAAAATTCGCGCAATTTTCTGATTTACCAAGGGGTTTTCTATAAAATTCTGGACCCGCTCGTAAATTTGAAGGCTTATTCGCAATTTTCGGAATTACGAGGCCTTTTCTGTAAAAGTTTGGGACTTGTATGCAAATTTTAGGGCCTTTCGGTAATTTACAGAAACCGGATGGGCTTTTTCGCAAAAACACTGGCGCCGGCCCTCCCCCCTTCCCCCCCCCCGCCCGGCCCGTTTTGCTCCTTCCCCCGGTCCATAACATTCGGCCGTTTGGCCCATTCTCCTGGCCGACCCACCCGGGCAAACACAAGGGGTGGGTAGGGTTTCCCCTACCCCCAAACCCAAGTGGCGGCGGCGCGGGTTCAGACCCGAGAGGCGGCGGCAGGGAGGAGTCCGAGCGGGCGGCACACGGGCGCATGCAGGCGCCGGCGGGGCTGTGATCGGCGGCGTGGGGAAGCTAGGCGGGCGGTGCGCGGGCGCATGCAGGGGCCGGCGGGGGCCGTGGGTGGGGCCGGCGCGTTCGGGGCTGGGGCCGGCGCGGCGGGCGACGGCGCAGAAGATGGAGCGGCGGCCAGCTCGTTTGGGCGTCGGCGCGGAAGACGAAGGGACGTCCGCTGCGCGTGCGGGCGCAGAAAACGAGGAGGCTGGGTGGGCGCCGAAGCCGAGGCGAGCACGCGGCTGCGGGCCAGCGGCGCATTGCAGTGGGGAAGCGGAGCAGCCAGGGCGGTGCGGCACGGCTGCGCGCGTGCGAGCGCGGCAGCTGCCCGTGCGGGGACGGCGACAGCGTGTGCGGGGCCGGCGGCGCCCGTGCGGGCATGTGGAGCAAACGGCGGCGGCCGGAGCTTGCGCGTGCGGGCGCGCGGGAAAGTCGAGAGGCCGTGCGGGGTAGCCCATGTGGGGCTGGCAGTCATCCGGGCAGCGCGCGGCTACTAGCCGAGAGGCCGGCGTCCCAAGCGGCAGTCGGCCGGTGACTGCATGCCGTCGGTCGTTTTTTTTCATGCAATGCCGTGCAGAACATAAGAAGATGCGAAAATTTCAATCTGTAATGCTGTGCAGGAACTAAACAGGGTACTAATGCATATATTATCTTGTGCTTGTGATCATGCTGGATCAGCCAACACCATGCAAAATTTGTTTCCAATCTACGATGCAATCAACATCTACCCCGTTTTCGCAATCTACCGATCGACATTGTGCCGGCGATTTCAGATCTGCTCGCGGTAGATTTAGGGTGGATTTGCATCGTTCTACAGTATAATCAACATCTACCCCGTTTCATAATCTACCGATCGGCATTGTGCCAGCGACTTCAAGTCTGCTCGCGGTAGATTTAGGGCGGATTTGCATCGTTCTACAGTGCAATCAACATCTACCCCGTTTCATAATCTACCGATCGGCATTGTGCTGGCAACTTCAAGTCTGCTCGCGGTAGATTAGGGTGGATTTGCACCGTAGAATTTCAATCTAGAACGCGAAAAGAAAATACAGATTCAAAAGCGATCTAGAAAATTCAATCTGTGCTTCGATGATTACCTCGTTCACCGGAGCGAAGTCGTGCTGATAACGTGTTGAGGAACTGTCGCTGGCGACCAGTCTGATCGATTCCTCCGCTCAGAACAAGAACGAATCAATCACAAAATCACAGAATAATAGATTGAACACAGAGAGGTAGAGAGAACTCCTGGTCTTTCTTTATTGCTTTAGATTGCATCGGGGTACATAATGAGGGGGGTCTAGGTCCCTATTTATAGTGTACGGTGGGGTGCCCAAATATGTCAAGACTCTTGGCCATGGGCCCAGTTTCCTAACATCTACCACGACCACCACCATGTGGGACCTGGGATCCCGCTGCTCCCCCTCCGTCGAAATCGTGCCTGCCTGCTATGCATGGCCTTTGGGTTCGGGCTCAGGGATGGTGCTGACCTTTACACTGCCAAGTGGGTCGATGACTCGACGTAGTACTACTACGTGGAGTGGGTAGCGTGGCGCATGTGGCAGGTCCCACGGCGCAGCAAACTAGCGGGTGGGGGCTGTGAGCAACATTGCTGGGGCGCTTGTGGTGCTTGTAGGCAGGATGTTTTGTACGGATAATCTATTTTTTATTCGAAACTACAGAAATATACTTGTGGGAAATTTTTTTACAAAAATAGGCACCAGTCGCCCAACGGTTGGGCGACTGGAGCCTTTCACCCAACTCAGCAGCGACAACTGGAAAATTTCCCAACTGTTGGACGATTAATTGCAGTCGCCCAATGGTTGGGCGACTGCACTCAGGCCCCCGTGAACATTTTAAATTTTGTCAATTTTGTAGTTTTAAACTAGTAAAAAATCTGCTGAAGTTATAAAAGAAAAGAGAAAAAAAGAGAGGAAAGAGTTCATCTATGCCGAAATTTGGAAAGTGCATCAAACCTTCGCCAAAAATAGTGAAAATTGGTGGAGTTGTTCTTCGTACATCCAAAAGCCTCCAGAAACAAATTTGAGCAATTTCGGCTACTGGATCAAAAGTTAGAGCAGTTTCAATTGTGGCCGAAACGAATTCAAGTCCATTTCCGACACACCTTCAGTAAAACGGGCATAACTTTTGCATACGGTGTCCGTTTTCGACGTTCTTGTACTCGTTGGAAAGTTAACAATGAGTCCGATCCAAAACAAATGACAAGCTAATGCTAGTCGCCCTCCAAGACTCTGAAAATTGGCCATATCTTGGTCTTCCCTTTGGAATTTGGATTTTGCTTGAACTGAAAAGTTGTAGATCTCATCGAAACCTTTCAAATGAGTATATATATGCCATATAAAACTTTGCTATTTTATCTTTTTAGATTAGTTGTTTATATTGCATCGGTATATAAAACTTGTGATAGAGAATATTACAGACGATTTGTATGTAGAACTGTCTGTGATAATCTGACCGCTGGACCCGTCGATCCTCCTCAACCCAATCCTAGCCCAGAGACATGAATTCTTAGTAACATCAAAATATCACTTACCATCATATGTACCGATCGTTCTACGGTCAATCGTTTCTAAAAAAATTTCTCAAAATTTTTTACACACCTACAATATACAATGAACATAAACTTTTATTACAACTCCCGCAGATTTTTTATCAGTTTAAAACTACAAATTTGACAAAATTTAAAACATTCACGGGGGCCTGAGTGCAGTCGCCCAACCATTGGACGACTGCAATTAATCGCCCAACAGTTGGGAGATTTTCCAGTTGCCGCTACTGAGTTGGGCGAAAGGCTCCAGTTGCCCAACCGTTAGGCGACTGGAGCCTATTTTTGTAAAAACAAATTTCCGCGGGTATATTTCTGTAATTTTGAATAAAAAATGGATTATCTGTACAAAAAATTCCTTGTAGGCATTTACTCACTCTGTCTAAATTTATAAAGTATATTTTTTATTATTATATAGACTAAGAAGATAGTAAAAATAGTTAAGTTATCCTTAATTATTATCTCTAAGAAGTATATTTAATAAATATATATAGAAAATAGCAAATAAAATTGCAGATTTATTAGGGTATAAAGGAAACATCATAATAATTTTGCTTTACAACATTAAATACATCATATATTTATAGATAAGATCATTCAAAAAATACGTACTATAATCTTGAACGGATGGAGTACATTAGTATATATAACTATATAACTATTGTCTATAGTAACACTCTGTATCATCTATGAACAGTACTAAAGACAACTACTGTGATAGGTTGTCATTTTACATGTTTCTATAAACAGCTCCTCCATGACATAATGCATCTTATTTATCGTATTATAATCAACTGTTGCATGAGAAACGACTCAATTCTCTATACTTTCCCACTCTCTTCTATATTATCTTTTGTCCTACATGGTAATATTTACGGACAGTTAACATCGTACTATTATACAAGCTCTTACGGAGTTTTAATTTGTTTTTTAATTTTGCATTGCACTTTGGGTTTCGTACAGGGGAGTGAGCATAGTTACTGGGTAACTATGTGAGAGCAATCTCACATAGCGGTAGCACTCTAAGCCGCCGTAACGGTAAAAGGGGCTAGACTCGTTAGAGACGATGTCCTAGAAAACCAATCACTGGTGAATACCAGAGAATCACTAGAGAGACAATTAGAGTTACAAAGTCCTCCTCCATAGATTTGTACTCACTAGATTTGTGAAGTCGAGGTACTAGTCAGTGCCGCACAAAGCCACAGAAGGATCAAAAACCCGTTGCACTGCTCTCGGCCACGGCCAAGCCGAGAAGACCAAGAACCACCGCGCACAAGCACGCAGTCCAGAGAGGGGACCCGAGAGCAGAGAGCATAGGAAAGCCACAACTCGGAGGCCACGCAAGCACGGCATCTCCGAGCTCTCTCCAAAACCAGATCAGCTATAGAAATTTTGAATCTGGTGGCTCACCTCTATTCCTATGCCCCGAGCTTCCTTCCCCATCTCTGTTTTATGGCCGAAGAAACAACTTGGCCAGCATTCGACGGCGCACTCGAGTGGGAGATTCAAAGAAATCGTCCAAAAGAGGGGAGGCGGCGCCCACAAACCGGTGGATTCGAAGATACCGCTGAAGAAAGAGAAGAGAGATAGCAAGAGCGTCGGCTAGATCTAAGGAAAATGAGCCGAACGGACTGCCTCCCCTCATCTCATCTCCCTGCCTTACAAGTGGGCCCCACGGCCATTTTTTCTTTCCTTTCACCAAAATGAGGGAAATTACAAAAAAAAGCCCGAACAATTCAAAGGTAATTTTTTTTTCTGTCTATGATCGGTAGATTACCATCTCTTTTATCATTTCTTGCAACAACTTATGTTAGGAAAACATTGCTGAGATATGGCCTCTCTTTCTGGTATCTCCTTGAGCATACTTGGTTGTCTGACAAAAATCATACAGCATTTAACATAGTCCTTTCCTGAAGTAATAGAACTATTTATTTGTGGTGAACATGTTCCGATCTGTAGGGTGGATATTACTATCTCCGTTAGTATTTCTTCCAATTACTTGGTAACCTTGTCTTGTGTAACTAAGACTGCATAATATGAACACTGTTCTTGTAAAACAACAGGAATTTAGTGGGCAAGTTGGTGGATTAAATGTAACTGTTGTTGACACCACTGGTGCTGGGGATGCATTTGTTGCTGGAATACTATCTCAGCTAGCTGTGGATCTTTCACTCCTCCAGGTGTACTGCCATGAACTTGCAATCCTTTTGTTTTCTTTTTTCACTGAATGCTGTCCTGAAATTTTGTTGCTGCAACTTCATCCATGTTTTTATTGTAGATGGATGTACGAAATGATTTCCAAATGAACAGTGATTGATAAATCTGTTATCTTTTGTCACGAACCGATAGAATCAGCACAGTTCGGGGGAGAATTGGACAGGAAGAGACTTGGGGAGGAAGAAGAGAGAAGATAGGAAGGGAGATTTGATAGAATTGGGGAATAGAGTTGATTACTATGTTCTCCACACCAACTCAATACCAGATTCAGCTACTTATTGATTGACTCACACACCACCCATGGGCCAAACCCACTACTTGCCCCACACACAGCCCTACTTCTCGTTGGCCCGCTGAATTCGTGCTGACCTCCTCGCACCCAGCTCCTTGGTGCTGCTTGACGTTGGCGCCGTAGTCGCCTTCGTGACATCTTTACACAGTCCAAGATCTTTAGTTCTGGGTAACCATAGAGAAAGGCATGCATAATTTGCAAAAGGTTGAGCCGCCGAACAGGCTATCTACAAATTTAACATTCCTAATTAATCTCAATTTTCTGTATCTGATTGTTTTAAATGACTTTCTATCCAGAAATCATGAATGTGAGCGCCCCAACAAACTGAGAGAGAGAGAGAGAGAGAGAGAGAGAGAAAGAGTAAATGTTTGTCAAATTGTATTTTTTACCTTGGACATCTAGATATATCAAATGTTATGTTCAACCTTTAGCTGTCTGAGTTACACTTAAATAAGATTAGCAACTATTAGATTGAGATCCTTCACATTTTTCCTGAATTTTATCCTTGAGGATTTTAAATGCCAGAAGTAATCTAAAAAACTATCCAAAACATCTGCGTGACAAGTTACCCATTAGTCATTAGTGGTATACATGCAAATTGGAAATCATTAATCACATAAATATCGCTAATATGACAAACATTCATTCATTCTGGACGTATTAGTTTGATATGTGCAGCTACAAAACACCAGACCATATCCAGCATGGCTACGGAAGAATATGCCCTGTCTGCAAGATTCCAAACAGCCATCCTCCGTACATATGTTGCCAGTGGCAGTTATATTTGTTACCACGAGGCCATGTTGTCTAGCCATTGGTGCTCACAATTCCAAGAATGTATTAAGGTTCTTTACTGATCTACTGAGATATGTAATAACCTAAAGTTTGGGCAAATCTTCAGTCAAGTAAATTACGTTTCTTGTCATGACGTCATTGCTTTTCAAGCTAACCTGCTATTATTTGTTTCTAACACTAAAGTCTAAAAGTCAGCTGCATGTGGCTTTATTGCTAGTCTTATTTTGCTTGTGGGGCATAAGCAGGGTGAAGGTCGATTGAGAGAAGCCCTGAAGTTTGCAAATGCCTGTGGAGCTCTCACTGTAACAGAGAGGCGCAATCCCTGCGTTGCCCACCCGACAGCAAGTGGTTGATGCCCTGACCAATGTTGTTGCTTAAGTAAGTTATGCATGTGTACTCACCTTATTTGTTGTGTAAATTAATGTGAACTGACCTTAGCCTTCTGAGCACCATGTTGTTAGAATAGGTTTTGTTTGGCCGTTAAATTTGGTTTACATGCTGTTTGGCCTTTGGCGCCTTGCCGGTGTAACCCAGGCTCCCGGCCAAATCAAATAATTTGGTACAAGATGCGGTTTGCAGTCCAATTTGTCATGTAAAATTGGATTTTGAGCCGTGGAGCTACCACTTGTTGTGCACCCCATGTATTTCTACCGCAGACATCTGCTGGTATTGTAATGAAGGTGAAATGTTCTGCTTTCACATTATAGAAGTTGATTCTAATTTGTACCGTGTCTATATAGAACGTTGCATCGCTTCATGTTAGGCGTGGTATGACTGGTGTCAGGGCAATGCGCAGACTGTATTAGATGTGCTGTCAACCTACAGTAAGTGACTTTGATTCGATTTTATTTCCATGTAGAACTCTTTTTACCTCGCCTTATATATATACTTTAGTAGTCTATAGAAAAAGTAAGAATTTTATTATAATTTTTACTCTTTATAGTGATTTACCTTTCACGTCTGTGTTTTTTTCCGTACGAACACCTGTTTTTTTATTTTCTATTTCTGTCGTACTTTCCGTAATAAGTGATATCAAAGTTCCAGATTTAATCTGGATCCGATGCACCCGGGAAAAGCCATCCCAGAACCCGGGGGCAGCACAGCACGACAGCGGGCGTCGACGGCGAGCGTGCTGAGGATGCGTCGAAGTAGAACCTGGCGCAGGTGACGGGCTCGATCCAGAAGACCCTGGGCCGCCTCCACCAGCTCAACCTCAACGTCTCCTCCTTCAGCTCCCGCGTCCCAGCTCCTGCTCCTCCAGTGCCAGAACGCTTTCATGGCGGAGCTCGACACGATGCAGAAGCTCGCCGACGGATGCAACATCCAGGTCCCCATGGAAGTCTTCAATATGACTGATGACGGGAAGAACCCCGGTGAGTAGGGCTGTAAACGAGCCGAGCTCGAGCGAGCTTGACCTAGCAAGCTCGAGCTCGGTAGAAACTCGAGCCGAGCTCGAGCGAGCCTAAGATCAACTTCGAACTTTAAGCTGGGCTCGAGCTCGACTCGAGTTTCTACCGAGCTCGCTCGAGCTCGGCTCGTGTAGGCTTGGTGCGTACCTGCGTGGCCGGATCCCGGTGGAGGAGGGGCGGCGCCGGCGGGGGAGGAGGGGCACCGCGGGGAGGAGAGGCGTCGGCGGCGGGGGAGAGGAGGGGCGGCGGCGGGCCGGGTCGAGGAGGGGCGTCGGGGTAGGAGAGGCGTCGGCGGCGGGGGAGAGGAGGGGCGGCGGCGGGCCGGGATGAGGAGGGGCGCCAGGGGGACGAGGGGCGGCGGCGGGGGGAGAGGAGAGGCGGCGGCCGGCGGGGACGAGGAGGGGGGCCGGGGGCGGCGGCGGGGGAGAGGGAGGCTGCGGCCGGCGGGAGAGGGTGGCGGCGGCGGGGCGAGAGGTGAGGAGTCGAGGAGGGGAACGGGGGGAGGAGGGGCGCCGGCGGGGGGAGGAGGGGCGGTGGCGGCGACGGAGAGGAGGGGCGGCGGCGGCCGGGGGGGGGGGGGGAGGGGGACGGGGGGCGGCGGCGGGGGAGAGGAAGGGGTTGGGGGGAGGAGGGGCGGCGGCCGGTGGGGCGGGGCCGCGGGTGGGGGCAGGGCGGAGGCCCGCGGGTGGGGGAGAGCCGGAGAGGCGTGGGCGTGTGGCGGCGGGGGGCCTGGGGGGCAGGGGCCAGGGGGTGAGTTTGAGAGGAGAGGTGGGAGGGAGGGGTGGGGCCGGGGGGAATTGGGGAGGGGTAAAAAATCCTAAGCTCGCGAGCTATTCGAGCTTGGTTCGTTAAAGCTCGCGAGCTTAGGATGAAGCTCGAATTCGGCTCGTTTGGAGCTCGAGCCAAGCTCGAATCGAGTCTAGAGCGAGCCAAGCTCGAGTAGCTCGCGAGCCTCGAGCTTTTTTTACAGCCCTACCGGTGAGTTCACCAGGGACGTGCTCAACAGCTGCATCACCAAGAACCAGGTCCAAGCCAGCGAATTCAAATTATTAGGTTGGAACCCGAGGCCGGGAAAAAGAAAAGAAAGGAGTAGATCAGCCGGGAAGCCAGAAAAGGCACGAAGCCTGAGGGAAAACATGACTTTTTTTTTGTCTTTTTGGCGAAATTTGTTACGTGCACCCGAGGAGTGTACTAGAGATTTCAGCATCCTCAACTAGATGATTTCAACTCGAACTCTGCTTCATGACTCGACTTCATATTGAGCATTGAACTGCGTTCTACCTCAGCGACTGTTCCAGTACTAAGTCCGCCAACATCAATTGGTTATTTTATCGCAGATTCATCGTCTCCTATAGGTTACTGCGGTAAGATCCGCCCATATGTAGTATAAGGTAGAGTTGTAGGCCTTTAACATAATGAGTTAATTTGGGCTACGCTTGATCAAAGAGACTTTAAAAATATCAATGTCAGTTGTGAGGACAATTGAAATTGGTGTTTTATTCACCGTTTGATGACACCTTAATGGCAGCTAGCATAATACTCTTCGGAGTTTTGTTGTTTGAAAGTGAAAGTTTTGTTCCAATTTTAGCTCGAGATGAAAGATTTAAGTGCAAGAAGGAATTTATTTTTGCGTGGATACTACAACGTTCTCCAGTTATCGCAGCTCGATATAAAAGGTCTATTGCAGTTTATACTTTATTGATGGCACGAGAGTTCCTTTCATTTAGACAGTTTTAAAGAGCAGTTTTACAACCATGTTATGAAATTCAATTACCCATAAAGGGGCAGATTGATATACGTGATGGCTACACGTGCAAGTTGCTCTTTCAATTGTTTGCCAAATTTTGTGTTTCATGTGGAACATGTCAGATTCTATGATATAGATTCTTCGCTATCTATCCAACGCCACATGTGATGTTTTGACTTATGCCATTTTGATGTTTGAGCATTTGTTTTAGGAGACCAGTTGCATAAACTCAGACTTTGCTGGGGTTATAAAGTTTTGAAGACCCATATTTGTTCATCTGTTTTGTTAATAGCTGTATGCTTAAATCTGTTGATGGTTTGCTCAATTTTGCTTTGCAAGAAGTGTTTGGATGGACGCAATAAACCCATATTACAGTTTTTCTTGTTGAAGAATAGTCCGATGGACTTTCAACGCACAAGATGTTCATCCTAATTTAATTGGAGGAGTTTATTGCTTTTTTCTACTACCAGAAGGAATTCAGTTCAAGGTGAAGATTGTTGAAGTTGATCCGCATTTGTACCGTATCCATGTAGGACATTGCATCGTCTCATACCAGGCGTGGCATGACTGGTTCCAAGCCATGCATAGGTTATATCAGACGTGGTGTTAACATATAGCAACCGACTCTAATTCGCTTTCCTCTCCATGTGAAACTCATTTTTCCTCGCCTTGTATATGTGCCCAGCAGTCCATATGAAGACCAAAAGTCTCATAATAATATTTTCTCGTTTCATTGATTTGACTTCATGCATCTATGGTTTTTTGCAAAGGTTTTTTATGTTAATTCCGTGTCTCCCGTTCTTTAGATTTTCTATTTATGTCATGCGTTTCACAACACACATGTATGTAGTATCATATGGTGCAATCAGAGGGGGTGAATGATTGCCTCCGCTTCTTGGTACCTGAAGTCAAATCCCAAACCACAAGAAAAGCAATCTAACTCACAGATGTGGAATTCGATCACAAGACGCTCGACCGTGTGCATGAGCTCAATGAATATTCCAATCGCTCGACGTTCAACCACTCGTTTTGACCGCTCGTTCGATCGCCTATGCATGCAATTGAAATCTCCCACCACTCGAAAACTTCAGCCGCTCGAATGAAAATATGCTGAATACAACATCGCGCTCGTATCACTTGAAAACAAGATATGTTAGTACACCACCGTTGAAGCCACAAGAAAAAAATCGATGCTTGAAAACACGTCGCTGATGTCGACTATCTTTTTCTTGAAATAGATCTGATCTATTACATCTAGAACATGTTCTGTGACTACAAGTGCCCTCATGGTACCCCTAAAAACCCTAGCACAAAAAGCCTTAGAAAGCCACCCAAAATCCTAACTAAAATCCTTAGCCAACTTTGCTTTTATATGCTAGAACCCTAAACCATGTTCACCTCAAACATGGACATCGCAAACCGTGTCCTTAACAACCTGGACACACAATCCTCTCTCTTCCGAAAATCAAGGGACCCGAAATACTTCCGAACATGGGTTTTAATCAAACTCTACTTCTTTCAAGTTATGGACTCCATCCACAACTCCTAACTCAACATGTGACAAAGTCTCCAGGACAGTACCTCCTGTATCTTAATCATGCCTCATCAACTCTCGTGTCGAAGCCTTTGGGAACACACCTCCCGTATCTTCTTCACGCATCATCCTCGCTCGTGTCGAAGCTTCCTAGACCGCACCACTCATAGCTTCTCCACGAATCACCACCTTTGATCTCCACGTGCTCCAGCATGAGCTCGACTACCTCGCCTGATATTCTCAATCGCCTGGACCTTAGACTTCTCATCCTAATCCCAATTCTGCTCGTCACTGACCATGATCGTCTCCACGCCCACGTGCACATGCAAAGACCAAAGAAAGTTTTTTCAACACAAGTTCTCCATAACTTAACTGTCATCAGTACACACTCGAAATACACCCTTGTCTATCCATAGATAAGAATCAAACCATCCACAACCACCAACCAGGTCATCCACGATCATCAACCAGGTAATCCACAACCATACATCCTATTGCTTCCAAACAATTAGCCTCAGACCACTCATTACGACTGCTATCTCATCGAGTACTCGAAAACACTAAGTATTCAGGAAATACCATCGCTATGCTCAAAATACTCGGGAATACATCTGCATCGCTACCGACCATAGAGTCACTGAGTACTGACTACCTAGTACTGATCACTATCGCTAAATCACTAGATCACTAAGTCCACAACTACCGATCTCCAACCATTCGCTGCACCATTGATCACGGAATATCGCTACCGAATCCTTCGAGTACAGTTCCTTCGAGCACTGTTGACCGACCACTATGCACCAGCCAGTCATACCGCTGGCCTAACACGTGTATTCAAAGATAACAGAAAATAAAGCACTCGAACCTACCATGAAGTCTATGAGTACAAACCGTAAAGCCTACAGCAACCAATCACAAAGTCTTTGACTTCCAACCGCAAAGCCTAAAGAACGACAACAGACTACAAAGTCTACGACTGCCGATCACAAAGTCTTTGACTATCGAGTACCAGTAATATCTACGACTATCGATCGGTTATTGTAGCTACGACCATAGACAAGGCACTGTAGCTACAACCAGTTCGCTGATCAGGATTGAAGCTTACTGATTACCTACATGGTCGTTTTACCGTGGTCAAAAAGGTCGTAGTCGAAGGCTAATGTGGTCAAAGTCAGACGTGGTCGTAGTCAGACATGATCAAAGTACCATAGTCAAATACGTCATCAAAGCCTGACGTGGTTGAAGTCTGTTGATCAGACACGTTCGGACCACCCAACACAGAGCTGTTCAAACCATCGATACAAAGACGTTCGTACCACCAACTACCAAACGTGGTCGAAATCTGCAGTGCTCGACTTACCATAGTCGAAGCTTGATGTGGTCGAAAGACCATGGTCGAAATGTCGTGGTAGAAAATGCCTTGGTCGAAGTCCGCTGTGGTCAAAGTTTGCCGTGGTCGAAGTCTACCGTGAGCGACTGCCATGGTCGATGACTGCCCCGAAAGCTTTAGCAACACAAGTGCATCGACTAGAACTTTTCAAAACACAAATTTCAATTAAACCCAAATGTCAATTATTCATCATTAATTTATACACGACCATCACATGGTCTAACAATCTCCCCATTGATGAATACATTGACAACACATCAAAAAAACCTCTTGAATAAGAGAATTTGCGAGAAAATTTGTGAAAGGACTTGACCACAGCCAAAAGAGAACACAGAGCATAGACCACTCAGAAAACTCAACTTAGAAAACTCCCCCTCAACTCCATAAAGCGATTTTATCAAAATTCTCTCCCTTTCTAAATTCTCCCCATTTTTCTAATCTCTCCCCTTTGGTAATGAATTCATTAAGAGCTGCAGAGAGAATAATTCTAAAAAGGAGCAAAATAAAGTAAACATCCAAAAGCTTTGTAGATTATTCAAGTCACTTTGCATTGATTTAAGAGTGTACACAAGCCCTCATTTTGGGTTGAGTTCCCTAGATCATATGAAGTCATATACCATATAGCATGTAAAAAACTAGTCTTTAATATGATTAAGCAAATTAGATTAATGACAAGCATCTCAACATTGACCAAACCGATTACAGAGAGCATAATGAGATATCACAATGAAAAGTCAAAGTCTAAAAGTGAAACAAACCTTAAATCTAAGCAAGCTAGCGGTCTTATATATCAACCTATTGTTCCATACTCAAATCTTTTAGCATGTAGCATGCATGTAGCACACTTCTTTTTATAATCCCATCTTTGTAGTAGTTTTTTTTAAATGGTGGCATGCTTGACGTATACTTATTTTGATTTATGCACTTTTTGTTTAACCATGGTATGCTTGAAGAATACTTCTTTTCATTTGTGCATTTTTTTAATGACACGCCAATTGAATAATCATAAAAGATTGCAATATGAAACATATTAGCTTCATAACCACGATTTAAAATAAGACTCACAATCTAGCTAATCCTTTTATATGAACATTGCAAAGTACTATCTATAATTAATCTAGTCAAGGTATTCCGCCATGTCATATTTTAGTGCAAGTAGAGCAAAGTAATTACAATCAATCATGACCAAAACTACAGAGCATATGAATGAATATGATAAAGACAGCTCATATCATTTGATTTCAAAGATTGGACTTGATGTATGATTTGACAAGTATAATAAACAAAGTTTCCAAAATTTTAAACACAAAGCTCCCCCGCAAAATAATCCCATCTCACTTAGCAAAAGAGCAAATTGAGAAGAAACAAACAATTGAGAGAACACGAGTACTCTGAAAGAGGAACTCAAAGACCACTTGTAGAATAACATCACCTTTTCACTGGTCTAACTAGAAGCTGAAACTCTTGGAAGCCATCAAAGAGAGTGAAGAACCATCAAGTATTTCAATCAAACAATAATGTAAAAAACTGAAACTCACTCAAGTACTGAAACTCACTCAAGTGTATGTTTTCCATCCTGCGTTAGTTGGTCTTACAACACAGTGTCAGTCTCACAGTACTAGGGTTAGTGAGATAAGACTTAGGAATCCAGTACTATGTCACTCGATGAATAGGAGCAACAATAGGCAATGATAAAGATTTAAGTGAAGAGTTAGCCTCTATCAGCTTCCGATCAGACCTCCGTTGAAAAACCGGTCCGACCACGGGATGATCCAATTATCTTTGTAAAACTAGTCTGATCGACGATCGGACTGATCGAGTATAACTCACTGGTCGAAACACTAATTGTTGGAATGCTGGTCGAATTTCTGGTCTGACCACGCTGTTTTGACCACAGGAAAAAGCTGGTCTAACTGGCCTGACAGTTGTCTGGTCTGATCATGTAGAATGCACTGGTCAAAACACTAGTTGATAAAGCGCTGGTCGAACGTTGATCTAACCATGCTGTTGCAACCATGAAGAGAGGCTAGTTTAACTGGTCCTATTTAAAAAAACTCTCGACCCTACAGAAAGTTGATTAGATGGAGCAATGCGACAGCCTGCAAACGATTGCTTAGGAGGAGCAATCACATCCACTGATAAGGATTTAACTAAAGCATTAGCATCTGACATATTTTGATCAGTTAGGCATTGAAAAATAGGTTCGACCACTCTAATTCAACTATGAGAAACATCAAATCGAACATCTGGTCCAGCTTTGCTTGTTAGACCATGAGAAACAGTTCGAAAACACTTGCTCATCCTGTCCTTCTTCTCTTTCTTTGCTTTTCGAAAATAGTATTGAATCAAATGACCATCTCTACCACAATGCGTGCATTGATACCTGACTTGATGAGTGGTCGTATCACTTGACTTCATAGCACTCACTTTGGTAGAGGGGTCCTTTGCTATATTAGCAGATTTAAAAACAATTTGTTTTGATTCAGATTCAACTTCAAATTTTCTAAGTTCTAGAAGCTTAACAATCTTAGGAGGATTATTCTTGGCATGAGCAACAAAATTGAATCCTAGAAAAATGACTTTTTACACTTATTTTTGATTGATTTAAGACCATATTTTGATTTTTCTTGCCAAAAGAAAACATCTCTAAAGTGTTTTTAAGGTACTCATTTTCTTTAGCCAGTAAGGGACAAGTTGAGCATTTAATAGATTCATTAGCAAGACAATTAGAAGCACTAGACTGAACCAATATCTCATTTTCAGCAAAATTGTTAAGTTGTCTAGTCAAGACTTCTACTTCTATGTTAAGTTTAAGACAATTAGAGTAGGAAAGTGTCTTATGATAAAGTATTTGTTGAATTGATTCCTGAGACGAAATAAGTTTAGCTTCAAGCAATTCACATCTTTTACATGGAGAGAGTTCGCTAGACTTAAGGTTCTTAGCAAAGAAAAATTGAACTAGCAAACTAGCAACAAGAGCAACTTTCATCTTTTTCAAATTCTTCTTGGTAACAAGCAAATCATTAAAAACATAAGAATGGACAGTTGTACCAAGAGTAAAGCAAGTATGCAGTTTCTCACATTCAGTGTTAAGAGAATCACATTTATCCATGTAACTTTAATGAATAGATCTAACATTATCAAGCTCAATTAATCAATTAACAAGTTAGTGCATGAAGAACATGAATCATCATCTGGAACCAAAACTCTTAACCTGGCAATTTCCACATTAAGATTTTCAACAACAAGATTATTTTCTGTTAATTTCTTTTTGGTCTTTTTAATTCAATAGCGAGTTTAATTAAACCATCTTCAAGTTGTTCATATGATGGACCTACCTCATTGGGATCACTGTAGTCGTCATCACTTCGTGCCATGAAGTACATGCTCATGAAGTTGATATTCTTCTTTTTACCTTTAGCATTATCATTGTCATGGTCATCGTTGTTGCAACTCTCATATTCCACATCACTCAAATCAAGACACTCAATAGACGATATAATCTTTTTAGTAATCTTGCGACGGAAATTGCCACCCTTGATGTTGTTGTTATTGAATGGCCGATGACATTGCTCCCTGTCTTCCTTGATCACCTTCCCTTTAAGTTGGGGTAATCCATCTTAATGTGATCTAGCTCACCATACTCAAAGCATCTGATCAAGCCTGAAATGCCTCCTCGATTCCTCATCTTCACATTGTTGAGTGCCTGGTATGACCGTGTGGAGATGAATATCAGGTCGTCTTCAGGAAGCTGCTCAAACTATTCCTCTGAAAAAGAAGACAAAGTAGACAAGGATACATACGACACCGCACTTGATGAAATAGCCTGCATGGGGTTAGTCACAAGTGCTAAAGATCAAATTTATCAGTCTTAAATGGCAAAGGTTCCATCTCATAGATTTTCAATCTAGAATATAGATCATTCAGAGTTAAAGTATCTAGATCGACAATTTGATTAATAGTTATGACAACCATTAACCACTCGGAATTTAAAGATCTCAAAACTTTAGTTGTATTATCTTCATCAGCAGAAGTAACATTAACACCACGTAATTCACTCAAGATTTGCTCAAACCGAGTAAAAAGATCATCAATAGATTCACCTGGCTTCATAGCAAAATTAAAGTACTCTTTTTCATATGGATTTTTATGCACTTTCTTGATCTTAGTCGTTCCTTCATTATAATTGCAAAGAGTTTTTCAGTTTAAGCGAGCAGAAGCAATATGACCTACACGATCAAATTCCTTGCGAGAAATTCCTTAAAAGAGCAAGTTACAAGCTTGAGCATTCAAATCAACATTAGTTTTATTTAGAGTCATAGTCGTAGCAGGAACCTCATACAGACTAGAAACCTCGTATGGCGCAATCAGAGGGGGAGGAGGGTGAATGATTGCCTACACTTCTTGGTACCTAAAACTAAATCTCAAACCACAAGAAAAACAGTCTAACTCACAGATGTGGAATTCGACCACAAGACACTCGACCGTGTGCATGGGCTCGATGAATATTCCGATCGCTCAGCGTTCAACCACTCACTTCAACCGCTCGCTCGATTGCCTATGCATGCAGTCGAAATTCCCACCACTCAAAAACTTCAGCCGCTTGAACGAGAATACACCGAAGACAACACTGTGCTTGTATCACTTGACAACAATATGTGTTAGCACACCGCCGTCGAAGCCATAGGAAAAAACCAATGCTTGAAAACACATCACCGATGTCGACTATCTTTTTTTTTTGGAATAGAACTAATCTATTACTTCTGGAACATATTCTGTGGCTACAAAGCGCCCTCACAGCACCCCTAAAAACGCTAGCACAAAAAGCCTCTCAAAGCCACCCAAAATCCTAGCTAAAACCCTTAGCATCATCCTATTTCTATATGCTAGAGTCCTAAACCGTGAAGCTTACGCCAACTAATCACAAAGTCTTTGACTTCTGACCGCAAATCTTAAGACAATGACAACAGACTACAAAATCTATGACTACTGATCACAAAATCTTTGACTATTGAGTACCAGTAAAGTCTACGACTATCGACCAGTTATTGTAGCTATGACCATAGACAAGGCACTATAGCTACGACCAATTCGTTGATCGGGATTGAAGCTTCCTGATTACCTGCGAGGTCGTTCTGCCATGGTCGAAAAGGACATAATCGAAGGCTAACGTGGTCGAAGCCGGATGTGATCATAGTCGGATATGGTCGAAGTAACATAGTTGAATACGTGGTCAAAGCCTAACGTGGTCGAAGTCTACTGATCGAACAGAGTTGTTCGGACCACCCAGCACAGAGCTGTTCGGACCAACGACAATTACCAAATGTGATCGAATACGTGGTCAAAGCCAGACGTAATCGTAGTCGGACATGGTCGAAGTACCATAGTTGCTACTCCATTTGTGTTCCACATGGGCTCAATTACCCTAACCCTGGAGACTCTCTCTCTCTCTCTCTCTCTCTCTCTGTGTACTAACACAGCTGGGATATTGGGCAAGAGTGCAGTTGTGTAACAAGGATCAGTCGCAAAAAGAAAAAAAAAGGTTTGCAGCAAGGATAAGGTATTAGATTCCTCTTTGTTTATGCCTTGTCTGTACGCGCGGATGCATATTAAAGGAGAACAAAATCTGAACACCTCGCTTTGTAGACACCATTCCTGAACTTGAGGACGACCTTCCTCAGGCCTGAGTAAACGTTAATCTACACCAAAGACCGTTGGCCCAGATTATGCGATCCTGTCTACCTAACCGATAGGTGGCTACGCCTAGGTCGAATTTCCATGCCCTACAAATTTTCTTCTCCGTTTTTGTTTTATGTATCGCTCTGGTTTGGTCAGTTGGTTTGATCTAGAAATTTTTGTACAGATAACCCATTTTTTATTCGAAAATACAGAAATATACCCGCGACAACATTTTTTTACACAAATAGGCTTGAGTCGCCAAACCATTGGGCGATTTACGCTTGTCGCCCCACCAAAACGCGACTTATAAAGAATCTGGTAACCGTTGGGGGATTAAATGCAATCGCCTCCCCGTTAAGCGATTCAATTGAATCGCCCCCCCGTTCGGCGACATAAAGAAGAGTCGCCCAACGGGGAGGCGACTGCATGTGAATACAGCCCGACGGCCAAGCCCCTTTTCTTCCCCACGCCTGCTCGCCATTCACTCTCCACCGCGCGAGAAGACAGAGCAGAAGAGAGGAAGGAAGAGGAGGAGGAGAGGGGAAGAAGAGAAGGAGAGGGAGAGGAGAGGGAAGAAGAGAAGGAGAGGGGGAGGAGAGGGAAGAAGAGAAGGAGAGGGAGAGGAGGAGAAGCCGCGGGATTTGCAGGTATTTTCCTAATTTTAGAAAATTTATTTTAGATAAATTTAGTTTAGAAAATCTAGTGTAGATATTTAGTTTACAAATTTAGTTTAGATATTTAGTTTAGAAAATTTAGTTTAGAAAATTAGCTTAGATATTTAGTTTAGAAAATCTAGTTTAGAACATTAAATTTAGAAATGTAGATGCAGTTTACAAATTTAGATGTACAAATTTAGATGTACAAATTTAAATGTAGAAAAATATAGTTTTTTGTATAATATTTGTAATGCATTATTGTGGAAAATTTACTTTAGAAAATTTGTTTAGATAAATTTAGTTTAGAAAATGTAGTGTAGAGTGTAGATATTTAGTTTACAAATTTAGTTTAGATATTTAGTAGAGATATTTAGTTTAGATATTTAGTTTAGAAAATCTAGTTTAGAACATTAAATTTAGAAATTTAGATGCAGTTTACAAATTTAGATGTACAATTTACTTTAGAAATTTATTGTAGATCATTCAATGTACAAATGTAGATGCAGTTTACAAAATTGAAATGAAGAAAATTTAAATGTAGAAAATTGTTGTGTCGAAAATTTGTATACTATTTTTCATGTATTATTGTAGAAAATGTAGTGTACAAATTTACATTTAGATAATTTTACAGTTATGGCGGGTGACTGGCGGTACACGCTGTTGGACGAGCACTTGGACCGCGTGTGGCCTGGGGACTCGACCCCCGTTGGACTGCCAGGTTTGCACTACGCCAACGTTTTAGTATTACCATAAAAATATTTAATGCTGACCTTCACTTTGTTTGCAAGCTGCGGGATGCCGGACTTCTCCCTCTTGCCCGGATGGTGCAGGCCACGGATGAGGATGGAGGTGCCTTGGCCGGGGAGGGGGACGAGGCGGGCGTGGAGCGATCACGACGCTTCCCGTTCGACCGTTCCCTGCTGACGGCTTTGGTGGACCGTTGGCGGCCCGAGACACACACTTTCCATCTACCAGTCGGGGAGATGGCGCCGACCCTGCAGGACGTGTCCGTACTCCTTGGCCTTCCGGTCGCGGGAGGCGCTGCCTTCCTACCGGAGGCTCCCGCCGAGTGGCGCGAGGACCTGCTCGGCAGATTCCAGGGGGTCCTTCCACCGGCCGATCAGCACCACATCTTCGACGAGAGGCAGAAGCATGGACCGACGCTGAGGTGGCTGGCACAGTACCGGGTACGTGGTGTTTCAAGTCGACCGCGTCTTCGAAACTCTTATTTGTGCAATTACATACTAATAAAAACTTGTTCGCATTCAGGTTGAGCGCATGGTTGCAGATGCTGACGATTACCAGGTCGCGCGCCACCTGGAGGCTTACTTGCTGTGGCTGTTTGGTTGGGTGCTCTTCACCACCAGCCACGGCAACACCGTTGACGCGCGCCTTATCGCTTATGCGAGGGCGATTGCGGACGGCGAGGCCGTCCAGATCAGCTGGGGATCGGCTGCACCCCGACCACCAGTGCCACCCCGACCACCAGTGCCACCCCGACCAGCGTGGCACTACTCCGGAGGTAGTACGTGGACACGTCCACCTCCCCCGGAGCAGCCAAGGAGTTCTACGTGGACACGTCCACCTCCCCCGGACCAGCCAGGGAGTTCTGCTTGGTCACGACCTCCTACGTACATCCCCGGCTTCCACACGGATGATTTCATGGCACCATGTACGGGTACGCATCGTCTGAGCTTGTTTTTAACCTAAGACGACATGCAACGAACTAACGATATTACTATTGCAGGTCCTTACCAGCAGCAGGGACGCTTCTCCCCGGGCCACATCGAGGTGGACCAGTTTTTTGCGGACTGGCCTGGGCCGTCCTCCGACGCAGCACCGAAGGTTCTCTCCGGCAGTGGCCTCCCCGGTGCACCGGAGGACACACAGCCGGAGGTGCAGGTGACTCCACCGGCGCAGCCGCGGGTGCGAAACCCACCTGATCGTTTTACTTTTTCGGACCCTCGTCACCCGCCGCCTCGTAATCCGTTGCACCGGAGGACGGCCAAGCGGGGCCGTATGGCAGGACGCGGGCGCGGTGATGGAGCACCTTAGGGTGGGGAGTGAGGGTGTATGTCATGCATGTAATGGATAAATACGCGGCATGTTACTGCGTTATATTATAAAGTTCATTTAAATTCAAACAATGCTATTATCTCTTCTTTTCGTATAGAAAATTATTTCTATATCAAGTAATGTGACAAATATTAAATACCAGTTCTTGTGTGACTTAATTACGAAATTACAAAATAATGTGACATATACCAGTATATGTGACTATACCACATTTTTTACGAGTTTCAAATTACAAAATTCACAAAACCCTTAACAAGATCCATGCGCCTAGAGGTAGATTGGCGAGCAGGCGTGGGGAAGAAAAGAGGGCTTGGCCGTCGGGATGTATTCACATGCAGTCGCCCCCCCTCCCCCGCTGGGCGACTCTTCTTTATGTCGCCGAACGGGGGGGCGATTCAATTGAATCGCTTAACGGGGAGGCGATTACATGTAATCGCCCAACGGTTACCAGATTCTTTATAAGTCGCTTTTTGGTGGGGCGACAAGCGTAATTCGCCCAATGGTTTGGCGACTCGAGCCTATTTGTGTAAAAAATTTTGTCGCAGGTATATTTCTGTATTTTCGAATAAAAAATGGGTTATCCGTACAAAAATTTCTTTGATCTACACCTGAAAGAACGCAGGAAACTCTGCACTAGCTCCACTGTGCATCACGCTCTCAGCGGGCAACAGACACCAAGGTCCGTTTAGAACACGAAATATTTACATGGATTAAAAATTCCCGTATTCCAAACGGCAACCAAACTTGCACAATCCAGCAATGAGCAAACTACCATGCCCAAATCATGGGAAACGAATCGATCACGAGAGCTGCGGCTGGAAATCGACGATTTAGATTTTGAGAGTACGTGGATATATACGTGAAGGATGAGCAGCCAACGCAGCCCAACGTTCCAGTGATCACGCATGATTTCCGACACGAAAATTGGTATCTGCAAGCCCAAATCCAAGGCGAGAGCAGCTGTTGCTCGGCCACATTCCAACAACCCAATCCCATCCCAAATCTTGCAAATATATGTGTGGGGCTTGGTGATGCATCCAAGGGCTTCGCCGACCTCCTTCGGTTACACGCCATCCCAGAACTGAAACTACACAATCAGTTCATAGCTTCATATACTATACCTGCACCCTGGCCCCAAGAACTTGATACTCCATTAATCTGCGTTATCTTTTATTGCTACCACTGTTCCAGGCAGCAATGCAACTGGCATGCTAATGGCTGAGGTTTGACAGGTCAAACCCATCGATGAAATCGGGTCAAACCGGCCAAATTTATGGAGTCTATGATGTGCTGGGGAGGGGAATGAGGATAACATGAGCAAATGCCAGCGTCCATGGGGAAGCACGTACAGTTTTTGATTATGCAGATCGAGTTAAGAGGATAATAATGCAACAAACGGGGGGTTAGCCCCACGAGTGCACATACACCCAAGTGGGAAAAATGCGCACAAACATGGAATTCTTATTTCTTAATATCCGTAGCGGAAAAGCGGCGATACAAGCTTTGTTGCAGGAGTGGAACTAGAAATTAATGATGAGAGTGGATGATACGAAATATTTAATCATTCGCCACATCTTTGATGTACCAGTGATTATTTGTCTCATAATATTTCATAAATATGCGAGCCCAAAATCCATGTCAGCAAATAATTAAAGGCTTATAAAAGATATATAACGTCCACGGCCACTAGAAGATCGTGACAATGTGACCGTTAAGATATATGAAGGTGCTAGTGAACTAAGGTACGGCGATGACGCCGCCAAGCCACCCGGCCCTGATATGGTTCTTCTAAGGTAAATAGGTCTAATTAGGCCTATTACTTTAGATTTATCATTGACTAGTAAGATATTTATGTGTTATAACAGAATTCCAAAAGAAGATGATACATATCATCAAACATGATCTAAATCATACAATGGACATTAAAAAGAGGGAAGCATATTATCATTAAGAGTTAGGACGGTGTGTTTGGATCCGCTGTTGCCGAGATCGCCGCTCCAGATTTGCCCTCCCTGACCCCACTAGCTTCACGGTCCTTCGTCACTTCCGGCGGTGTACACCTTGTCCGAGTCGATGTACTTCGCCTCCTTGTTCATTGTTCGTGCCGATGTACTCCATGTCCCGGTCGTTGACCTCAGCGGTGTACATTTCTGTTGTCATCATCCTTCTTGGTGTATACCAATGTCTCGTCATTCGCACCGGTGTGCTCCTCTTCTTAGCCACTAAGTACCGTTCCACCTGTCTCCTCTTCTTAGCCGTCCTAGTGCAGCAGTAGCATGACAGTGCACAGGAGGAAGGAGTAGTGGAGGGACCAAAGAAGCTAGATTGAGGGACCAAATGGGCTGGTTGTGTCACCCCTTTTTTCATGGTTGTACTATCGGATTGAGATCTAGTAGCTAGGATCGGCTGAGGGAGGAGGTTGATCTAGATGTAAATAAAAAAACATGTCCGGCTCCTCTACTCCCACCTGACACCGTCTCCTCGCCTCCCTCTGCCTGCGCGCCGGCGTCACCAAGAGCCACCACTCCCCACGCCTCCTCCCCGCTGATGGCTCCTGGCAACGATGCCACCTCCTCGCTTCCTTGTATCCACTTGCTTCCCCCAACCCGCGCACCGCTGTTGTGTCATCTCTAATCCCTACGCCTCCTCTTGGCTGATTGCTCCACTCCACGCGTCACCAAGCCTGTCGCTGCCGGATCCACCATCACCGAGGTCACCACCACGGGATGCACCATCTCTGAGGTTGTCATCTTCAGATCTGACTGTTACACCTCCGCCTTTGCCTCCACCTCCACCTTCGGTGCTCCGACAGGGTCATCGTGCTCCTCGCTGATGTCCCCAACCCCATGACCACCTGATCTCAGCATCATCATCTTCAACGCTTGCATTCTCCACCCTAACGCGGCGGATCCAGTGACCCTGTGGTCACCTCTGCTAGATCTGATCGTCCCCGCCTCTACTGCCATCTGATTAGGCCATCCTCATAATGAGACAATGGGGGTACGGCGGATCAAGAAAAATGGAATCGTAGCTGGAGCTAGCCAACAGGGCCGGCTCTGGGGGTAGGCCGGAGGGGCGCCGGCCTAGGGCCCCAGGCCAGGGGGCCCACCCCCCCCCCCCCCCCCCCCCGCGCGCAATACGGCCAGAGCCCAAGGCTGCACTGCATGCATGCGTAATGCGTTTTGTGATTGCGGCCGGACTCCGGAGTATTCATGGGCAACGTTTCGTATACAAGTACAGCTGCATGCATTATGCATACAACTAACGCCGACCGTAACCATGAAGATCTGTTGGTGCTTGGTTTATATTTTCCTACTGGATTCATGTTGCCTGTATTTTCGCGGAACGCCTCGACCGCTCGCTCGACGCTTCGACTAACCTAACGCCAGAGCCCAGAAGATCAACCCCGCCTCCCGATTGCTTATTTGCTCGTCGCCTCTTGGATCTCAGTCGCCGTCTGGTTTCTCTGAATTCTCGATTCCATCTGCATCCGTCGCATCGCCGAGGTCAGGCAAGAAGTTATTATTAATGATTTTGCATCAAGAAGTGCTAGAAGAAGTTCCTTTTTATGAAAGACATTGGATATTTGTCGCTCCTATTTGAGGTAAATTAATTCTTACTAGTTACATTTGGTTTATGAACTAGTTAGTACCTAATTAGTTTATCATGTTAGAACTATTGATTTGTGTCACTTTAGACAATATAAAGTTTAAACTGCATATTTTATAAGTAGAAAAAAAATTTATAGTAAAAGGCTCATAGAGCCGAATTCGCTCTAGGGCCCTTGAAAACGTTGAGCCGGCCCTGCTAGCCAACCACGTCGGTAGAAAAGGAGAAGTGGAAGGTGGTAGCACCGGCGGAGGAGAGTCAGAGAGAGGTCTGCATGGCCGGACCCAGGCATCTTCACGCCACTGCCATTGGACTCGAGGAAGAAGTCAGAGTCTGGCGGATTTGGTGATCTCTGACCACCGTGTTGCTGGATTCGGCCATCCTCGACCCAATGGTGCCAAATATGCCCATCCTCAATCCCAGCACCATCGTCTTTCTCCTCCCTAGCACCACCATCTTCCTCCTCCCCAAAGTCGCCTCCTCACTAACTGGTTCACACCGCAGCTTCCTCGGTCGCCGAGCCCAACTGTCGCTTGGTGATGACCCTTTTGCTTGTCGTGGGCATCGGTCACCAACGTTGTCACTCATCACGGATTTGGCCTACAAAACTGGTAAGACACTGGTGTAGGGCATCAAAGAAGGAGAGGATTACAAGAGGTTGATCAGAGTGAGAAGAGGAGGACGACGTTGATCAGGACACGAGATAGCGAGAGTGGCTAGCAGTTGGGGCCTTAGAGGTGTGCCCACGTGGGGAAAGGAAGAAGAGCGGTTAGGATGTGAGGCCGCGAGCAACTTGAGGAGGGAGACAGTTGATGACTCAGGCTTACATGTAGGCATATGTCAAGAGGAGATTCTAGAGTGCGCTGTGGCAAGGGGAAGGAAGGGAGTGGCGAGCAGACAAACTCCTATTTTATATTAGTAGAGATAGAAGAAATCATAATATTTGAGTACAATTTCCACCATAATACAGAAAGAACCCTACAATTAAACGAAAATACAAAGATAACATTGGTTCCTTTCGGTGACAGGCATCTCGCCGGAGAAGATAGTGAGGAAGTTAAGAGCTTGCCTTCTGCTTGACACCGTGAAGAGCCGGAGATGGTGGGGGCGTTGGTCGCCGGCATGCCAACCTGCCAAACAGCCACCGCCACCAGAGCTCTAACTTGGCGGCGCTTCCTGAGATGTGTCATGAGAATTTGATATGAAAACTTGTTCGTGTGTATGGAATTTCTTTATACCGAATGGCCGTGTACATGTATAATTCTACACGACTACACGTGAATGGGAGCACATTGTCGACACGAGACGCAGAACCATGGAGTTTCGCTTGGTCCCGGCGACGGTTGGATACCTTTATTACCTTACTGGCATCGAATTACACAATTTTGTCCCCAACATACGCGTTCACATGGATCCGATGGCCACCTTTTTTCGGTGCGCCCGACGCGTTGATGGGCTCGTCGCAGCTGTGCGCCTGTGCCGTGCGTTCCTCTGGGCCAAGTTTTCTTCGAGCTGGGCCTCGTCGCTTTGGTTGGTCTAATGCTGCTGTATTGTCCTTTGGGAAGGGTCCATGTGGCCCTAGCGTTTTTTCTACTTCGTTGCAAACATCTAGGCACTACGTGTCGAGTATGTGTAGTGCATTCTCGCTAGAAAAGAAGGTAGCCTTACACAGTGATAAGACCAAATACGTTAGCTTTTCGCAGTGACAAGACCATACGGGTCAGCTTTGTCCAGTGACAAGAACAAAGGACAGCTTTGCACAGTTCACATTAATAAATTATGGTTGAAAAGATAGGACTCTGTAAAGCTTAGAATGTGACAACTCTCTGCAATGCAAAACATGACAACACTATGCCTCGCTAGCTACTTTTCAGGAAAACAAGGCAGCACTCTACCTCGCAGGCTACCCACATGAAAGTAACCACACCATACCACCCTTTCGCTTATAAAAGGAGGTGGAAGAGATCTGCGAGAGAATACTGCACAACTAAACCCAACACTACACGAGAGCTTGCTTCAGCATGTCGGGATAGACAAGAGGTAGAAGAAACAATATAACAAGATGATGAAGTAATGGGAGGAGACCCGCGAACTAGCAAAGTCTGCTATGGCCCATGACGAACAAGTAACGGCTGCTACGACCCGGCACAAACAAGCGGAGCGTGCCAGGAGGTCACCTCCCCGCAATGACGCCCCCATAGCAGCAACCACATTCCGAATGTTCCAATCGAGCTTTCACCGCAATACCCACCCGAGGAGACGTCGTCTCTCTGTTGGTGCAAGGACCCATGCAAGTTCTTCAAGTCTAAACAACGGCTTAGTCAGGGCATGTGTTGCTGGGTTTGTACGAACTACTCCTGTGACTATCCCAACTATCGTTGGGACACAAGCAACTATCGGCAACTGGTAAGGACTAATTATAGTGTCTTCCTCGACTATTTCTTTTTTGAAAGTACGCACTAACAACCTCTCCTGTCTACCCGTAGTTCTCGAAACCGCTACGTGGCTACCGCAAGTGGATCGACCTAGAGATCCACCCACATGACCAGTGGACTCTCGATTACAAGGAGTGGGATGTCAAAAGGCCTGCAAGATCTGGGAGGTGGAGTGCCGCAATGACGAGCAAACTGAGTGTATACATTGGGAGACGAAAGCTCATATCGAGGCATGCATACGCAGGGAGCACAAGGCTCGCGAGAGGGAGAGCGAGAAAAAGAGAGAAATGGCGGCCAAGGCAAAAAAAGGCCGCCAAGGAGTTCAATGCCAAGCTTGCAAGGAAGAAAAATGTCCCCGGTCCATGCAGTAGGTTGGGCCGTTCCGAATTAGTCCCCCGAATGTCGAATTTATTTCCATTCCAAAAGGTGCATATGTATCATAGGAATACTTCAGTTTTTGCATCTGCTTGATATTGTTTCTTATGCACGTAACCAAACCTTGTGTGCCGTGTTATTCTCAGCTTTATTATAAAATCTATTTTAATTCGCAACATCAAATCTCATTGTCTTTTCGTATTCAATTCTTCGTGTAGAAACGATCCAACAACATGAAAAAAATGAGTTTTGCAAGTACGCACGAAATGTTTACGTATCTTTCATCCATGGTACTGTCTAGCATATGTCCATCCTTATGCTCGGAGGGTGGGGGCCCCAAAAATATTATCAGTCCATATATGTATTTACGCTTAGTTAAAAAGAGGCTACTATTGAAAAAAAAAATCGTAGGTGTAATTTCATATTTTCGAATAAAAATTTATAACAAAATTTTTCATAAAATTTATTGCACTGTAACAACATACGACGATCGTAAAACGTTATTGCAAGTTTAACAGATTTCGTATCATTCACAATCTACAAAAATCACAAATGAATCAATTAACATTGTCTGCACTATTTTTTTTTTAAAAAATACTTACAAACAAGACTTGCTAAATGTTACCTACCTACAACAATTGTCATTTACCCCCTCCCCCTCACAATTATTTTCATTTGATTAATAAATAATTATATACATTTTAACAATCGTGCAACGGTTAGACGACTAGAGGATTATCGCCCAACCGTTGGGTGGCATGTGCCAAAGTTGCTATATGGTTGGGCAATATGGTAAAGTTGCCGAATCGTTGAGCGACTAGCCCAAGTCATCCAGCCGTTAAGCGATATGTGGTCAAAAGTGTAAAAATTTAAATCACAAGTATATTTTTGTAATTCCGAATAATAAATTGATTATTAAAAGATCCGCCAAATCCCTCATTTCATGGACCAAACGGCGATGCACCAAAAAGCCCAGTAGCTAGGCATCGCTTTGTACAAAGGCTTATTATACAGAGAACAGTCTATGCAACCAAAGTTGTGTTGCATTCTCGTGCATCCTCTTCAAATGATCTTTTGCTTCGTGTTTTGAAGAGGATGTACGAGGATACACCAAAACTTAGGCCCTGTTTGTTTCCACTTAAGATTATTATAATCTAGCTTATAATCATAAAGTGGAAACAAACAGCCTAGATTATAAGCTAACTTATTATAATCTAATAGCCCAGATTATTATAATCTAATAAGCTCAAAAAAGGAGCTTATTTCAGCTTATAGATCCACCTTTTATCTTAATGACCATAAAACTTTAGGAATATTACCCACATTTGCCATTCATCCATCCCCCAACTCCCGTACCTCTCTCTCAAGGGCATTGTAGTCTTTAAACATTCGAATACAACAATCCATAACTCTGATAATCCAGACTGCCAAACACCTGACAGCTTATTTTCCACCAGTTTATTATAATCTAGCTTATATAATCCCCCACCTATAAGCTAGATTATAATAATCTTAAGTGGAAACAAACAGGGCCTTAGGCATCCTCTTCAAATGATCTTTTGCTTCGTGCTTTGAAGAGGATGTACAAGGATACACCAAAATTTAGGATGCACTAGATATATTCTCTTATTATACCCATCTACTTAAGGAAAGAACATGGCTTAATGATCCGTTGCCATCGTAAAGCTAGGTGAGGAGGAGAACATTTGGAATCTTGATGAGTAATTTTCTGGTCGTTCTCCTAAAAAGGCCTAGCTACCCAGGTAGAACAAGGCATCCTTAGCCTTTCCTCTCCTTCCTCTTTTCCATTCCCTGCTTTAATTGATAATATCTTCTTGAGGGCCCTCAAAAGAGCGCATTTTGCAAGTGCTACATGCACATATGCAAACCTTGCAAGCATTTGCACTTTTGGGGGAGGTGTGTGGTTGTATCCGATGAAAAACCACCCCTACAAAAAGATGCAAATTATGTTGCTCTGCTATGAATTTAAATTATTGTAGGACTCTAACATAAGTTGATAATATTAATAACCTACGTACTTAACTTAAAAAAACAAGAATGCTCCACTATGCTACTAACAGTTAAGATTAAAGTTTGCACGCATCATCTTATGAGTGTTTTTATTGAATAAACCGTGTGCTATATAATTATGTAGTAAATGCAAAAATATCACAATTCAATAATAATCTTTAGAATTGACAAGACAAATGCTCGCTATGAGCATGTTGAGATCGTAACTTTATTTAACGTTATTCTCACATACCAGTAGACCCAACAAAAAGATTAAATATGATTTATGGAGACAAAACACCTACAAAAGCCCGCTACACAATACTTACTTTTGTGGGTATATTCGAGCACCTCTGCATCGTTTTAGCTCATTCTCCCGACCTTTTCCAAGCTACCCAGTAGCATGAATCATAGAGCAATAAAAAAAGAACCGAAAACGAAACTTAAACCCGTAACAACAACCAAAACAACTAATCAACAAGCTCGATCATAACAGAACCACCCTATTTAGTGGCTCACCAACCAACTCCCAGAAAACTACCACTAGTGACAGAAGTATAGATAGGATACAAACCCATCCACCAATGCATGTGCGCCTCGGAAGAGAGCCAGCTTTAGGTGCGTGGAGCTAGCAGGATGCCCAAAGGTGTACCAGGGCAGATACCTATGGTATTTTTCTACTCGTAGTACATACCCTAGACCCCTTTTTCTTTTCTCTCGATGTGTTGTGGTATTACCGCGGACGATGATGGCGGGGAGGCGCACGCGGGGAAGGGAATATCGAGCGAGCGAGACATGCATGATGCTGCATCTACCGGCCGGCCGCGCACGCACAGTGAGCTTAGCGAGATGCGATATAAAAAAACATTTCTTTCTCTTTTCCTCCGCCCGCGCGCCTTGGCCACCTTTTCTAATCGCCACTCCCGACCCTCCTGTTCCCCGGCGCCTTTTACCATCCGCGCGTCCGCGCGACGCTGCTCGTCACCCGCAGCGCCCGACGCGGGCCTCGGCACGGCAGGCAGAGGGCGCTCCGATTATTCGGGGTTCTTTGGAATTGCTTCGCAGCTTCTTGGTTGCCCTGTCGGCACTGTGGCATCGTACATGTGCGTGCGTGGCATGGGAGCCGTACGCGAGTTGTGCTTCTTGCCGATTCCCTCGCAGGTTAGCGCGGAGTTTAGTTCTGAGGTTACACAAACATGGAACTATGTCTGAGGGATCTTAACTATACCTAGAGAAGTCTATATATAAGAAGGATAGATCTGAAATTAATAAAGACTTCGCTTCCTGGTATTCTCTCAATTGTTCTGTGGTGATTCTTGGTTGATTGGTTGCGTGGATTGTATTAACGTTTATAATTTCTCAAAACGTTATCAGCACGAATCACTATACAATATATTGCAATCTCGTAGATCGGTCTAGATTGAAATTTGATTGCCTTCAATGCAATGATTAGATCAATTATTCTCTCTACGATAGAACAATTGAAATAATCTCAGATTAATCTGTAATTTGCTAGCATGATTTTTATGCACTTCTGTGAGTACGTTAGATGAATTTGCTAGAATCTTGATGGGTCTCAAAGATAGATTAGAAATCAGGATTGCTTGGGATCACACCGATAGATTTGGCACTATGATGTCACTGTCAGCACCTGAGGCCGCCGGCTGCTGTACCCCCGGGCCCAAGTTACCGCTAGTCGGCCATCGGCTGTCACCTCCATGCCGAGGCCGCAGCTCAGCCTTCTGACCGCCGAGCCACCGGCAGCCCGAAACCGCTGAGCCGTCGACCGCCCGAAGCCGTCGATGCCACAGGCTGCGCGAAGTTGCCAATGTCGCCTGACCACCGCTGTGTCCGGCCACCTCACGTTAGACCGCCGGTGCGCTTGAAGCCACCGTCGCTACAGCCGCTTTCGTGCTTGGCCCCTCCGGCTGACTCTGCGCTTGGTCGCCGATGTACTCGAAGACATCGTGCCCACACCCAAAGCCCGAGGCCGCCGCTGCCCCGCTCACCCGTACCTGAGACCATTGTCGGGAGCCGACACACCCGCGCCTGAGGCTGCTTGCCCGAAGTCACCGATACCTCTGCTCTCTCCTCCGCCCGGGGCCGTCGACACGCACGGCCGCCCGAAGCCGCCAGCGCTCAACTTCACCTAAAGCCGCCTCCGCACGCACGACCCGCACAACCGTGAAACTGGTGGCTAGGGTTTTTTAACCCTAGCCAAAGGATCAAATAGGCTGGCTTGGGTAACGGGCCACGCGGGCCCAAACTTTTGACCCAAAGAAAGAAAAGGACCGGCCGACCACCATTTTTTGATTTAGCCCCTAGAGTTTAGCTGAATTAGAATATTTGCTTATAAAGTGGCAATGCTATAGAATTTCGACCCTAAAGTTTGTCAAAATAGTGGATAAGCCCAGCCGACTTGATTTCTTTATAAAGAAATTAATTCTTAGATTATATGAGCTTCAATATAATCTTTTTAGCACTTTGGTCTTATTATGTGTTTTCCAAATTTATTTTCTTCAGTATTTTGTTTCTGCTTATTAGTAATTCTGAAAATTGCTTATTAATTAGCAAAAATTCATTAAACTTACTAGAAAATTCTAGAAAATCCTAAAATAATGTCTACTGAATAGATAAAATCCATACCTTACTGATTTAGTGATATTCATGCATTTTTACCTGTCGTAAATTTAGAAGTTTGTATGAATAATGTAGAAAATATCTGACATCACTAAAAAGGAGTTTGCCAAGCTCGCCCTGGACTATACCAACTACCTCACATGGGCAATAGATGCTAAGATGAACTTGATAGCTCAGTCGCTAGGCACTGCCATTACCCAACCAGCAACTGGGGCTCCCGCCACTCCTAAGGCCGCCAAATGTGCGACATTGCACTTCTTGAGGAACCACATCCATCTAGACCTAAAGTCTAAATACCTATTAGAAGAGGACCCGTTGGCACTATGGAATTCTCTGAAGGAAAGGTATGATCAACAAAGGTCTATCATGCTACCTGAAGCATAGCGTGAATGAACCAACATAAGGTTCTAGGACTCAAGAAGCATATAATTCTGTCATTCATAAGCTTGTTGCTAGGCTCAGTTTCTGTAACTAAATGTTATAGACACTGAGATGATAAACAAGACTTTAAGCACTTTTTACCCCACCCACAGGACACTCCAGCAGTAGTACCATCAGGCCAAGTACAAGAAGTACTTGGAATTGATTACCACTCATCTTGAGGCAAAGAAGAATGATGAGTTACTGATGAAGAACTATCAGACTCGTCCCACTGGATCATAGCCGCTGGCAGAAGTTTATGCTAATTTCCAGAAGACCAGTGCTGGCCAGGGCCATAGAAAGGGACCCAAGAAAAAGGGTGGAAAGTGGAAGACATTGAATGTGTAGAAGGAGAGTGGCAAACTTCATTGGATGGGAGAAGGGAGAGGAAAGCAGCAGAAGCCAAACTTGGGCAACAAGACGGCCTACCCCGTGTGCCTTGCTATAAGTGTGGTTATATGGATCATTGGTCTCATACTTGCCGCACTCCAAAGCATCTGGTAGACCTCTACCATGAGTCCATTGGCAAGAGCAAGAAGGCACCAGGGAAGAAGGCAGAGTTACACTTTGTCGATCAACCTGATGCTGGCAAGGGTGATGCACTAAATGCAGAGATGGAGCTCGACACTATAGCAGGGGGAGATCACATGAAGCTTGAGCTATATGGTGACTTGCAGTAGTCTGTAGACAGCTCCCCAGGCAACTCTAGATGTCATGATTTCCTTAAGTTTGCTTTATCAATTTAGGTTATTCTAGGAGAATAATGGATTCTTTATGCTCTTGCGGAGCATTAATTGTTTAGGATTTAAATATCAATTCTAGAAGAATAAATTGAGTTGCCTATTCTTTTGAGCTTTATTCCTGTTGAATTATTGTTTGATTATATTATGCTCTATATAGAACAACTCATTAAATCCGATGGCGGGGGGGGGGGGGGGGAGATTTGTCTGGTAGATAGTGAAACCACCAACTCGATTCTAAGGGATACCAAGTATTTCCAAATGTTAACCAAGAAAATGGGAAATGTCTTGACCATCGCTAGAAGCGATGCTCTAATCGTTGGCATTGGAAGAGCCACACTTGTTCTCCCTATGGGTACCCGAATAACAATAAAGGATGATATCCTGTATCCCGAATCAAAGTGTACCCTACTAAGTTTCAAGGATATTCACTCGAACGATATCCATGTAGAGAATGACAATGAAGGGTGTACAGAATATCTCCACCTAACTAAGTCTAACAGTGATCAGAAACATGTGGTTGAAAAACTTCCCTCCTTCTCATCTGGGTTATACTATACCTACATCAAATCTGAAGAATATGTTGCAATGAAAATAGAGTATAAAACCTTAGAGCCCTTTGAGGTCTGGTACAATCGATTAGGGCAACCTGGAGTAGAAATGATTAGAAAAATTATAAGTAATTCTATTGGCCATAACTTAAAAAACTCTATCCTTTCCTAAACCTAGAGATTTCTTGTGCCCAACCTGCGCCAAAGAAAACTCATAACTAGACCCTTTTATCTGAAAATTAAGGGGAAATCACCAATTTTCCTGAAGAAAACACAGGGTAATATCTGTGGACCTATTCAACCCCTATCGGGCCCCTTCAAATATTTTATGGTGGTATAAGATTCTTCTACTAGGTGGTCCCATGTATGCCTGCTCTTTACTAGGAACCACGTCTTTGCTAAACTAATAGCACAAATTATCATTTTAGGAGCAAACTTTATAGATGAAAGTATTAAGTCCATTAGAATAGACAATGCCGCGAGTTTACCTCTAAGGCATTTAATGACTACTATTTAGCTTCAGGCATTAAGGTAGAGCATTCAGTACCACACGTCCACACTCATAAAGGCCTTGCAGAGTCATTCATTAAAAGAATTAAGCTTATTGCTAGGTCACTATTGCAGAATTATAGGCTTTCCACTAGCTGTTGGGGCCATGTGGTGTTACACGCTGCTGCACCCATAAACTTAAGATCGACTGCATACCACCAGATTTCCCCCCCTTACAACTAGTGCGTGGAAAAACTAAGTACTTCCCATCTGGAAAAATTTGGTTGCGCTGTATATGTACCAATTTCACCACCGCAACATATGGCCATGGCACCCACTAGAGGTTGGGAGTCTATGTAGGATTGAATCCCCGTCGATCATCAAATACCTTGAGCCTACTACAGGAGACATGTTTATGGCCCGTTCATTGGTGATTCTTCGTTGATTGGTTGCGTGGATTGTATTGACGTTCATAATTTCTTAACAAGTTTATCGTTTGGTTTAATGCACGATTAGTGGAACAAGTCCTTCTAATATCCTAAATATTGTTTGAACGTCCTTCGAGCACCTTGAACTATGTAACTAGATATTTGTGATTTGACCCCTAAACTTTACAATCTAGTTCAAATAACACCTTCACCCGGTTTCACGTCATTGTATTGTGCATGTGACACGATGAGTGAGCAGTTTGACATGTAGGATGGCACACTGGCTAAGTTAGGTCAATAATATGTGGGACCCACAAGGGCTTCTCCCTCACCGAGCTCCCCATCGGGCTTCCATGACACCATCCCCAGTAATTCCCTCCCACTCTATTTCGATTTAGGAGAGAAAGTTCTATGGGTCCCACTTATCATTCACCTAAATTTGATCAGCGTGTCACCCTACGTGGTAAAATCACCCAATCATTATGCCACGCAGGTAATATCATCATCCAAAACCAGGTTAGAATGTTATTTGAACTGAATTATAAAGTTCAGAGAGTCAAATATCCACTTTCATAGTTCAGAATGATGGACAGATATTTGAGCAAAGTTTAGGATATTATATGGACTTTTTCCAAGACTAGTTAACTGGTACAGGGCAGTGAGGTCCCTCCTTTTATTTTTATAAACGGTCACTAATAGACAGACTCAAGTAAACTGTGCTATTAACGTCGGCGGTATGGTAGTGTAGGTTCCAAGGTATTTCAACTGACTTGATCCCATTTAATTTCAAGCTACTGGAACGGAGGAAATTACCGATTACTGTGAAATTACTGTATTCTAAAAGAGCCTAAAAATCATTAGGATTCCTTTTAGAGCAAAAAACCACGCTACATTTTTTTTGCAAATCATTCTTTTAAAATCGTATTCATATATGTATACTTCTGTATAAAAATACGCCAGGCATCCATCCCCTAATAGCAGGTGTATAAAGTCTTTTGATAAAGTGCAAATACTTTTTGTAAGGTAATTTGCTGCATAAAAGTAATATCTAAAATTTCCATTGAAAATGCTAAAAATATTTTTAAAGTATTGCATTTCTTACAGATTTTAGTAATCTTTTACTATAAACATCGGTAGTCAAAGCTATACATTCTTTTTTAAAAAAAATGTAAAGCTATACAGTCTAGAACATAATAAACTCCCTCTGTTTGTAAATAGATGTTGTTTTAGAATGTGTGTAATTAAATTTTTAAAAATTTGACAGCTAATATACACAAAAAATTTAATTTTGCTAACATGGAAATCATTTTTTTTATAGTAAATGGAAATGATGTTAGTGGATTTTGTAATCAAAAGTACTTCCGTATGATTATTTTATTATAGTAATATATAATTAGAAAAATTAATGGTCATGTATACAAGACATGTAGATATTCTAAGGGCATCTTTAGTGAATCGACGTCCAATTCAAAGACATAACATGTAAGCATTTAGAGAACCGAGTATTTTTCCTCAAATATACAGATTCGATTCCTATTGTAAGTGGGGTCCATGTTATATTAAAAAACATAAAATATCTCTCAGTCGCTCTCAACTACTCCCTCTCCCTCTCCCTCTTCGATCCATGGCACCCTCCTTCCTCTTGTCTTCGTCTATACCCATCACCACCGCCGCCACTGCTTGCCTTTGCATCCCGCTGCTAGCTCCCACTGCCACCATCTTACTGTAGCTTTGATTCAAGATCGAGGCGGGGGGTGATGAGTTCAACGACCGCAACGGGTGGATCTGGAGGTAGCTGGCCGATTCACCACCACCTATAGCGGATCTGGAGGAAAGGACGGCATCAAGGTCGTGGTGTGCAGTGTTGCCGAGAGCAAGCGGAGGACGACAACGGAGGTAGACCATGAGCGGTGATGGTGATCTCATTTTGACAGCAATGGCGTTGAGAAGCGGTGACGCGCGACGAGCAAGGACGGCAACAGAGCTGACAGGTAGGCTTCACGATTTATTTATTTTCTTGGCATCAATTCAAAAGTTGGATTCGGTCCCCAAATGTTTTTTGTAAGCACAATGATTCCAATGTATTGAATCAGCTCAACCCCTTCTCTCTCCTCCTTTGAACCAACTAAAATAGCACATTGCGATAGCCTGAGCATCTTTAGTATATTAAACCGATATTGATTCAAAGTCATGCCACGTAAATATTCTAGGAACTAAGCTTGTTTTTCTCTAATGTATTGAACTGATTTCTACTAATAACTGGGACCCACGTTACATTAAAAACACCACAAAATAATAATTTCCTCTCTCAATCGCACTCTCTCCTATGTAGTTATTTAATACTCGCATGAATTGTTTAATGATTTGAATCGACTCCTAAGAGCATCTCCAATGGGTCTATAGCAGCTATCTACAAGAGAGTCCATGTCATCAACTGTCCTACGTGGAAGATATTAAATGAAGAAAGAGAATGCAGCTCTCTACAGCTCTAGAGATAGTCTATAGCGCCAAACGAGGCAGCCTCCATAAATTCTGTGTGTGCATGTAAGCATCAAATAGCTATCCTTATAGATAGTTCTTTAGAATGCTAACTTTAGTGTGTACTATATAGATGATGTGGAAGTCTTATAGTTAGTTGCTAGCTATAACCATTGGAGATGCCCTAAGTACAGTCCAATTTTATGCATTTTTTGTTGGAATCAACCCTTCAATGTATTAAATCAATTTAATGTCTTCTCCCTTTATTTAAATCGGGTATAACATAACATTGAAGATGATAAGCGACATCTACCTAGAAACAAAGGAGTAACCAACTGTAATATCATGTCCTTTGCCAACCAATAACTATTGTAACTCGTGTGGCACACGTGTGATCGGCTAAAGCTAGAGTTCATTTCACACTAACTACAGCAGTCTGTTTATCCTACCTTAAAACCATTACAATATTTCTCCAACTTAATCAAGTAATAATTCCACCTTTCTCTAAGTTTCCGTTCCAAACAGCGATGCAAAAGACATTTAGAACATGTTGGCTTTTTAACTTTTTTCTTTTTTCCTCGTTTTTTCAATTTTTATTTGTTTTCGTTTGCATTATTTGTAGAGATATAATAGTGTTATCATTTTTCCTATTTTATCTTTATTTTTAATTAAATATCTCAGAAAAAACTAACCGTCGCTATAGTGCCATTTTAGCCAAAATACAAAAACCACAACTAAAAGATAAAAGGCAAGCGCTTTAGAACATAGCCTAAATCTAAAAAGATAGCCTAAATCTAAATAGACCCAAACTATTCCTATTTCCTTAAACCTAACTCCATTTCTCTCTCATATGTTAGGGAGTGTGCATTGCCCACGTGATGGGTGAGTTCTTTTCGGTTATGGGTTAAGGTAAGCATTGTGTGAATGACTGAATACCAATAAGCTGATAAGCTGGTTTGAAAAAACTGTTCCGATAAATTGTTTTAAAACGACGACCGAGACACTGTTTCGTTTGAGAAAAGATATAAGCCATAAAAAATAGGATGAAAAGACTAGGCTGATGTGTATAAATAATCACCTGCACAAATGCCCACTCCCCCTTCCGCCTTTCATCTTTGGCTCCCCCGGCTGCCTCCCTTGCACCAACACAGCACACCCTCCCACCCCGCCGCGCGGCGCCACCGAGCCCGCCATAAAGCAAACAACAACGCCCCACACCCACACCCCCAACCCCGATCGAACGAGCACCTCTCCTGCCGCGCCGCGACGGCCACACTGCCCACTCCGCTACGTGCGTACGTAGCAAGAGCTAGCGTCTGTTCCGCCGGCACGCACGTAGAAGAGCAAGTGTTTCTTGGCGCGGCGGGCGGATCGGCAAGATGATCTCGGGCGCGGACTTCTACCACGTGATGACGGCCATGATGCCGCTCTACGTGGCGATGATCCTGGCGTACGGCTCCGTCAAGTGGTGGCGCATCTTCACGCCTGACCAGTGCTCCGGGATCAACCGCTTCGTCGCGCTCTTCGCCGTGCCGCTGCTCTCCTTCCACTTCATCTCCACCAACAACCCCTACACCATGAACCTCCGCTTCATCGCCGCCGACACGCTCCAGAAGCTCATCGTCCTCGCGCTGCTCACCCTCTGGAGTCATCTCTCCCGCCGGGGCTCCCTCGAGTGGACCATCACGCTCTTCTCCCTCTCCACGCTCCCCAACACGCTGGTCATGGGGATCCCGCTGCTCAAGGGCATGTACGGCGAGTTCTCCGGGAGCCTCATGGTGCAGATCGTCGTGCTGCAGTGCATCATCTGGTACACGCTCATGCTCTTCATGTTCGAGTACCGCGGCGCCAGGATACTCATTACCGAGCAGTTCCCGGACACCGCCGGCTCCATCGCCTCAATCGTCGTCGACTCCGACGTCGTCTCGCTCGACGGCAGGAGGGACATGCTGGAGACGGAGGCCGAGGTCAAGGAGGACGGCAAGATACACGTCACCGTGCGCCGCTCCAACGCGTCGCGCTCGGACATCTACTCGCGCCGCTCCATGGGGCTCTCGAGCACCACGCCGCGGCCCAGCAACCTCACCAACGCCGAGATCTACTCCCTGCAGTCGTCGCGGAACCCGACGCCGCGGGGCTCAAGCTTCAACCACACCGACTTCTATTCCATGGTGGGCCGGAGCTCCAATTTCGCCGCCGGGGACGCGTTCGGCGTGCGCACCGGCGCCACGCCGCGGCCGTCCAACTACGAGGAGGACGCGCCGAACAAGGCCAACAAGTATGGCCAGTACCCGGCGCCCAACCCGGCGATGGCGGCGGCGCCCAAAGCCAAGAAGGCGGCGAACGGGCAGGCCAAGGGCGAGGACGGCAAGGACTTGCACATGTTCGTGTGGAGCTCCAGCGCGTCGCCCGTGTCCGACGTGTTCGGCAACGCCGCCGAGTACAACGACGCCGCCGCCGTCAAGGAGGTCCGCATGGCCGTCGCCTCGCCGCGCAAAGGTACCCACTCTCCATTCGATTGCTCCAGTTGTGCTCGTGCTTAGTGCTGCGCTAATGTGCTCTGTTCTTGGTTTATCAATCGCAGTGGACGGGAGGAAGGAGAGGGGGGAGGAGTACGCGGAGCGGGACGACTTCAGCTTCGGGAACAGGGGCGTGGCGGAGAGGGACGCGGAGGCCGGCGGCGAGAAGGCCGCGGTGGCGGCGGCAGAGCAGGGGAAGGCGGGCATGGCGGCTCCCGCGGCGATGCCGCCGACGAGCGTGATGACGCGGCTCATCCTGATCATGGTGTGGCGCAAGCTCATCCGCAACCCCAACACCTATTCCAGCCTCATCGGCCTCATCTGGTCCCTGGTCTGCTTCCGGTAAACACCCCCGTATCCCCCATCACATTCACATCGCCGGCGAAGTTAACCAATGAGTGTTCTGTCGTGAACTAATCCGTTCCCGTTTCTTGGCGCCTTGATGCGCATGCAGGTGGAACTTCGAGATGCCGGCGATCGTTCTGAAGTCCATCTCTATCCTGTCCGACGCCGGCCTCGGCATGGCCATGTTCAGCCTCGGTGCGTTGCTCTGCTCCCGCTCTGCATGCCATACATCATACTCCTCCCATCGAAAAGTTGTTGTAGTGCTGACATAAGCGTGTTACGCATGCAGGGCTGTTCATGGCGCTGCAGCCGCGGATCATCGCGTGCGGGAACAAGGTGGCGACGTTTGCCATGGCCGTGCGCTTCCTGACCGGGCCGGCCGTCATGGCCGCCGCCTCCATCGCCGTCGGCCTCCGCGGAACGCTCCTCCACGTCGCCATCGTGCAGGTAAAACTAAACGAACCCCAACCCTGACCAACCAACCACACAAACCGGCACACCACCGCACAGGCAGGCAGGCCACTGACAAGAACCGCCTTTTGAAAAGAAAGAAAGGGAGAAAAAAAACACGCTAAAAACAGCGGTCGAGTGGCCGGGCATGCCAAATATGCCCTGTGTGCCGGCAAAGTACAGCAACGCTCGCTTTTGCTTTAGACTTTGCACGCACAAACCACTAGCCTTTTGCCTCCTCTCCTACACCCAAACCTTTCGCAGTTTGCTTCGCGTTGCGACTGACTGGCTCTCTGTTTGTTCAACGATGCGGTGAGCAGGCAGCGCTGCCTCAGGGCATTGTCCCCTTCGTCTTCGCAAAGGAGTACAGCGTGCACCCTGACATTCTCAGCACGGCGTAAGTGACTACCATGTCCCCAAGCTCAAGCTCGTGTTAGATATTACTGCTTAAATCTTGCAACGTCCAGTGCTCGCGCGCGAGATTCTCTGCGCCTGAGGCCGTCCTCAGGGCTTTGTCTCACTTGCTGCTGGCTTGTTCTCTTGCAGAGTCATCTTCGGCATGCTTATCGCCTTGCCCATCACGCTGGTGTACTACATCTTGCTGGGACTGTAAAAAAAAACGGAGTTGCATGTTACAGCTTACAGCTATGCCGGATTAGGGGAAAGAGGAGACAAAGGGAGATGCAGGGGCTGCATACGCATGCAGGGGACATGGAGAAGGTTAATTAGAATTCTTAGGTGTAGAGATGGAGGGCAAAAAAATGTTTAGGACAAGAGTGGGGTTGGTTGAAGGAGGGCTCCAAGTGCTTGTGCAAAGCTTGGGGAGACATAGGATCCGGTTCAGGTTACAAGGTTTGGGTTTTTAGGAGGCTGTGTGGTGGTGGGTTTTTCTGAAGGGAGGATGGTTGCCTTGTTAAATGGATGTCACTGATGAAATGCTAGAGCTCTTGCTCATCTTAGGGTATACTACTTGGCATGGCATGATGTTTCAGGCTTTCAGCTTCAGTGACAGTTAATATGTGACATGCATGGAGTTACTCATAGCTTCAAGTTACGCATGCACATAAATGGATTAGGTGTGACAATACTTCGTGAACACTTCTATCAGAAAAGAAGATGATAATACTTTATGAATAAACCCTCCTTTTCAATTCTAGGTCATGTGTTGGGCCTAGCTGTCGATGACGTTTCAAAAAGTTCAGTAGGTGCATATAACAATATATATAACTGGGACACTATGGTGCCTGCACACCATAGTCTCAAATAGGTATTTCCTTATGTATCGTGTACAAAAAATTTTAGAATTGTTTGGATGTCAAGTTTAACTAGTTTACTAATTAGTTATAACAAGTTTAAATTGAAATTCGAATTGTAGTTGCCCTTTTTTTATAATAGTTTGATCGTAGGTATGTACTATATATATATATATATATATATATATATATATATATATATATATATATATATATATATATATATATCAGCAAAGCATATGATCTAAATTCGTTCGAAACTTTGAAATAGAGTAAATTTTTTAAAGGTATTTGTTTAATTTGAGTTGTTATAGATGGATATATACTCTAAAACTGATACTTAAAAAATACGCCCGAATTTAGGTTAAATTCACGTATTTGAAATCATGGTGTCCAGCCACCATGGTGCCCCATTTCAACATCTAGGGTATCACAAATGGCTATATCCGAGAACCGTATATGATATATGACATATCACAGATGGTTTTTGGTATTAGCAGTCTATGATACTTGATATATCACAGACGGCTATATTAAAGAACCATCTACGATACTTAAATATCATAGATCGTTTTTTTTGAAAAAACCATTTGTGTTGTAATTATCACAGACACATAAATTCAGACGGTTCAAAAACCATCTATGATGACATTTTCGAATCATTTGTGACGAGACATTCTGTAGTAGTGCTATCTCCTGAACATAAAGTTATCATCGATTGACTTACAGATATCAAAGTTACTATTTTATACACATAAAGTTATTATCAAATACGAACCACACCATGATGCTTGTGCGCGCAACGAGCGATCTGCGTGTAACGTGCGCTCATACGCTGATTAGGTCATCTTCATCCCCGTTATTACTTTAAACAATGCAACAAAGTGCTTCAAACTTATAGTGGTCCGCATATTAGCTCCTGTGCTTGAAACAATGTGGACAGCGAAAAAAAGCGCACCATAGCACGATGTCTCGAGTTTCATGTTAATGTTTCACTATTGAATGTGACTACAAATTGGGTTCTACTTTAATTGTACATGAGGTTGAAATTACATGATGTGGCACCAAGTAGCACTACAACTTTGGTTAGTGCTTGCAGTTCTGTGCACAATGTTCAAGAAGCTTTGAATACCAATTCTGAGGTTTCTAATGTGCACAAAAGACATATTTGGAAAGCTAATGAAGTCTATTTTCCAACGAATCAAACGGCACTTGATTTGGAGCTTCCTACACAAAGTTATGGTAATTTCATTGGATGCTGCACGAGCTGTCCGGAGAGACGCGCGAGACTTGCAAAACATAAAGAGTTCGAGTATTGCAATGCAAGTAAGGGTAAAATCCGACCACACCATGACTTTCTAAAGGTTGAGAAGGATTCCTTTTCAGGTTCCAAACGGATTTGGAAGCCCCTTGAACCAGAAAACAAAACATATAAAGATTTGAAACCGATTCGGACTCGGATTGGGACAGCTGGCAATACCGATACTAAAACGTCCATAACTTTCACAAACGGAGTCCGATTTGGGCGTTCTTGGACTCGTTGGAAAGCTATTTGGAAGCCCCACACAATGGAGAAGGTGCCAGCCACGAAATCCTCATAGTCAGATCGCAAATTAAGAGAGAATCCAGAGGTAGCAGTTTAGGTATTTCCTTTTTAGTTCGTATTGGAGTTTGTTTCGGCCTTAGGCCAAGTAGTGCGTGAATTGTAATCAAGGCCGTGCATTGTGCACCAATATAAGGCCAGGGCCTTAGCCCCATTGTAACTTAGACTTTGATTTGAGAAATAGAAACCAGAAAATCACCATGGTTTGGTGGCCATTGTTGGCGTGTTCTTGAGATTTCCATCGAGGAATTGCTCTTGGTGTGTTGAATCCAATTGTGGTGTTGGATTCTACTCGCTGAAACTTCGGTTTCTCTACCCTTTGTTCACGTGCTGCGGTGTGCGTGGGAGAAGGCTTATCTTGGAGAGGGCATCCAACAAGGCGTATCGTGAAAGATCAGGGCCAAAGCAACGGGGTTCAGCTAGCTTGCTAGTGGATCCGCATCATTACAGGTCTAAATTGCGGCTAGTCGTAGCCTTAATCAAGCTGTCCTACTAATAGTTGCTCGTTTGATAAGACATGTTGGGTGTAGTAGAGTGATGTCAATTACTCCCTTTGTTCAGAATTATTAGTCGGTTTTTTTGGGTTGTGGGTTATAGTTTTTAGTTTAAATTTTTTAATTCTAGTTGTTCACGAGAGAGATACTCGCATGCGACTTTGACCGATATAGATGAAATTGGGATGGTATCTACTTAAATCAACTTGTAGACCCTATTTTAAAAAGACACTCCGTTTGAAACCTAACTACTATAACAAACCAAGCCATAAGCCCTACTAAACCCACAACCTCACGTCCTAGTCTCCATCACATAAAACAAGGTGGTACTTAATTCTTTATTTGTAACTTGTTTGCCCCTCTTAAGTATTGAGATATAGGCAGGCTACACTAACGCAAAATAAAATTTTCTGTCACATAAATTAGGAAGCCATACGAGTAAGAGATCATGGATCATTACCACTAGACACGCAGTGTGGCGGAAGAAAAGTTGAAGCAGCCTGGTTAAGCATAGCGCATGTCGATATAGTGCAAGTGTTGATCGTCCATGAGCAGTAGTCATTCACGAGTCAATTGTCTCCTCATCGTGATCATCTTGATCAGCGTTGCAATTGCAGCAGGGCTTCTATCGAAGTCCACACGTCCAGAGATAGAACACCATGTGTCGGTGTGTTAGCATTAGTGCACATGGCAGGGGTTTTGAGTGGTGACAGCTAGGGTTTTGATGGGTGTACCTCGGGATCTCCTCTAATCCTAAGTTTTTAGTACAACCCTTAGCATCACGCTTCTCTCAATATATAGCCTCCCATCAGATCCTTATCCGATACTATTAGAGATCGTATCCAACTCGGAGAGCCTCCGACCGAATTCTTATCCAATACGTTTAGATATCGTATCTCACCCAGAGTCTATCATCTAGACTCTTATTGTTCTAACCCGTTATGTGTGTGACCCTATAAGTTCATGTATATTTGTTTGTAACTAGGAAACACATTTCAAATAACTAGTCGGTAGTGGTCTCTAGCAGGATATATCGACCCCCAAATATATACAAATATCAATCTAGATGAATTTTATGCAATATGATCTGTAACAAGGTCTTAGTTACTCATGATCAACTCATAACTCCTTACGACCAGATCGTATATGATAACAACAAGTTTGTATCCCCATACGACCAGTTTGCTGACCAATCTATGATATGTCCGACTAAGTCACGACTAGTCAATATACTCATACTACCAGTTCGTATCTAGTCAGACCTAATGACTTGTTTACTATTCTCCTTTTGCCTTATGATATCCGATCGAATTCCAGGTGAGAAACGTATCATCTATGGTATGTTCAATCTCTTTTCGATCTAGTGATAGATAACTTCATGTGGTTGACTCTTCGACCACTCGTGGCATGGCCATGCACTTCCTTTATCCGACCACATCGAGGAGTCCAGGGATATCTCTCCTGTTATGTCGGATGGGCAAATCTCATATTCGATCAGTCACATTCCTCTGCATGTTTCATAGTATACCCAAAAGATATTTTTAAAACTATCCAATTATGAAATAGTATATGGTAACCCCTAAGTGTACTATTACACATGTAGAAAACTATGTTGGTCTCATGTATAATGATTATACATCGTCATTACTTGAGACCAACTAATGATATATTGAACATAACAATCTCAACAGTGTCTCAAGTTAGGTCAAGTAAACACCATATTCTCTAACATGTGTCCATATTATTAATGTGACATCCCCATATCTATGACTGGTGAAATGTGGTCATCAATCTTGGCCAGGAGTTGCTCTAGGAGCTTTTTGGGAGTCCATACATTGTGTTAATCTTGGCTAGGAGTGCCATGTGGTGTTTGCTAGCGTGAGTCAAGTATATGTCATTTGTGCTTAGGACGATTACTTATCCTTTGATGTGCAAGGCGCTTATTGATTGTTAGTAGTCAACGGCAAGACCAGGTTTAGAGGAGCCTGAGGCCATAGAGGGTCACAAAAGTTCAGGTGTGGCTACATCTCAAGCGGAGAGCCACGGGAGAAAGAAAAGGATTGTGAGAAAGCAAATGAATACATGTGGTGTGCCATTAAACTTAGGCGTTTCAAGTAGTGATGTTCCTTGGGAGGAGACGTACGATCTTGGCAGTAAGTCATTGGGCATCATCAACTACGTTATGGAGTTGGCTTTGTGGAGAAGCATCATGGAGGATGAGAGCATCTTATCAGGCTATTAGAGCTATGTGGAAGTCGCGCTCTGAGAAGTGTGCATGTGTGTAAGTGTAAAACCCATTTGTGTGTAGTTTAATGGGTTTCTCCATTTGTAAGTGATTGATCCACTAAGTGTGAATTGGTCGTTAGGTTTAAGTGTGAGGTAAGGAGTCTCGAACTATATAAGCCTTTATGTGTGTTCAGGGAAAATATCTCTTGTGCTTGAAGAGGTACTTTAGGGTTAGAGTTTTCTTGTGTTTGAAGCTTTGTGTGAGTGTTGTAGGGTTAAAACTCTATCCTCTATGATAAAGTGACTATAATCATTCATCTCCATGTGTCAATAGATCCACTAAATTCGTCTAAGTCTTTGAACTTAAGTTGAAGTTATTGATTTGGCTTGGATTTTGGTATTTTCTTCTCCCCTCTTGATATTTTTTTGTACCAAGGATATGTAAGTGGTAGAGATATCTTTTAGAGACTAGATCCCATCTATCTAAGCACGTTTTATGAAAGTTCCTTCTCCGATCAGACCAACCCAAGGCGCCAGTCGGACCAGCCTATGGTCCAACCAGCCAAGAGTGCGGTTGTATCACCAAGAAAGGTGTTCCTTAGTTTTGGCTCCGTTTTTGTAGGGTTGGCTTATAGGATTTGTGTGCTTGATCTTCCGCTACATATTTCGAAACCATAGATAATCTGAGGGTTCGATTTGATATCAAAAAAGAGTGAGCACCTATTCACCACTCTCTAGTCGCTTGCCTTCGGTCCAACAAGTTCCTTAATCTTTTAATTGTATTTTTGATCTAGATAATTCATTTTAGCTCTTTATTTCGAGAATTTAATCATTTAAATATTTCTTTTGTGGGAGATCGTCACCTAATTGTTGAATCACCAAAAAGTTCAAAATGGGAATATTATTATATTCAAATTTCACAAATTTTCAATAAGAGGGAGATGTAGATGGAGTTTCTTGAATGGTTGTTTAATGCGGTAGTTATAATGTCTTCAATTAGATTCCTGTTGGATTAACTATTATGCAAAACTAAATGGAAATTAGATTGATAAACATATCATTGTGTCAGCCACAACATTACATAAGCTCATAATTTTTGTATCAGCCACAACATTACATAAGCTCATAATTTTTGTTTAACTCCCCACCAAATGATTGATATACATGCATGCACACGTGCGTAAATACGCGCAACACTTGAATCTATTGAGAAAGTACCGGTATATATACTAGCACTAAGAGCAAGTCTTATAATACAGCCTTCAGCTGGCTGTATGGATACTTACAGCCCACTTATCAGCCTACTCATATAGTAGTTACAGCCAGCTGAAGGCTGTATGATCTACCCCTTCCTCTCACAAAGTTTCTTGGTTCTTGTGCTTCAGCTGGCTGTAAGCTTACAGCCCACCTCTCTTCTCTCTCCTCCTCTCTCTCCTCCACCTCAGCATACAGCCAGCTTACAGCCTCTTATAATACTTGCTCTAAGTGTTGAATGGAAAGAATATCACCTGATTAATTATGAGTCAAAAGTGTTAGCGATCACCCTTATACACCAGCACATGAAATTTCTTCACTAACCTTTGCTAAATTGTTGTAATTTTGATATACATATATAACTGAAAGTAGCGCTTTATCTGGAGAATATAATCACTTAATTTTTTGGTGGGAGATACCACCACCTAATTGCTGAATCATCAAATGGTTCAAAATGGGAATATTATATTCAAATTTCACATATTCCAATAGAAGGGAAGTGTAGATCAGAATTATATAATTTCTTGAATGACTGTAACACGATAATTCTAATGTCTTCAATTAGATTCTTACTAGATTAATTATGATACAAAATTAGTTGAAATTAGATTGGCAAATGTATCATTGTGCTAGACACAACTCATATTTTTGTTTAGGGGCTTAAGCGTTCATGCCCTCGTTTTCAAGCGAAATGGTGATTTTGCCCTCATTTTTTAAACTTTGTGATTTTATCCCTGTGTTTTTGAACTGAAGGAAGAGTCTACCCCTATTCCGTTAAAGCCAGTTAACGGTGTTAACTTTTGCACGAATAGACAAGTTTGCCCATGTGATTTTACCTCTGTTTTGTTAGAGAACTTTGTGATTTTACCCCTATTTCAAAATTGAAGTTTTGACATATTTGATAAGGATGTTGTCAACAGAATTAGACACAAATTTATGCATTCATTTTATTAATATAAATCTGAACAAAATTTGTCAAATTTTGCAAACATCGCATTCAACCATTAAAGGTACCATTGACTAAACCACACTATGGTTTCAAGGTCAGCACTCTGAATATGAAATGGTCTCATCACTCCCAGCTAGCCATTCCTTATGCAGATGAAGAAACATTCCTTATGCAGATGAAGAAACAGATGTCACATAACATGAATGTGTGCCTCTATGTTAATGTTTTCTCATGTTCTAGCTTTTTTTAAAAAAAAATCCATGTTGTTATTGCATATTTTGCCAAAATCAACTGATGAGCGAATAACAAGATTGAAGCTTTTGGGATAACTGTCCAATTTGGATTCACCCCCCATTTATTCAAATCAAGTGAGCAATTTGCAATGAGATGAGCTTCTATTGCCCAGACATAATTTCTAGAATCAAGATAACTAGTGCAGTTTGGAACATGCATGCTTAAAATGGTTCGAAAACAGAGAGGACACATGATTTCTTTTCCTCTTTGCATTCCATTGTAAAGAAACAACAAACTCATTTAATTCTCATAAGAAAATACAACCAATTCACATTGGTTTGATCCCCCTCCCTCCTGATCAAAAAGAATTTTTTTGCAACACTTTGCACTATTGCAAAAGTATTAACAGCAACACCACACCGCCGCCGGCCCGCCGCGCCTTCCACTTCTCGTACTCGGGGTCATCGGTGGGCAGCTCGTGGCGGCACAGCGGGCACGTGTTGCGGATGGCGAGCCATGGCAGGATGCAGGCGTCGTGGTGGAGGTGCGCGCACGGCAGCCTCCTGGCCCCCTCCCCGGCCTCGATGCTGTCCTTGCACACCGCGCACTGCGCATCGCCGCGGGCCGCGTCGACCTCCGCGACGACCACGGTCGGGAGGCCCTCCACGGCGGCATTCGTGCTCCGGCCTCCGCGGCGAGCTGCCCGAACAGCACGTCGTCGGCGTTGTCGAGGAAGTACGTCTCGACGCCCCCGTCGTCGTCGTCCACCACGAGGTTCTCGAGGCTGTTGGCGGCCAGGAGCACCTCCCACTCCAGGCTGTTGGCGGACGGGTAGGGGCGGAGGAGGAGGCCGACGGCCGGGTGGGGGGCGGAGGAGGAGGAAGAGGAGGCGGCGGATCTGGGGGCGGAGGAGGAGGCCGGCGGACTGGTGGGGGCGGAGGAGGAGGAAGAGGAGGCGGCGGATCTGGGGGCGGAGGAGGAGGCCGGCGGCCTGGTGGGGGACGGAGGGGCGGGGCGAAGAAGGAGGCGGCGGCGTGTGCAGGGTGGAGCGGCGGAGGGGCCGAGGGGGGCGGGGACGCGAGAGGGAGTGGGGGCGGAGAGGTGAGAGGGAGTGGGGGCATTCTTGTCTTTTCGCGTGGGCATCCCTTTTTTTTACCATTTAATCCTCCGGTCTTAACGGTCTCACAAAATAGGGGTAAACGGAGTCTTCATTTCAAAATCGCGAGGGCAAAATCACAAAGTTAAAAAAAGTAGGGGTAAAATCACATTTGCAGTCGAGAACAGGGGCAGAAACACCAAATTCCCTTTTGTTTAACTCCACACCAGTTGATTTAATACATTGCATACACGCATACCTAAATACGCACAACAATTGAATCATCAAGAAAGGATTTGTTTATGTACCCATATAAAAATATGAACAACGAAATTTCAATGCAAAGAATATAACCTTACTAAAAGGCAAAACAAATGTCTTAGCCATCACTCCATGGATCTCTCTTCACTAATCTTGCTGAATTGTGTGATCCAGCACCCCAGTTTTTCTCCATATCATGCATGCGCAATCAAAATCTAATGGCCAGGTGCACGTAGCAATTTTGTCCAGGGCCCCGCATTCGGTCCCGGGCCACTACGCGGTAATATGGGATTTGATGCGTACCAATCGAGCATATCCAGCGACAAGCCGGGCCCATCGCATTGAGTATCCTTCTTGTTGTCTCCCCCTCCCTCCGCCTTGTACTCCTCCTAACCCTTCCCTTAATTAAGCCTTTATTTTAATCTCAAAAATTAAAGTCTTGTTTTAAATGACTTCTGCTTTCTAAAACATGTTGGCTTCTTCTTCTTTTTTTGAGATTTTTGTTTTTTTTATTCTTTTGTATTATCTGTGGTGATATAATTTTTTAATTTTTAAATTTAATTATTTAGAAAAAACTAATCGTTGTTATAGTTTATTTTCTACTGCTATAATGCAAAAAACCAAAAATCTACGGCTGTTTAGAGCACTACCTAAACCTTTGTTTCCTCCTAATCTTCTTGTGGTTTACCACCGAAAGAGGTTTCTCTTAGAGGGACCACTTTGGTAGCATGCACAATATGCATTCTTATCAAATTTATGCATTCTAAACAACAAAGAGTTAATTCTACCGGCATGTCCTGCATAGGATAAAACAAGTTCAGCAAGAACACGGGAGAAACATGGCCAATAGTCTCTCTTGATTTAGTTTGGAATCCAATTTAAAACCTTTTTTGTTTGTATTTTGCAGGCTATATGGAGCATTTTTGGATGTGAGTACGCGGGGCCTATATTCAGATGTACATGTAGTGTGGTATAACGGCAGCACCAATAATTCTTGTTCTTGTTAGTGTTCACCGTTCAGTCCAAATTTTGCAATCGGAGGACGGTTGGTATAACAAATTGCTGTACTAACAAATACGTTTTCGTTGGATTTAAATGCGTTTTTGTATGAGCCGTCGTACTTCGTATTTGTTTATCTTTTGGTTAGGTTGATACTTGATAATTTGCAAAATACATGGGAATCGCAGCAAGTCATGGAACACTGTCGGCCGGTACGATAAGGAGACATGTATATGGCATACTCCATCGACTAACCGGGCTAATGGTTCTCATGAATTCTCCAAAAGAGAAAGGAAAGGGAAAAGTGTGTAATGATTCACATGAGACCGGAAAAAAGTTTGGCACTAGCACGTTGTAGCAAAAGTACCCGCAGATACGCATGTTTTGCACAGAGATATCAAGAGTCCCGCTTATTTTGGTTTGAGTTTTAACTTCTGATTTATTTTTTACTATTTATAAATTTTGTCTTTTTCTAAATTTTTGACTTTTTGAGCTTTTTTGCCTGTTCTTTTTTTCCGTATTCGTTTGCGTTATCCATGTGAGCTAACATATTTTTTTTTCTATTTTTAATTTTTTTTAAATTTAATTACGCCAAATAAGATACTTTCAGCTACAGTATAATTTTAACCAGTTACAGTGTAATTTCAGTTATAAGCCACTCTTTTCAGCCCAACCGAGCGAGGCCCAAATCAGGTCCATGCGTTAATTGATTGCTACAAAATTCACATTTCACAGGGATGACGGCATGCGATGCTTTCTTCGTTGGCGCGCCGAAATGTTTGAGATCTGTTCCATGGGGAGCAAGATTTTCGTTTTAAAAACGCGAGTCAAGCGTGCATTATATGATTTAACGCAACACTTCAGATCAATCAATCAATGTTGGCTAATCCTCACAGCCTGTTTGAATTAGGGATTGAGCTGAAATTTAATCCAGTCTTTTGGACCAATGGGATTGAACTGGGATGTAAGTTCACTCGCTGCGAAAATCAGATTAACGCTGAAGCATGTACTATTAATCATGTTGATGAAGGGTTTAGGGACCAGAAAAGGTCTATAAGAGCACTTCCAATGCTAGAAATCACATGTCATGTCTATGCTAATTAATATGATGCCACATAGGATAGACACAACTTAAGAAACCACCTCCCCAATGCATTGTTTCTATAAGGGCGTCCGCAATGGTAATAGCTAGTACTAGCTATATAGTCAGCTGACGTGGAGGTGAGAGACAAAAGCAAAGACTATTTTATACTGTTGGACCCACATGCTCCTCTCTCATGTTCTTGGACTACGTGAAATAGATCAGCTATTTGCTCGTCGCTAGTGACTACTCTCTCTCCTACTTTTCCTTGCCACATCAAATCTAGCTAACTAAATAGCCAGCTGTTGGAGACGCCCTAAGTGGGGTCCAACAATAAATCCCTCTCCACCCCTCTCTCTATTTTATTGGCTGCTTTTTATTTGAAATTGTGCCATAGACACCATCTATACTCCCAATGCTATTTTTGCTCATGTCTTGTGTCTTGGTTTATGTGTCCAGCTAGTGTCCCATGCAAGACATGGTTTCCACCTCTCACCTCATTAACTATGGTGCCACATCAGATTTCATCCTAGGTGGCATCACATTAATTAGCATAGACACTCCCACTGGGAGTGCGCACTCCCAGTGGGAGTGTCTATGCTAATTAATGTGATGCCACCTAGGATGAAATCTGATGTGGCACCATAGTTAATGAGGTGAGAGGTGGAAACCATGTCTTGCATGGGACACTAGCTGGACACATAAACCAAGACACAAGACATGAGCAAAAATAGCATTGGGAGTATAGATGGTGTCTATGGCACAATTTCAAATAAAAAGCAGCCAATAAAATAGAGAGAGGGGTGGAGAGGGATTTATTGTTGGACCCCGCTTATAGAAACAATGCATTGGGGAGGTGGTTTCTTAAGTTGTGTCTATCCTATGTGGCATCATATTAATTAGCATAGACATGACATGTGATATCTAGCATTGGGAGTGCTCTAAACGTAAGTGCAAATCTTAGCATTGCACGCGCCTCTTCAAGGCTCTCTGTAGCACTGCCATCTCGAGGTTTATTAATTACGTAGCTTAATTGCTATGTGTACTTGCTGCTCCAGCCTCCAAAGTCCAAACGAGGTACTGGCACTGTGCCACACCGGCTGTGCTTATCAAATGGAGTATAGCAGACGCACCATCAACGCCACAAATTCGATCGACAGACACTCGTATTATCACAGAAGTGAACTTCGAACATTGATCACTAGTATGTGTGTGGACGAGTGGTACCTGCTAATTAATTCATCGCATAGTGTCAGTGCGTTCAATCTTTCCGTATGTATGCACACTTAGCCAAATAGCGGATATATATACGCATCACTGTGTGTGTGGACGTGTGGTACCTGCTAGTTAATTTATCGCATAGTGTCAGTGCGTTCAATCTTTCCGTAAGTATGCAACCTTAGCCAAAAAGCGGATATATATAGGATATTAACTTTCGGTTTCAAAAAACTGTTTTTCATATTTTTTATATAGTAAATTTTAAATAAATTGCCCTTTTAAAATAGGATCTATAAGTTGATTGGAATATATACTGCATCAATTTTATTTATATTAGCTAAAACTGTATGTAAGTTTCTTTTACTCCGTACTTTCTCACAAACAGCCAAAATCCATAAGCCGTAACCAAAAGAACAGGCTACAACTGATGTGGCTTTTGACTGAAATAAAATAATAATGGTTGGAAGAAGCAGTTTTTAAAATAAAATTTAGAAAACGAATTTTAGAAGACACGGGAAAGACGACTGAGGCCGGTTGGCGAGTGGCTTTAAAAAAACCGCTTTAAAATCTAGGTGTTTAAATCGACTTTGGAACACCCTTTTTTTTTTTTAAAAGACTTTGGAACACCCTTACAAGCACATACACAATATATATAGCTTTGATAGGTGGAAGTAGAAACCAGTACCGTTTCGTTTTGTCATGATGCGTGTACAACATTTTCAAAAGGTGAACAGTGCGAAGTTGGCGACCGTCTCAGAGGAGCAGGGTGGGGTCCTGGACTCGAGTTCAGTTCTCACCTCTCTGGGCTCAGGCGCAGGCGCAGCATTGATCACAGTGAGTCAGTGACTGGCCGGCCGACCGGTCGATCGACCGACCGAGACGCCATAACGAACAAAAGCAAGCGCACCCCCATACGGATGATCTCACCGCCAACGAGTGAAAGTGAGAGAGGAACAGGACATGACGGGGCTCTTCATGACAGACTAGAATAATGCAATGCGAGCTAGCGAGCCCGGCGCATCGCAGTGCGCAGCAGATCATTAACAAAACTTGGCCGCTTTGGATTTTGCAGCGGCACGCATGGCAGGCAGGGAAAGGCAACGGGCGGGCATGATGGTGCTCCCGCGCGGAGGAACACGGCGGGATTGGGCGGCCCGCGCGCGCAGGCCACTCATGACGGCCACGGGCACCACACCCGCGGGGTGGAAACCACCCTGCCAATAAAGCGAAAGCGCGGAGCCAAATGCGCCCTCGCGGTCGCGACTCGCGTGCCGCTCGATTCGCACCGTCCGCCGGGCGGTCGCGCACGCGGTTTGGCTCGGCTCGGCACGGCACGGCTCGCCACTCACGTACGTGGGGGCAGCGCCTTTTGGTTGGCACCGGCCGGCCTTTGCCGTGCGTTTGCTTTGCGTTGCCCCGCGCGCGCGGTGCTTGGGGAGGGGGGCCGTGCGGTCGCGGCCCCGGCCGGTTGGCCCTGTCGCCCAAAGTCGCCGACACGCCGGGCCGGCCCCTGAGTTGGCGCGCGTGTGGTGCTGTCGCGCCGGCAGGCCGGTGCCACGTCACAGATGCTGGCCTTGTCGCGAGACAGGCTCGCTGTTCGCGAAGGCTGCTTCGATGTGCTCATGCCTGGACTGACCGAAGGTTTTTATCTTCTTTTTCTTTTCGATGGATCGATGACATCTCAGGATTACGGCATATCTTCTTTTCTTTTCGATGTATCGATGACATCTCAGAATTACGGCATACTCCACTATCGTTTCTCGGTCGACAGCATGAGAACAACTTTGATCGAGATGGATTCGAACCTGCCGACACTTTCGTGACAGTTGACACATCGAAAACCTTATTGCAGGAGCACTGGTTTATTTGTAGATAAGTCAAATAAAACTTGAGACATAATTAGGCCCTTCTTTTCAGCTCTTAAAAATTGTTGTTCATTTCTAAAGTAACTGTAGGATCGTATGACGCAATCAGAAGAGTAGATATATGATCTTGACGGCAAATAATTGAGCATCACAGACTATAGTATAATGTGGTGTGCCATAAGACATGGACGTTTCAAGTGGTGACGGCCTCGGCGAAGACATACGATCTTAACGACAAGACGTGGGCATCACATCTTCGTGAAAACCGGTTGGTGAAAATTGAGAAAATTATCCAATACCGGGTGGATTGGCTGTTTGCAAAATCACAACATTGGCCTAGGAGAGTTAGGTTACGTCTTTGAGGATGGAGTGTGTTAACGAGCTTGTAGAGCCTTATAGAAGTCATGTTCTGAAAAGCATATGTGTGTAATATAAAACTCATTTGTGTGTAGATTATCAGGTTTCCAAATTTGTAAGTGGTGTGATCCACTAAGGAGTTGCTAGTTATTTAGGGTTTGGTGTGAGGTGGAAGCTTTCACTGTATAAGTCTTGTGTGTTGAGGAGAAAGATAACTTAGAACTTGAGAGATTAGAGTTATAATTTCTTTATATTGGAACCTTTTGTCTGTATGTGCTCTAGGCTTAGAGCTCTACTATCCAGAGAGAGTGGCTGTAAAACATTCTTCTTCCAAGTGACATAAACATCCAAAACTTGCCCAAGTGAGTTATGTCATGGATCCTTTCTTGTGCTTTTGATTTGCTTGGTTTTTTGTTTAGATTTGTTTCTTCTTGATCTTTTATGGTGCCAAAGACTTGTAATAGATAGAGATATATTTTGGTTGAGACAGATAGTCTGAATGGATTTTGGTTCTTGCCTTTGGTAAACTTGTGAGTTTCTAGTTCCACTGCATAGAAAGAGTCATTTGTTGAGAATTAAGCAGTTTTAGCAATATTGTCAGATTAATTCCAGAGTTAAAAGATGACAGTAAAGCATATATCCAATAGCAAGAAAATGACATGAAGATTAACCAATTATCTCTTAACACAGATAGAGTATTCAAGTCATTTAAACAAGATAATATGCTAAACTGAACAAAAAGGTGGGCAATAACAATCTGCACGATGCACATATTAAATAATATGATTTTGCTCTCAGCTGAGGAGTTGCTCAAGATTTATCTTGGCCTTCTCAACTCTTGTCAATGGTTCAACAATCAAAGTGACTATCCCTTCTATATTCTGCTAGTTTGGCAATCTAAAATTATCTCAGTATAGTGATAGAGATAATTGCACGCTCTAATCAGAAACAGGTAACAAAAAATTACTACTATAGTACCAATAGATTTTTGGCAATAATCAGAATAGAACAGTAGTAAACAATACTGAACAGAAGTATGTAACTAGCAATCGACAAATCAAAACTAGCAGAATACTTCTAGATAGTCACAATGATTTCAAGTTTGACAATTTGTCCTCATCGAGCAATCTCAATACCCACAATCTATCATGTCCTCCGAGTGCTAGCATTACTCACAAATTTCAGAGATACTAAACAGAGATGACACTAGCACGACAAACTTATGCAAGATAATAAGATTAGAATGTAAAAGAAAGCTCACTGGGCAATAGCAATCCAAGCCACCGAGCAGGCAGACAGGGCAAGGCTCGTCACAAGATGATGTCCCAGAAAACCAATCACCGTCATTACACCAAGGTATCGTCGGAGAGGTTCATGGAGATACAATGCCCAACTTCATAATCTAGAACTTACCAAATCACGAAGTTGAGATGCAGGTGTTGCTGCACAAAGCCAATGAAATCACCCAATCGGATGAAGTAATCGAGAAACCAGACAAACAGTTGCACACTGCACACATGAGTGCACAAGTGCCTAGCAATAAACTGGGCTCAGGCAGTAGCAACAAAGATCGTCTACACCATAAAGGGTCAGCAAAGCCTCACCGACGTGGAGATCATCGAGGCCCCAGTGAACTCGTAGGTGCAAGCCACATAGGAGACCAAAGGAGAATCGCCACCACTTGCTCTCGGATCTATGGGTAGGCTCTTGATTTCTCTACCTAGCTAGCTCTCCCATGTCTCAATTTAAAGGGGAATGAGGGAGATCAGAGATCAACAGAGAAGGAGGAGTCGCCGCCAAAATAGCCGGACCGAGTCCAGTGCAAGGAAGAGAAGAGGATCAATCTTATCCCTCTCTCTTGGGCATCCAGTCAACAAACCAAATCCTTCCCCCTCATCTCTCTTATAGATGGGCCTTGCTCCGGAATTTCTTTTCTTTTCTTTTTGAAATTGAGGGAAATTCCCAAAATTCCCAACATCATTACCCCCTCTGACTCGCTTTACCCAATCCTACACCTGGGTATGCATGTATCCATGTCAAGCTGCTGCCCGTTTTGTCCTGTCAGCATCCACTCTGCCAACACAACCAAACTATAGCCAACCAGTGCAAAAACAAGCAACTCTGCATATGTGCATGACTAGCGCTCCTAGCTAGCTCGTGGCCATTTGGACGCACGCGATCAAAGAGGCAATTGAGAGAGGCGAACGGGCATGAACCCGTGCGCGCCCCGGCCACGAGCAGCTAAGCTAGGGGGACGTATGGGCCTAGGCCCGGAGTTGCCTGGCCCTCGACCGACTGAGCAGCAGTTGATGGATGGCAGATGGGCCAGGGACAACATGGTGTTGTGACTTCACACCTCAACTATCTTCTCTTCGTCTTCCTATTGGTTCTTTTGGGCTGCGGTTTATGTCTTTTGGTTGATGTTTTTGGCTTTTGGCTGTTCACGCGATAGAGTATGGAGAGAGTGACACACTCATGTGCGATTTTGACTGATTTAAATGAAGTCACTATGGTACCTGCTACAATCGATTTGTAGACCTCATTCTTGAAAAGACACGCCGTTTGCAAGTTAGGTACTGTAGAAAAACCTAAAGTCAAAAGCTAGAAGATGAAAAGAACAGGTTTAGTGGCCAGAGAACTGGTTTAGGAGTAGAAAGAACTGAAATTGCTATCAACGCATTCAGTGCCTTGCAAATGCGCCAAATGACCGTTTGTGACGCACGACAGGGAATGCATTTTCTATTTTCTTCGATTACAAGGCAAACATACATAGGTACACACACTCGATTGTGTGTGTGTGTATAACAGAGGTATCATTGTGCCTAGGCTGCATGATTGAGATTTTTCATCCATGATTAAGACTTTCCATCCATGATTGAGACTTTCTATCTATGATTAAGACTTTCCATCCTAATATATTACATATCATTGCACTTGCACGCATCTAAAAGCAATCCAAAGACAGGAAGGTTTGGTGCCCAGACACCATAGTGCCCCATATATATATATATATATATATATATATATATATATATATATATATATATATATATATATATATATATATATATATATATATATATATGCGGAGACCAAGAATAAATACATGATATTAAAAAGTTCCACACAGCGTAGAATGCATTCCCTATTTGACTTTGAGTAATTCTTTTCTTGTCAACACGGATTTACGAGGCCGTTGGACGGACAGCACGGTACAACAATTCATATCTTCTTCTCTCTGTCCATGATCAGGTGATATAGGCTGAAACAAACCCGATTTTCAAAAGAAAAATTGAATTTTGCTTGGATTTGATTTCCTTCGGTCCTTTGCCAAAATCTGCATGAATTTCAACCATCCAAGCCACTAATCCATGTTAGCACTGCTTGAACAGAGGAGAAATTCGCCAGCACTTTTCACAAACCAAAAACAATCACCGTCGCCCCTGTTTTGCCGCCGCTCGACACCTTCTGCCTGTTCTCATGCCTTCCCATGCTCTCTCACTGCTACCACCCCTACACCACTTGTCAGAGGTTGTACACCCACCCTTAAATTGCCCTGAACTCGTGTTAGAGTCACCGGCCACCGCTGCCACCACCGCGCCAGCTTTTTTGCCCTCCCGGCCCTCTCAGCTCTCTCTGCTGACCTGACCCGCTCCGACCACTTTTGACTGCTGTAGTCCTTCGCTCGAGGCAACCAGTACACCCCTCTCTGATCGCCGCACCATGCCTCCCCGACCCTTCCCGGCTATGCCACGTCCGTCGTCGCCTCTACCAAGCTACTGTACCAAACCACTTCTGGCGCCCTATAAAAGCCTCCGAGCCCCTCCATTCGAAGCCATCGACGCCTAGTGTCAGCCAAGCACCTCCCAAAGTTCCGACAGCCTCCCCATTGCCGGCAATCGCCAAATCTCCCCAAGACAAGCCCTAGCTCGATTCTGCCTCTCCGATCCAACATTCTCCAATTAACGTCACCATTAGCTTCCTCATGCCCCCAGAAATACCCCCGAACCATTGCTCTAGCTCCCCGAGCTCCCATCTTCCCTGTCACCGAGAACCACCGGACGGCCAAAACACCTCACCTTGGTCGGCTCAACTCTGGCCACAATCGCTTCCCCGAGCGTACCCTAGCCCCACAAATGCTCAAACACCAGTACAAATGACATGATATTAGCTAGTGTCCTATTACCCGAAAAATCCCTGTTTAATTTGATGGTCATATTCACCTTGACAAGACTTAGTAATATTAAAAGTATTATTAATGTAATTATGGTAGTTTAGGAGCTCAACAAATTTTCTACTACTAAGTGTCTTGGCATTTTATCGATAGAATTTTAAAAGTGGTTCTAGAATAAGAAAGGATCGTGGGAGACCATGAGATAGCTGGATCCTATAACTTTATCCTAAGGTGGAGGCTTGGAATGGAATGGTCGCAGTGCAGTGGGCACGGAAATATGGGTTTGTGGGTGAGAGTTGCCTTAGTGAAAATATAAGGACTAGACCTTTATGTTGAGTAAAGAACATAGTGAACGCCCAACCACAAGCGTTGACTTGTCAAACCTGGTCTAGTAACTGCTTCAATTTGATTGAACCTCTACAACTAGTGGGGGGAGACCGAGGGTGAGTCTGTATGGGAGGTGGTTAACCATACAACGGTAGGGTTGCAACAAGTCGGGCGAGGCCTGTGGGTCAGCCGAGCTTGTTGATATCAAAAACCTACTGGGTGGAGGCTATATAAAGAATTAAGCAGTAAACAGCCTTGTTTTCTTAATTCTGTCGCGGGAGTTAAGAAATCTTGTGGGTAAAGCTGGGAAGCTCTGCAGAGTCATGATTAATGGTATTCAAATACACCGTGCTTCCGGATAATGAAGCTATGTTTAATGGGTGAATCCAAGAACAAGACATAAGTAGAATTGGAATTTGATTAAGATTGGTAATCAAGTTGTAAAACCCTATTCCCCCTTAAAGAAGGCTGTGATTTTATGTTTAAAACTTGTTAAAACTAAAATTGCATCCACATAAGATAATGAACTACTTTATCCCACTCCTTGGTAATTTCTTACATGTAGTTAAATAGTATTTCCCATATGAGTTGTTGAGTACAGTGGTTTGTACTCATACTTGCTAAAAACAATAACATAAAATGCCTGGCAAAAAAATGAAGAAGTCTGCGAGGACGAGGTGGTGGAATTCTACGAGTTAGATGGCGCTTGGGATTAGGATTGTTCTCCGTTCAAGCCTGTCTGTGGTGTTCTTTTGTTTGTAATGTATCTAAGGGCCACTGGGCTCGCTGTAAAACTCGGCTTTTAAACCTTTATCTTGTAATAAAGTTAACTTTTGTTCTTAAGCATGTGTTGGCAATGTTGTATACTCAATTGATGTAACTATAACTGGACAGTCTTGAACAGTTGCGAGTAATTCACAGCGCCCCTAGAAATAGAGTGTTACATAGGCGTCCTTGCAACAAAAAAAAGGTGATATAGGCGTAGTTGTCAGCCCAGTAGTGAGGTGGGCTCGACGCAACCCACGTACTCTAGATTCTGCGTGCCGCTCACTCGGATTCGATCGGTCCTATAATACGTCGACGCCCCGTGCTACGCCATTACCGTCACGCTCTCGCCTACCCGCCGTGGTGGGCGTCAAGACTCTTTAAGAGGCTTCGGTTCGGTAGCTAGCGGCCGCGTTTTGGTCTCCCCGGCCGCGCGTTAATGCGGAATGGCGAGCGAAGGCTGCGTGAGCTTGCCGCAATTCGCACTACATCCGTGAATGTATTCCTAAAATTTCGAGGAATAACATAACTACTACTTGTAATCCATGGAATACATTTCGAGGAATACTTTCTTACTAGTGAGACGTGACTACGTTGGTGACTGATGTGTGCATGTCTCACGGGAAACGGACGGCCTACAGGGCACTATACAGTAGGGCTATGGCAGCCGTTGGTTGATGCTCTATCGAGTCCAGTTGTCCAGACGCAGCCCGGCAAATCTGAAAGAAACGGTGTAGGCGCATCTCCATGCATCAAACAGCATCTGTAATATTGTACTATGATTTCTTATAGTGACCTAGAGCTATCTCCATGCATCAAACAGCATCTAAGATAAAATGTAAGCCACATTAATTGCCACAATTGTGCCAAATTTTTGCTAAGGAACGGACCTACCACAGGTGGGGCCAATGGCTAGAAAAGTAGAAAGTGCGGAGTACAAGTGTGGTCTCTTACCGAAATCCCAAAACGCCAGCCACAAGAAATCAAAACTACCAAAGTGTATCGAAGTTTAGCAATAAACAAAACACACCCTAAGGATATGTATAATAGTGTAGACAATTGTTGTCTATGTCTGTCGGTATTTGTTAACACAGGCGACCGGCGATTAGAAAACCAGCCAACCCAAGTTTCACAAGTACAATATTTTGGCAACTGTTCATGCATGTAACAATGCAATGCTAACGCAGGCGTGCGTCACAGAGCAGTATCAGAGTTAGTAGCAAACTGCAGTCGAAAGAAGACAAGGCAATGCGGAAGCAGTTGGAACCTATTTTTTTTAGACAGAGTAGGGTGTTTTGGTGGGTGTCAATGTTCTCCACAATGGGGGCACATCCACAAAGTTTCAGTTGATAACATGCTTGAATTGAATACGAAATAAAAACCAGCAAGACCAAACTGATGCGTTGTTTGTATTGAACAAGGGCATATATGATATGATACTAAATCATTGTATCCCACGAAAGTAGCATCTTAGTGTGATTGAATTGACGTAAATTATGCTTCATGTCTATAGAAGTGCGAAGCGGCTAGTGAACACCGAACACTATCCCCTTGACGGGCGCGACTAGTTTATCCCTGTACAAAATAATTGTGACAACTGACGACTAATCCAGGTCTATACAAAAAAGAACAAAGTGACCCGATAGAAGGTACTAATGTTGTCTGTTAGTAGTACTAGGGGTCTTTCATTTGGCCTTCTATTGGTTCTGGGCTGAAGTGTTTGCACAATCAGAAGGTGTATATACATATCAGGTCAACAACATGGTCGCACCAGATCCAAATAAGCTCACTCGATGCAGGTGAAGTGACAAGCACATTCAGTACGGTATCACACTCACCTTGAATTGCCGTGCAAGGCACACAAAAATACATGTTTTGCAGAATTCAACATACAAGTATCAAAATAGCGAAATTATTGTTATTTCCAAGAATAGTTTAGTTTTGTAAGACAACAAATGGTTCTCATATCTGTCTAGAAATGCTTTGATGCTCACTTACTATCAGTAACTTAAGAATTACTTTGAAGTTTGCCCACTGTTCCATTTTATACAAACTCAGTAAAGGCCACCTAAATCAGTTAATTAGGACGACAACCTGACACCTGGCATTACATAACTACTAGGAGTCCCCATCAGTCACCAACATAGTCACTTCTCACTAGTAAGGAAGTATTCCTCGAAATGTATACCATGGATTGCCACTGCCTTATGTTCTTCATAATTAGAGAAAGACTTATTGCATGTACTCCATATACTTAGTAAGAAAGCATTCCTCGAAATGTATTCCATGGATTGCCACTGCCTTATGTTCTTCATAATTAGAGAAAGACTTATTGCATGTATTCCATATACTTAGACCTATCTTTTGTAGCTTACAGACCAAAATTTCATCAAATGATTGCCTTTGTGTGAAAAGCAAGCACTTCAGCCTGTGGCCTCTTGCCTTAACATCAGTGAAGCACTTTCTTGCACCTTATCTCGTGTTAGCACATACAGCAAACTTTGGCACCTCTGACAATAATGTACTAGGTTCATGTATCGTTTGTACATCTGACTAACCAACAGACTAATACCCAGACACCATTTCATTAGGAAAGTATCAACCATGCATCCTATCATAATCATCATCATTCCAGGACACACAGCAGCAACAAAGTAGTCTCGATATGGAAGTATTTGTGTGCCATATAGGTCTTGCTTCTATGAAGAGAGTACAATGCAGTTTATATGAATGCCTTACTTTACAAATGTGACTTTACAAATGTGACTTAACCCATGACCTTCGGACGCCATCCAGCAATGACATCCTCTGGCAGAGCCCGAGTTTTGACAAACGAATCCATTGAGAAAATTGTCTGCAACAGAAAATTCAGATGCTGCAGTTAGAATAGGATGCCCAAGACCCACACTTCTTAGTGATATGCCTCAAAATTTAAAAGTGAAAAAGTACCCCCTTCATGAACTGATAGCTTACATAATACATTAATCTATCAGCAAAAGGTCATCACTACTATTAAAGATTTAGGACGTGTAAAAGTACATCGAAGGAGTATAAGGCAGTTATTCTAAGGGTAACTTGCACCATGTACTGAACATTTGAAAATAAGAATAGGTCATCACTACTACTAAAGATTTAGGACATGTGTACAAAACTCAACTCATAGATGATGCAACCTAAGCTTTGGAATCATGGGTCAGCTGTTCATTTAAGTGCCCCAATCACCCTAATAACATTTAGTTTCTGTTTGCACTCCTAAATAAGTTTATTTAATCGCGATTTATACAAAACTGCGCAGTTAAGTATAAATCGTGATTAAATAAACCTATTTAGGAGTGCAAACAGAAACTAAATGTTATTTGGGTGATTGGGGGCACTGCACTGCGCTGTTTAGTATAAATCATGATTAAATAAACCTATTTAGGAGTGCAAACAGAAACTAAATGTTATTTGGGTGATTGGGGGCACTGTGCACAAGCCATGCAACTACTCAATAACTGATATTTGCATAATGATAAACAGACAAACCCATTGCACCTTTGATAACTACCCTAGTTACATGTTCATTTTTGAATGGGTGCCCATTAGGTGAAAAAATGGCATGAAACTCTAGTTCATTTACATGTCAGGTCGGCTCAGAAAGTAAAATCAAGTACAAACTACCAAAAAGACAAAAAGTAATCTTTCTTGCACAAAAAGCTGAATAACATACCTTCATGTATGTTTTCACATGTGAAAGTGAATCTGGAACAGACCAATTCTTATAGTGACCTAGAGCTATCTCCATGTGATATAGTTTCGGACCAAGAGAGAGATCAGCAGCAGAAATTGTTCCACCATTGATAAAAGGACCCTGCATCAAACAGCATCTAAGATCAAGTACATAGTTAATTTCAGCTAAGCTATGCAGAAATGAATATTAACAACAAAACTAGTAAGCCAACATAAAAGGTTCTTGGTGAAGTAAACAACATCATTTACACAAATAAAATGCAAGTTAAGATATTTCATCATATTTAACTGAGCTAAGTTAATCCAAGTATCCTTACTTATAAACTCTTGTCTTATCATCTTATGGAAATGTGAACATGATTTGAAGACAATTCCATGGTCATACTATGCTGAGAGAATTATGTGTACTTTGATTTTGCATGATTTAACTAGAAGCTCCAAATAGCTAACAACTTAATTGATGGATTTGATGATTGCACACCAGGATGAAAACCAAAAGACAAAAAAAAGAGAGATCAAAGAAAAGAAGAGCCGAGATGATTCCTCAGATTATTTGGTTCAATGAGCTCAATAAATTTAATTCATACTCATTTGAACATAATGTTGTATGGACCTAAGTACAATTCTAACATGAACTCGTAAACTAAACCTAAGCGCTGGATAATATTAGTCCTAGAATTTAACATGTAGGTCTTTCCCCTATTCATTCCTATCAATGCAATAATTTCTAGGCCTTCTTTTTCTCCAACTATTGTAGGAACTTCTTTCATGCTTGCTTTTGTGTTCACATAGTTTGATCTCATGTAATGAATAGAGATGGATGAGATATAAGATATGTCTGTCACCCAAAAGAATTTTTAAAATCTTTACGTGGATATGACAAGTAGACAGGGCCACAACATTGTAGAAGTATAGCTATTCTTGTCAAACCACACTACTAGTTGGACCATGTCATGAGACATTAATATTGCCACTAGGCCGACTTACATTGTCTTTCAGATAACTATCGAATGAGGTCAGCTCACTAAGTAGTGCAGGTTCTGTTCCATCACTGGGATCTTTGCTTTTGAGGAAACCAATGAACGTGGAAAATATTTTTGACCCTCTGCAAAGAAATTTACGCACAATGATTAGGATGCTAGTACCAACAGCAATGCCATATTACCATATAGTAAAAAATACCAGGAAATGTCAAAAACAAAAGTAAAAAAAGGTAATAATCTATACTTGCAGATAGCTTAGTTAGTATAACCGTGTCACGGTTATTGATTTTATGTGATAATTATTAATGAATGCACTGGAAATACTACTTACGTTGAAGCCTTTTCTGGTGGAGTTGCCAAGGATGGTTCAGGGTACTTTTCTTCTATTGCTTGAGTTATAACATCAGAATCAGCAACCCATTTCCCCTCAAGCTTCACAATAGGCACCTTACCTTCTGGATTAATTTTCAAAAACCTGGTGAAGCGAGACAAAAGCATGATGGTCATGGAGCTATCAAGCAAAGTAACAGCCACTGACAATATGAATTATGAAAGTTAGTTGTCATCCAGATACGTACCAATCTGGTTTGTTAGCGAGATCAACTAGTTTTATATCATACGGCAGGTGTTTCTCCTCTATTGTCAACAAAACTCTCTGTGTGAAAGGACCTGTTACCAATATGTGAAATATAACTCAGAAAGATGGAGTTGTTTCAACAGTAGAACATAAAAAGGCACAATGCACCAGCCTCGCTCGTTTCGGCTTCAGCTTCTGGCTTATTTTTCACTATTCATAATTTTTGTCTTTTTCTGAACTTTAGGCTTGTTTTTGAGCTTTTTTGCCGGTTCTTTTTTTCCCCGTATTCGTTTGCGTTGTCCGTGATGAGCTAGCATATTTTTTCTATTTTTAATTTTTTAAAATTTAATTACGCCAAATAAGTCACGTTCAACTACAGTGAAATTTCAGCTATAAGCCACAGCTTTTTAGCCCAACCGAGCGGGGATAGGCATTACACTCCTAATGTCATGGAAGACAATACTTCATGCTCTTGGATTCTAGGAATACCAATGTTGCCCACCTTTTTTTATATTAATCAGATGCTGATATTAATGTGCCCTTGCAGAATGCATATTTATATTATATTACTCTAGTAGAAATAGCTCTAACCTAGTGAAATGTGCAGCAGCATGTCTGCGTGTGAAATAATGTTTTGCAATTAGCCAGCAAACATAAATTGGAAAAAGAAAAAGAAAAACCCATCCATTTTTATAGTACTACAAATACCTGATATATTTAGGCAGCAACTCCACTAAGCAGTAAATTGAAATGCTGCACTTCAAAAATCTTAACCCGTCTGTCTCCCAATATACTACCAACATCAACATCAGCCTTCTCCAAACATTGATGAAATACTCCTCCAGATGAACATTGACCAACAAAAAATGCATCAGGCTTTCCCAACGCATCAGGGTTAGCCACATGAACCCAAGAACTTACATTGTTCATGTTGTCATGTAGATCTTGTGGGCAAGCATTTAACAACCAAATATGCAGAGGTGATAACTGAAAGAAGCACACATACCCAAACGTCGTTTGTCAATTTTGGAGCAAATTTGGGGCAGTCCCAACTATGCGCTGTAATATCTACAACCACATCACTGACGCTGCTATATATAACCTACCTCCACGCGTTTGGTTTCATTACAAGTATACTCAGAAACCATTCATCACATGAATATGGAATTCAAACACGCAATACCACCATCCCTCAAAGCATCAAATAATTGATACTCGCAATTGCAATTTTTTTCTCTTATCTTGCACAAACTGAGCATACTAATATCAAAATCAAAATAACGCTTAACACCCACTTACATTACTAATTCATCCAATCCTTTCAATTTTTTGAATGCTTAACAGGAATAACGCGCACACGCACACGCACACAGATAGAGAGGAGAACTCACAGTCGCCGAGGCGGGCGGGGACGGTGACGGAGGCCTTGGTGCAGACCTCCAGCGGCTCGGCCGAGGCGCGGGCGGTGAAGGCGCGACGCGGCGGCGAGGCGCGGGCCGGGAGGAGGAGGCGGCGGCCGCGGCGGAAGGTGGTCGCGAGGAGGGTCGAGGAGGAGCCGGTGGTCGTGGCCGTGGCGGAGGTGGTGGTGCGGAGGAGGACGGCCATGCCTAGCTCCTCGGGGCCAGTCGCCGGAGGAGGCGGGGCTGGGGCGAAGCGGCGGTGAGCGGTGGGAAGAGCAGAGGCGGAAGCTTATCCCCCGTGGGCGTGGTGTGTGTGCTTCCTATGGCCTCCGTTGCGGCGTCTCGAGAGGCTTCTCGTCGCAACGCGGCCTCCTGTCCCGGCGCGGCTCTAGACAAGACGTGCACTTGCGGTCTAGGCCTATTCCAGGTGGGTGTTCGCGTGGAGGCGTGGAGCAGTTGGGCCTTGGAACCAATAGTGTAGGCATTTTTTTTTCTTTTGAGACTGGAGGTATCCTTTCTCCGAGGGAGTAGCTCCGCACTCTTTCTCCGTTTCTCCTCGAGTTAGGGCCTGTTTGGGAGAGCTCTATCAGCTCCAGATTCACCAAATCCAGATTCAGATCCACTTTTCCAACCCAAACAGTTCCAGCTCCAGCAGCTCCACCGTGGATCTGCTCCACCAAAACCATGTATCTGGCTCCAGATCCACCAAATCCATGGAGCACCTCAAGGGGCGCTCCACCAACTCAAGTTTGGTGGAGTTGGGGAAAATTACCCACCATTACCACTGGTTACACAAAAAACGGTTCGTTCTTTTCTTTTCCCCGCCTCCTCCCGGCCTCCGCCTCCCCCGCCTCCGACCACCTCCTCCCGGCCTCCGCCTCCCCCGCCTCCTCCCGCCTCCGACCGCCTCCTCCCGGCCTCCGCCTCCCCCGCCTCCCCCGCCTCCGACCGCCTCCTCCCGGCCTCCGCCTCCCCCGCCTCCCCCGCCTCCGACCGCGTCCGCCTCCTCCCGGGCCTCCGCCTCCCCCGCGTCCGCCTCCCCCCGGGCCGGCGCCGCCTCCCCCGCCTCCGACCTCCTCCGACCGCGTCCGCCTCCTCCCGGGCCTCCGCCTCCCCCGTGTCCGCCTCCCCCCGGGTCGGCGCTTCCCCTGCCACGCCTGCCGGGTTTTTTTTCATTTTGCCCCCTGACGCGTGGGGCCCAGGTGGAAGTGAGATAGAGAGGGAGGTGGAGCTGTACCAAACACTTTGACGAATCCCAGATTCACGATGGACCTGCTCCACGGTGAATCCAGCTCCAGATCCACCTTCTAGGTGGATCTGGAGCTGGTGGAGCTCTCCTAAACAGGCCCTATTGGCTCGTCGGGCGACCCAGCAGCATTCATGAGTTGCCTGTTCAACTGTCCCTCGGAGACACAGTCGAGAAGTGCCATGCATGGTCGCCCCCCTCCCCCTCCTTTCATCTCCCCCTCTCTCGTCACTACCATCCCTTCTAATCTAATATTCAATATGTCGTCATTATTGTGTCTCCCTCTGTTATTGTCCACCGCCGGACTACCGTCTCCACGACCTTCCTCTGTGTCTGGAGAGCACGATGAACTTGTTATCAAAGGTGAAGGAGGAGGGGAGGGTAACACCGGAGTTGAAGAACAAGGTAGAGGGGCGCCGGTGGAGTTGAAGATAGAGGCTGCATCTACGGATCTGCGCCCACAGGTTACAGATCAAGCCAAACATCTAAAGTCTAAACCCAGCCCACCAAAATATCATGCCTATATGAAGTAACACAAGGGGTATTTAGCTACAAGACATGGTGGGCGTGCGTCATGGAGTGTTTACATGCGGGGAAAAAAGAATATCGAGGCTCTGTTTATATTAGCTTTAAAAATCTATTTTTTTAGTAAATAATTTTTCTATAGTATCTAACTTTTAAATAGGATATTTTTTCAAAACGAGATCTACTAATCGATTATTGTACACGTTATAGTGATTTTATTTTATATCGGCTAAAATCGTACATGAGTTTCTCTCTCTCCGAATGGTTCTCTACAAGCTGTTACTATTCATAAGCTAAACCCAAAATCCATTAGCAAAATCCAATATGAACGGGTCATATGGTCCCCTAAACTATTGATTGGTCTAAAATTCAATCTTCAACTACAAATCGAGTAACCAATACCCCTCAATTGTCAATACTATTCATTTTTCACCCCTAAGGTTGTTTTCAATGGTGATTTTGCCATGTAGACTGCCACATCATTGATTTTCTACCCACTGTAGGATCCATGTCACCTTCTTGTTCCTCTTATTTCTTCCTCCCCTTTCTCTTAGTCCATGCCTCACCTCCCCCATCTTCCCCATCTGGTTCCAATTCACTGTTGTGCTGCTCTACCTCCTCACGCTCCACTCCCTCATCTCTCTCTCTCCACAATAGACCAGGAGCAAATCCGATGGAGTTTCAAAGCATGCTTCCATGAAGCTCAAATTTCTGGAGATGCTCCAGTAGAAGGGAATTGAGCTGAAACACACCGGGGTGAAGAATGGTGGTGGTGGCGGTGATTTCGGCTGGAGTTTAGGAAGTCTGGGTCAACAACTGGTTCCTACAAACGGGAGGGGAAATGTAGTGAGGGAAAGAGAAGGGGAAACCTAGGAACATGCTCCAATGTAATAAAAAAACAGAGAAGCTTACCCGAGTGCCCTAGACGATTCGACGGTGCGACGACCGGAGGCAAGGGAGCTCGTGCTCCCACTCTTCTCGGTGCTAAAGAAGGAAGGGATGGAGGAGGAAGTGGAGGGGAGTAAGAGGCGATAGAGGCAGGGCTTGACTGCTTAAATAGCACAACGATGCAGAACGAAACGCTCTTCATGCGGGTGGGCTGGGTATGGGCGCGGGCGCGTGTGAAATGATGGTGGAACGACAGCTCTAGTGTGCGAGACCGTCAGCGGCGATGTGGTGACGATGACGCTACTGCAGTGTGGAGCAAGGCGTGACAGTGTGCAATACAACGCAGAAGAGGGCTGTTGCGTTGTCTGTATTAATTAGAAGTAGCTTGATTAATTAGCCTTCTTTATTTGTTGGACCAGCCCGCCGACGCTGGAGAAGAGGAGATAGGGGTGAGAGGAGGTGGCTTAGTAGTGGCTGTAGGGAGAGAATGTAGAGATTGGAGGGAGTTGGAAAAAAAAAGAGGGGTAGAAGAGAGATTTGTGGTGACATAGTCGCTGATTCAATTAAGATTGGGCTACCATATCAACCCAAACTAGTAAGGTGGCGTCTAGCGTGGCTCAAAACGGGGGAGGATTGGGTGCAGATGCTTATATACCTGGTTTCGGGACTTATGCTGTAGGTTGTCTGCTTTAGTACTTAGAGGTAGAAAATTAGACGAACTAAAGAGTTAAAAGGGTAATATAGACTTATTTCAAACAAAATGACGTCATTTATGAAAACGAGCGGTATTAACTGCCAAAAAAACCTTCCAAGGATCCACTTAATTTCATTCATTTGGACTTTTGTTGTTTTGAACGTTTTTTTAACTCAATGGTGAGTTTTATTTTAGATCCTCCCGAAAAAAAAATCAGGGAAACGTAGAAACCACTGGGACGCCAGTATCAAGTCAGATGAGTCATCTCATTTGGATAAATTAGCGCCAGTATACTTTGGTAATTTTTTTCATCATCTTTTCAAAATAATTTATTACAGCTTAAAACGGCTTATCTATTCATGGAGGATCAATTCGTTCCCACGGATGCTCACAAGGATAAAACTTCATCTACAGCCATCAACCAACAGTAAAAAGAAAAAGAACCCTCACAGTAACAGCCGAGGCACCGGTGGATGCGACGGCACTACAAACTTTGCAACTTGGCACAGCACTTGCAGTCGCAGGCTCGCAGCAGAGCACACATCCTGATCAGAAGTGGTCCCGCGTTACATCAGCGCATAAAATATGTGTTGGGCCCGTTCGAACGCAGGCTGTGTGTGCAGCCAACATTCAAAAAAAAAAAAGAACTTTGCGAAAATTTTCTGAATTCCAGTAGATCCTGAGGCTCCGTCCGGAATTATATAAAATTCCAGCGTTTAAACAGGCCTAAACGAAACCTTAGTATGTTTTGCTCAAAGGTCGAAACTCGACCGGAGCTATGCCATTCGTTTGGTTGTAGCCTTGCAGGGGAAGGTGTTTTGTCGCTGCTCCGCAATGTGTTTGTGGAGCCTTGCAGGGGAGGTTGTCTTGTGGTTGTAGTTGGTACTTTGGTAGATTTAGGACTTCTTTCTATTTCAGTATTAGTGTCCTCCTTCGTAAAAATAGTGTTAATGTTTATGGTGTTTACTCTTTGGAACCAATATATTTCTTTTCTCCTTAAAATTAATGACAGAGCATCTGTCTTGCGTTAAAACCAAGCATTTCATTCGGCGGAAGCCGCTTCCAAAAAACAGGCATTTGATTCGGCTTTTGGAAGCCGAAAGCTAAAGCTGTTTCAAACGCCCACAATGTAAGCCGTGACAGTTTAGGGCACTGTTCTTTTAGCTTTTTGATTTCTTCGAAAGTCGAAACAAACAGGACGGTTTCTTGAAATGGATTCTTCAAACGGCTTCTCAAATCTAAAATTATGTGTGCAGTCTACGTCAGCGTCTCCGTCGTCTGCTGAGCGCAGACAAAAACCATCAGTCATAGCTCAAAAGAATATAGCATATGAGTATTGTATTGGAACAGAATGTTCCAAATATTGTATGACAAATGGCTGCGCACAAAATACTGCATCAATCCATCCAACGCCACCTTCCGGGATTGCTTGGAAGCAATCTCCGTAATGACCTGTGTCCATGCATAGGAAGTAACAAAAGCTACTTGGGCAAGGAGTTTTTAGCATATATATATATATACATATACATATACATATACATATACATATACATATATATATATATATATATATATATATATAACACCGTTGTAGCATATATTTACAGAAATAATTATATGCGTTGAGTATTGGTAAAAATGATGTTTTTGCTGTCTAGTGGTCGAACGACAACGCCGGAGGGGTGACACGTGTCCCTGCCGTCCCGCAAGCGGACAGCATGCCGCCTGCCGTCCCGTGGCTAGATGGCAGGCCACCTACCGCCCCGTAGCCAGACGGCAGATAATTAGGTCGGCTAATTAGACAGCGTAATTACCTACCTTAATTTTTTGTATAATATTTGTTTGAATTTTTAAGTATAGCAAATGAACTCAAAAAATTACAAAAACGTTTGAACAATCCACTCAACAAATACCACCGCCATGATACATACATCATTTAGTTACATGCTTTACGAGATTAAACATAACCGCGAACTACAGGGGAGAGTACCATGCTACAAGTTTCTCCGTGCGTGCCTACTGGTAGAAGGTGTCTCGTGCTACCCACATAAAGTAGTGCAGTGGGGGGCATCTCGGACGTGGCTGCCCGTCAGTATAGTGACACGCATATATGCAGCTAAGGTTTGCACAGCAGCATGTGGGATCATAGAAACTTCCTATGTTGACGACCTCATCGTTACCCTGCGTCTGTTAGCGGAGGTCATTGTTCTCCTCATTAAAACTATCAAGCTGCACCTTCATCTCTAAGATTCACTCTCACAGTGTATCCACATACCTCATATCATAGCGTTCATAGGGAGGATCGATCCAGTGGACGAAGTCGTATTTCACTATATGCTGGAAAGGAGAGTTAACATGAAAGCTCTATTAGCAGTAAGAGAAAATAAATTATTGGTTAATTGTACCCCTAAAGTGTGGACATCGGAAGAAATATCGCCCTCCATCGAAATGGCTTTCGATGACCCGCACGACCGCATCCTTCCTATGTTTGCATTTCAGCCATACCGTTTAATCCCACTTGTTTGGCATCAAATGGTAGTTAGGGCCGAAGTCCTCCCTCCTTTGTAGGCGAAGGTCTTCCTTTGGCGACCCCACTCCGACTAGCCCCTTGGCATCTACCATGCTATGTTACTATATAACGGAGAAGGTTCTTTTCTACAAGAAATGAAATGCAGTTTACATGTGTGATGAGCGATTACAAGAGCTCCATATTTGAGGTTGAGCGAAAAAGGAACTCGTTGTGTTGCCACCAGAAATTATGGATGCGTTGTCACCACAAGCAATGGGGGACAACATGGTAAGAGTGATATATGTATGCACAAGGGAGTGGGCGAGGCGGGACGATATGGACAGACTGATATTTGTGCGAGCAAGGGGGACGACACAAACATAACGACATCAGTGCGGACGAGGGAGTGCATGAGGAGGGACGGCATAGACAGAGTGACAATTGTGCGAAGAACATAGCAAAAAAGAAAATATAGCAGCAACGGGCCAATATATGTGCGAACGACAGAGGTCAGACATTTCAAAAGATGTCTCTGCAACGCTAATTTTATGATTAAATTAACATGAATTAACGTGGCAATTTGGAGCATATAAAATTTCTAAAAAATTACACAATTACTATGACTATGTCTGGAGGCTTCACATAAACTTTCGTAATTTTTGGAGCTCGTTTGCTATATGTAGCAGCTCCTACAAATATCTTAGTATTATGAATTTTTTAGCAATATTCAGGGTGCATAAAATTATCAAAAAAATTACATGATGAAGTACATTACATTAGAATGCTGCACATAACATTTCATAATTTTTTGAGCTCATTTCCTATATTTACAAATTCAAACAAATATTATACCAAAACATTAAGATAGGTAATTAAGCTGGCTTAATTACCTGCCATCTGGCCACTGGATGGCAGGCAGCCTACTGTCCGATGGTGGGGCGGTAGGCTACCTGCCGTTCGATGGTCGGGTAGTAGGGAGCACATGTCACGTCGCCACCTGGCCAACGGACGACAAAAATGGCATTTTGTCAATACGCGACATACGACTATTTCTGTAAATACGTAGTGCAACATTGCTATATTTGCCAATAATTCCTTGGGCAAGTGTTGCAGACCATTTCTCGATGAACTAAAAGACAAGTTCCTGTTGCTTAGCCCATGCATTGAGTCTGAGCTGAACCATAGGGTTCTTGTTCTTCACTATATCTTGTCTTTATTTTTCTTCTCCAACTCTTTCGATATACAGGCTTCTTGATTCTTCTCCATATCTTGTCTTTCTTTTTCTTCTCCAACCCTTTCTCCCCCTTTGTCATCAAATCGCCAAAAAGGCTACTCCTGAGGTGCTTGAGGAGAAGGGCCACAACGGCGACATCGGCCATAGCGGACTGGAGAAGGAGATCAAGTTAAAGCATGCTCAATAGAAGTGACTCTCTCATCAATAGAGTCCATTCTGGAGGAAAGAGAAGTGAATGTTTCAGCCTGAGTGTTGTGAATCTGGAGAATTGCTAAGTATATCTAAGAGAGAGAAACTTGTCCTTCTTCTTGTGGTGCAGCTGCAGGCTCTTTTTGCTGTGGAGCTTGAGGACGGGAAGCTGAAGGAATTAGAGGTTTTGTTTGAGGCTTGTAAGCCTTGTGGACATTGCCCAAGCCACTATGGTATTTAATCTTCATAAGGATCAAGGCCATGATGTAAGGAGCATAATTTATCCTTTTGATCCTGTTATTCTTAGAAGATGCTATTTCCTAGATAATGAGATCAATCACATGAAATTTGCAATCGTGCATAACTTAGTCAATTAGGTTCCATGCATAGCCTCTTATGGCATCATAATTCCCACTCTTGGGAAGAATGATATGGTTAATAATCCGATTTGTCAGGAGAGATATATAGAGTAGCATAAAACTGGCAGTCATCCATGAGATATGATAAAAGTCAGGAGAGATATATAGAGTATTGCCTTATTATATCTTCATTATAGTCTAATTTGAGAGCCATAAGATTTTATATTCTAGCCCTCTGAAATAGCCTATAAGTCTCATCATATTTGTCGATTGAGTCCAGGTGGTTCCAGTCAACATACTTGTGATCTGCAAAGAGTCTACTTGGACCATACAACTGCTCGTACACTTACTCTTGAAAATTAGTATGAAACCTTGGATTGATAGAATTATTGGGGAGCATAAACTGGTTTCTGTGATGCAAACGTGCATACTCTTCAGCTGTGATTTGTCTGAGGTCTATTTGAGGCTCTTTTCGATCATTCATATCCACATCTAATTGTTCAAGAGGTGAGCTCTCTTACTGTTCTATTTGTCTCTGAGTTAGAGGCTATTTCCTTGCCTCCATCTTTTCTAGTCTTTTGAGCAGATTCAGAGGTGGCTGGAGCTGCAGGAGGAGGCACTTGGGATACAAGAGGGTTTGCTCGAGATAAAGATTGACCGAGAGCCATAGGAGAGGAGTTCCTGACATACACTTTGTGTCTATCATTCTTTGTCCTCGGCATCTTCAAACAAAGAAAAAAGATACCAAGGATAAGCTAGAAAACATCTTCAATAGGTTTGAAAAAATAAAGAAATAAATTTTCTATTTTAATCAGAGAAATCAGAAGTACTGTGCATGTTGAGCGGTAGTTCTGCTTTCTCTGAACCGTTTCTAGGGCAAATTAAAGAAGGAATTCATTGGTGTTTTTCTTATATTGAATCCTTGGAATAGATGTTCAAACATCTTTAGACACCAAATATATTAGTTTTCCCAAGAAAATCATCGTTAAATCATTCGTATTATGAATCAAAACCTAGAAAAGACTTAGAGTTCTCGAACAAGGTAAAAACAAGGATTGTGATCTCATTTACCTTGTGGATCGAAGGTGACGAGCCCTTTGAAGTCAAGGAATCACTAGGCGGCGAAGAAATCCCGAGTAGATTTGAAGATCTGAGGATTCGACTTGGGGTTTCTTATGGGGGAGAGAAGAGAAAGGGGGTACGGTTATGAGCGGCTGAAGCAGGTGGAGCTTCTGGAGGGAGGACAGAAATCAAGGAATAAAAGCCCGTGTGGTCAGTAGTTAATGTCCTCAACAAACTTGAACTGAAGTACCACAGTGACTTCTCATAGGTCCAATAACTCATTCGTGTTTGACCACTTTAGAGTTCCGACTTCGTTGTCTTGTATGACCACACAAATTGATTTCGACCGCTATGGTCGTTTTTGACCGCATTGGTCATATTTGACTGCTATGGTTCTCCTACCACGTTCTTGATCACATTTTTGACCACGTTACTATGACCACATTTTTGACCAGCCAGTACAACCATGTTTTCGACCATATTTTTGACCATGTCAGTTTCGAGCACATTCGTTTCGACCATGTTTGTTTCGACCACATTGGTTTCGACCACATTGGTCTTCAGCTACCATAGTTCGACCACACAGGGTCGACCACGTTAGTTCTCGACCACACATGTCTTCTAATCACCAACGAGCGTAGTAGTACCGTGATCACATAGCCGGTAGTTCTGGAACACGGAAGCCGATTGGGGTGATAAATATAGAAAATTACACATTTTCTTCAATCGTGTTGGCATCTCTTATCGTTTTTCTTGCCCCCATTCTCATCAACAAAATGGTGCTGCTGAACAAAAACATAGACATATTGTTGATGTTGGGTTGTCCTTATTAGCTCATGCATCTATGCCCATTAAATTCTAGGATGAAGCCTTCATTACCTCCTGTTTTCTCATCAACCATACTCCTACCAAGGTCATAGAGCTTGACACTCCTCTTCATCGCTTGCTTGGAATACAACCAGACTACTCCTCTCTCAGAATCTTTGGTTGCGCCTGCTGGCCAAACCTTCGACCATACAACAAACACAAGATCGAGTTTCAATCTTCTCAGTGTGTGTTCTTGGGATACAGTCCCATTCACAAGGGCTACAGATGCCTACACATTTCGACCAATAGAATCTACATTTCTCGAGATGTTGTTTTTGATGAGAAAGATTTCCCTTTTCTCAAATTTCCTCTACTCTAGCCGCTACATCTCGTGAATTTCCCATTCTGTTACCTCTGCCAACTGCACAACCTTCTACTCCTTGTCCCATGCAGCATCAAGTTTTTGGGGAAGTTTTTCAGGCTAACGAGAATGAGCATGATCGTACCTTGTCGTCTATATCTAACTTTGTTTTGCTGTAGCAATTGTCCATGTCCATGCAGCATACTGATGATCCAATGCCAGCTCTATTTGGATTGATGCCACAGACCGCAGCTCCGTCATCTGCTACAACCTCTGCTGAAGCTGACGGAGCACATCAAATGATTACTCGCTTGTGCAATAATATTCGCCAGCCCATGAGGAGAATAGATGGCACTGTGCCATATGGCCCGGGTGCATTCTCAGCTACAGCAGAAGAACCAGCCACGTTTCAAGAGGCTCTTGCGGATGAAAGATGGAAAAAGGATATGGACGCCGAATGTAGGGCTTTGATGGGAAATGAGACATGGAAGTTGATCCCCTTTGATCATCAACAAAATATCATTGATTGCTGATGGGTGTTCAAACTCAAGAAGAATGTAGATGGATCCCTTGATCGATATAAGGCAAGATTGGTGGTAAAGAGGTTCAAACAACACCAAGGCATTCACTACGACGACACCTTTAGCCCTATGGTAAAACCAACTACTATACGGCTTGTGTTGTCCCTAGCAGTGTCTAAAGGATGGAATATCCATCAACTCGATGTGCTAAAGGCTTTCTTGCATGGTGTCCTTGAAGAAGAGGTTTATATGCGACAACTTCAAGGTTATATACATGCTGACTATCCTCATTATCTTTGTAAGTTGAAGAAAGGTTTGAAACAAGCACCAAGAGCCTGGTTCTCTCGTCTGAGTTCTAAACTTTAGAAGATGAACTTTGTTCCCTCAAAGGCGGATGCTTCACTCTTTGTTTATAACCAGCATGGAGATATCATATATATGCTAGTATATGTTGATGATATAATAGTGGTCAGCTTTTCCACACAAGTCACAAAGAGAATACTGGAGCAGCTGAAAGAGGATTTTGCAATCAAAGATCTTGGTGAGGTGCATTACTTCTAGGGTATTGAGGTTTAGAAGAAACTGAATGGATTAATTCTGATGCAAAAGAAGTATATCAATGACCTACTTGAGAGAGCGCATATGAGGGAATGTAAACCAGTCAACACACCAATGGCTGCAACTGAAAAGCTGTCTAAGACTGAAGGGACTATGCTGTCAGCTCAAGAAGCTACGGACTACAGGAGTGTTGTATTTGCACTTCAATATTTGACCTTGACGAGGCCGGATATTGCTTACTTCGTAAATAAGGTTTATCAATTCCTTAGTGCACCTACGACTAAACATTGGGCAGCTGTGAAGCGTATTATCAGGTTTCTCATGTACTCCTCCTTAATTGGACTGCATATCAACAAGTCGACCTCCACACCGTTGAGTGTATTTTTGGATGCTGATTGGGCAAGTTGTCTGGATGATCGCTGTTCTACTGGAGGCTATGTAGTGTTTTTTGTATCGAATTTGGTTCCATGGAGCTCACGCAAACAAGCCATAGTCTCGCGGTCGAGCACGGAGTCTGAGTACAAGGCATTGGCTAATGCAAGTGCAGAGGTGATTTGGCTTCAATCCTTGCTTGGAGAACTCGGTGTTTTTCAGTCAAGGCCATCGTGTTTGTGGTGTGATAATTTGGGTGCCACGTACCTCTTTGTCAATCCTGTTTTCCATGTAAGAACAAAACATATTGAGGTTGATTATCACTTCGTCAGAGAAAGGGTTGCACTCAAAGCTTTGGAAATACGATTTATATCGTCGCAGGATCAAATTGCCGACATATTTACCAAACTGCTTCCTGTCTGACAGTTTACAAATTTGAGTAACAATCTCAACCTTCTCAGTTGTGATTGAGGCAGGATGTTAAAAGATAGAGTTGTATGTTGTATGTTTCTCTTAGAGATAGAGTTCAATCGACTCCTATAATTTCTCTTCATCGCTTGTTGTATCAGTTTAGATAGCGCTGGCCGAATTGTTTTTTAGACTCCTGTAGCCTATACGGCAAAAGCCTGAGTATAAAACAGATCCGAGCAGAATTTTGCTTACGTGTTCTTTCTCTAAATTCAATGTACTACTCTTCTCTACTTCTTCAGGAGCAATAAAGGAGTTCAAGAAGGACATAATTAGAGCATGTCCAATGCAGGTGCTTAGAGAGATGCTTAGTAATAAAAAACTGATTTTTCTTGCCACATAGGATAGATAAGGTGCTTATTTTGAAGCATCGATGCTTAAGGCCCCGTTTGGCACGGCTCCACTTCACAAGTGAAGCTATTTTTTGGCTTCAGCTCCACGAACAGCTCCACCAGTGGAGCTGGAACTGTTTTGGTAGACTGTTTGGCAAAACAGCTCCACCTGTTTTATCATGCATAGTTGAGAGATGTCAATTGTCCAATATACCCCTGTCTATTTGGCTTGTAGTAACATCAAGAGCTGTATATTTCTACATGATTTTTCATCCGAGTAAATTTGAATTAAAAAAAAATTAAAATTTAAAATAACACAAAGTATTAGCAACCAATATTTAATGCGTTTTTTTGCATAGGAATGACCCGTTAAAACCAATATTTAATGCGAATTTTTTGCATAGGAATGACTTGTTAAAACCGGTGGTAGATCGCGTAAATTCACGAAAGTACAAGGGCAGTGGCATGCGGGCCTGCGGATGGAGCCGGGTGAAGCTACTTTTTTCAGCTCCATCTCGTACATATCTTTTGTCTCAGCACGTTTTAAGGGACTCCTTGGGTGGAGCTATTTTGTTTTACCCCGTTTGGCACAAAACGGCTCCAAACAGCTCCAGGAGCCGGTGGTAGAGCTGTGCCAAACGGGGCCTAAATAAGCACCGATGCTTAGTAGGCGCTTATGTGTATAACTATATCTATTAATAGATAATATAGCATCTAAGCACCTATGGAAAAGATGTTTGCATTGGAGGAAATAACTTTTGCATGGATGTTTGATGATGTGGCTATATTCTCTCTTTTTAAGCACTCATATATAAGCATCTTGTATTGTACATGCTCTTATTGGCCTCGCCCTCGTCGGATAAATCACAGGCAACCGTAGAGAGAGTAGGAGTGGAAGAGAGAGGAGAGGAAAAAAATTTAGCAATAGCAGTGGAGTCTTCAGATATGAAGAAGAAAGAGCTGTGAAGGCTGCTTGGAGATTGGTTCCATTCAATTAGGGCATCTGTAGTGTATGAAAAGAGGAGGTCTTAAGTCACCTTAAGGTCAACCTTATACATTACAGGGGTGACCTTAAGCAGACCCTAAGCAAAAAAAGCTTAAGGCTGGTCCTCAAGCTAAAGACCTAGCCACAAGCATTAAAATACAGTTTTTCTTTATCTGCCAAGTGGGACCGTCTTAAGGCCCCTTGGGTTATATACACTATGGAGTTGGTCTTAAGGTTTAGATGAGACCCACCTTAAGACCCTTTGGGTTATATATACTACAGATGCCCTTAGGCTGCTTGGAGATCGGTTCCATTCAATTATTTTCCTACCCTCCCCCCTCAGTACCCCAACTGTCTCCGGGGCCCACCCCCACCTCGTCTTGGCAGAATCCCAAGCCATTGACAACCATGCCCCACATGACTCACCGCCCGTCTGTCTGTCGCACAGCAATCGCATCAGAAAGAAACAGCCGCGCATGGCACGCCCCTGCGCTAATCAGCACCGATCTCCACACGGGAGTGCCCACTTCTCCCCCACTGACAAATGCTCCCTACTTACATTGGCCCCACATGCATAGAGAAGAGCATTTTCGCATGTATGTACGACAAGACACAGAAGGAAACGGTGCGCAGCGGTGGACCCGGGTTGTCATGACTCATGAGGACGCAAATCAGGAGGCTGAGGGATGGGGGCGCGCCCCCTCACAGGCAAGTGGGCCACAGAAGGCGCGTCCACAATAAAAACCACGCGCCTCGCGCCTCGCTTCCCTTGGCGCGGCGCACCACACATCGCCCTCACCGAGGAAACGCCGAATCAACCACCCAAATTAGTCCCCATGGACGCTGGCGCCGACGGCGGCCACGCCGGCGCCGCGGCGGGGCTCGACGACGCGGACGCCGCCTTCTTCTCCCGCCGCGGGCACCGCTGCTGCTGCTTCTGGGCGCCGTGGCAGTCCTCGTCATCGAACGCCCGCCGCGCGGGGGCGGGGGCGGGCGAGGAGTGGTGGCACCGCGTCGGGGAAGGACGAGGAGGGGTAGGAGGGGAGAGGCGGCGGTGGTGGTGGCGCGGGGTGGAGGCGCTGATGAAGGTGCGGGAGTGGTCGGAGCTGGTGGCCGGCCCGCGGTGGAAGACCTTCATCCGGCAGTTCCGGCGCAGCCCCCGGCACGGCGGCGGCGGCGGCGGCGGGCGGAAGCTCAACTACGACCCGCTCAGCTACGCGCTCAACTTCGACGAGGGCCACGGCGCCAGCCCCGAGGGCGACTACACGGGGTACCGCGACTTCTCCACGCGCTTCGCCGCGCCGCCGGGGTCGGCCAAGTCCTCCATGGACCTCGGCGGCCACAACGCGCCGCCGCTCTTGCACCACCCGCCGCCGCACACTCCCCCAGCCACCGCCGCTCGGAGCTGACGTCGCCGGCGCACCGACCGTTTTTTTTTCGTAATAGTGGGGCGGCGGAGGCGATAAGGGAGGACGTCCCTCCCCCTTGGGTGCCATTGGGTGGTGGTGGTGGATGGTTTCCATAAGAATGTGCTTGTTTCAATTCTTTTTCCCTTGGCCTTGTTTTGGCCTTGTTTTGTTTGTCATTGTATAAAAAAAATAGAACGCTATGTGGATCATTTTGTCATAGTCACAAGAATTTGTTCATTCCTATAGCAAGCGGTGATTGATGCGTCTCCTATCATCATCAACCTTGGTATGATGATATGAATCGATGATATTACAACCATATTATAACGTTAATGTGAGATCGTGTGAAGGCCATGGTTGTAATGAGCAAAATTGATTTTTAGATTACAGTTATTGTAGAGTTTGAGTTTGATTTTTGAGGATTTTGCAGAAGATCGCTTTTGTCTGACAACATCATGGTTTACGGGTTCATCTGGACTGCGAGTACTAGAGTATTCGTAGTTTACGACTAAGCTCAGGGAGGGATCGTGGTCCTCTGTGGTCAAGGAAGTCAGGTGTCGTCGTGTGCGAGAAGACTCAGAAGAGGCATGTGGTTCGCCAAATGACTTGGGTTGTTTGCAAGTGATGACGATTCGGTGGGATTCGGACGCGTGAGAGGCTTGGCAGCAAGTCATTGGGGCCACGTAGAAGATAGCGAAGCATGAGCGATGCTTCATGGAATAGGAAGCAGAAAGCTTTGTGAAAGACGGTAGAGAGGTATTTTGGTAAATTGCCCAATATCGAAAAAGTGGCGGCGTGTAAAACCACCATGTTGATCTAAGTGGTTTAGGCCTTGTATGTGCTAAAAATGTGAAGTGAACCGGATGTTGATCCACTAATGGGTTAATGATTGTAAGCCGCTTTGAGAAGCATGCGTGAGAGAGTAAAACCCGGTGTTAGGTGGGGTTAACGGGTTGTCCCTGATTTGGCCTAATAGGTGGATCCATTAGGTTTTGGTTCAGGTTGTGAGCCTATATAAAAGGAGAAAAAGCAAAAGTTAGGATTTAAGAAGGTTGGCTAAACCTTTTGGTGGCTAGCTCTTTCTCCCTCCTATAGGAGATAGGTTAGAGAGAGAGTGTGTGTGTGTGTCAGTGTGTGTGTGTGTGCACGCGCGCTCTAGGCTTAGAGCTCTGTCCTCCTGAATGAAGTGGCAGTAAAATCAATCATCTCAAGTGAGCAATATATCACTCTTTGATCTACCTGTTGTATATCTTCTTGTCTAATTGATTTTGCTCTGGTTTTGAGTTGTTTGTCCTCTCTTCTCTCAACCCCGTCTTGAATTCATCTGGTTGATTGAATTGCTCTTGTTTCGGTTGGTTTGATTTCTTTTCTACCTTTGTCTTGATCTTGTTGTACCAAGGACATGAACGAGATGGAGATAATCTCTTGAAATCGACCTCTTCAATAGTAAGATTTTCAAGAAACCATGTTCTTGCTTGTTCTTGGCCTAATCGGGTGATTTCTTGATCCAAGAGTTTTTGGGTTGATTTCTTCGATGATCTTATTTGATGTGACCTATGGGAATATGCTCAAAGCCATCTTGGCTATCTTCTGCCCACGAACAAGATCTAATCACCGATTTGGTTTTTTTTATCATGTCGGTGTGCGCTGCTTTAAATTGCAAAAGGGTCTCAAATTTGTCATGGATTTTTATTCAGGAATAGAATAGCTTCCTAAGACCTTAAGAAACATGCGTACAAAGTTTCACGGCTTTTGGTTTAGTTGATGGAAAGTTCTGTCGATTTTGGTTCTCATTGTCGGCTGAAAACCCTGTTCTTCTGTTGGAAACGGTGGTACGGCAAGCCTTGTAGCGGTATTACCTCAATCTCTAGTCTTCGACCTCTTTGGTTATGTTTTGTTTTGGTTCGACCACTTTGGTTTCGACCGTCTACAGGTCGAGCACTCACTGGTAGTTGTTCTCATGGGTCGGATTTCAACATGCATAAAATACTCGGGTTTGTACTCAGATCTTGGACCACGCTGGTCTTTGACCATACAGGTTATGATCACATCGGTCTTCGCCCGTGTTGGTTTTCGACCACTCATTGGTCCTTGACCACGCTGGTCTTTCGACCACTCACTGGTATTCGACCACGTAGGTTTTCGACAACTCATTGGTCCTCAACCACGCTGGTCTTTCCATCGCTCACTGGTGTTCGACCGAGTAGGTTTTCGACCACTCATTGGTCCTCGACCATGTGGGTTTTTCGGCCACTCACTGGTGATCGACCACTCCATGGTCCTCGACTACGCTGGTCTTTCAACTGCTCTCTTGTCATTGACCGTGTTGGTTTTCAACCATTCTTCGGTCATTGACCATTCAAGTAGAATTTAGACCACGTCAACTTTCGACCATGTTGGTTTCGATCATGTTGTTTTTGACCACAGTGGTTTCAACCATGTTGGTTTCCGATCATTCTCTGGTCGTTGACTACTCAAGTCGAATTCCGATCACGTTAGCTGTCGACCATGCTCGTTTACAACCACAACCATGTTGATTTTGATCACTCACTGGTCGACAATCATTCAAGTCATATCCGATCACTTTATCTTTCTACCAGTTGCGGTAGTACTGCAGTTAGAGATGGCAATGGGTACCCGATACCCGAATACCCGACGGGTTTTACCCGATAAAGAGACGGGTATGGAAAATTTTATGTACCCATGGGTACGTTATTGGGCGAAATCCTCTACCCGCCGGGTAGGCGGGTGCGGGTGTGGGTATATACTACCCATACCCGCCTACCCGCGGGTAATGAATACCCGCATTAGACAACTAGACATCCCACTCAAATGTTAATTTTATTATCTACTTGTTGTTGATTGTTTATTTGTTTGTCATATGTTGATATGGTCATGTCAAGTATGTTTATGTGATGTACTAATTTTGATCATTAGACGCTTTTGTGCTTGGCATGTATGATTAATGAATGTCTAAATTGATGATATTCTTATGTGTTGAACCGGGTATGCTTGCGGGTACGGGTTACCCGTCGGGTAGTAATACCCGCGCGGGTACGGGTATGGGTAAATTTTCCTACCCGCGTGCGGATACGGGTAACCCGACGGGTAAATTTACACCTAACGGGTACGGGTATGGAATAGCAATACCCGATGGGTATTTACCCGTTGCCATCTCTAACTGCAGTACCAACAACGTTAGTACTATACCTGCTGCTTTTCCACAGTGGTATAGCTCTGAGTTTCTCTAGATTTTGAGTAGGGTTTCTATCCGAATCTTCATAGCTTTGTAGCTATCGGAGCAAAGGATAAGTGAATACTTGGAGAAGAATTTTTAAGGCACCATTCACCCCTCTGTTGCCATTTTCGGTCCTACAATTGGTATCAAAGCCATGTTTGCTTTTTGTTTAACCTTAATCGATCTTGAGCATAGCAACTAGTAGGGAAACTTGTGAGCTCTTCTTTGCATCGTGTCGATGTATTTTGTGCCAATGATGTTCGTTGAGACAAGAGGCTTGAAATCAATTAGAGAGTGATTTTATTTGCAAGAAACCACAAGTGTGAGCTTTGTGGTATATTATTTACCTTTGGTTGTTCAAGTATCAAGGAGAAGAAGCTTTTGGAGTCCATAGATAATGATGATAATATTAACAAGGAGGACAAGCTTCGACTCATGAACAAGGTAAAACCTCCTGTGACCTTGGTTAAAATCTAAAAATGAGAAATTAAAATTGACTCATCTCACATGTGTAGAGTAGCTTGAGTTAGGTAGGCCTGAGATTAGTGAGCCAAGTGTTTCTGTTCATGATTCTTGTATAGTCTCAAGTGTCTCTCATATTGATAGCCTAGCTTCTCTTGTTTAGTGTTTGTACTAGTTATGTTCCTTTTGTTGATTCAATTCATTGGGTGGTTGTATCTTTCATCTCTTGTATATATTGTCATTTTTTGAGAGATAGTGTAAATGCTTTGAGGAGAGAGCGCGATGATATGAGCGCCGAATCTAGTCACCTCCTTGCATTTGGATTTAGATCTTTCTAATAGTGAGTTTAGTTCTATCGATTTTGACACTTGTGTCATAGCTTTAGATGCTCCTATTTTGGCTAGTGCAACTCTTGTTGGCTTTTCTAGTGTTGTTCAAGGGATTTCTAGTAATGACAGTGCTTCCATTTCATTTGGTACTACTTCATGCAAAATTAAGTACCATTGCACCTATTGCAAGAAAGATAGACACAAAGTTGAAATTTGCTCATGTCATGCCAAGCACAAATGTCAAGTGCGTTGTCGAGATTATGCTTCTAAGTCTCTTGGTGTTCATAGTCTTGCTCATAACATGAACAACCAAGTGCAGAGCATGAAACCTCGATTTTGGAAGCCAAAGCACAGTGACAGCCTTGCAGTTTTTGGGTCTGGATCCAGGGGAGCAGTCATACCACTATTACTCCTGTGGTCAGACCGTAAGGCGATCAAACCGGCCGAGCAACGGCGATGTGACCAACCCTGAGGTGACTTGTCCCTCTCTTCTTGGTTTTCAATGGGGTTCTGGTTCTATGTCATGTGGTTTTTCTGTCTCTGTCTAGAGGACTTCTTCTGTGAGCCTTGCTGATGTTGTGTCCTCACGGACCGTGTCTCCTAGTAGACCTTTGCATCACTGCTTATTCTACGAGAAGGATGGACATAGAGTAGAATCTTCCTTATGGCATGTCAAACACATGCATCGAGCCTATGCTTCTAAGTCTCCAGGTGGATATAGTCTTTCTCATGACATGCCCACTTGTGAGCATAGCATAAGGGCTCGCTTGGTTTATGGGTTCTTTGTCACTTTTCCTAATGATGTCATCCAGTATCGTGGACATGGTTCTTATGTCTATATTTTTAGTCCACATACTATTCCAAGGAAGATTTTCCGCCGTTTCTCATGTGGTGGACCTCATTCTCTCCATCGAGGTGTGCACGTACGGTGAGGAGGAGTTCTGAGTTCTTTTAGTGTTTTTGTTGGTTCTCATCTTGGTGCTTTCAAGTAAGGCGTTCGCCGCTTTTCCAGAGATAGCATTCATTTTACTCGTCGAGTTGCCCGCTTACGGCATGCCTCCAAGATTGAATTCTCTTACATGAACCATTTTTTGCATCGTGCTAACTTGCATACTTCTATTGTGGGTGTGTCAAAGTTTTGGGTTCCCAAGTACTTGCTTACTAACCCTTTGGGATCCAAGACTCGGGCACTTTGTTCTTCTTATATGTAGGTGCCAGAACGCAAGATGCAGAATATGTGCTTGATTGGGTTCTAGTTTTTTACTTCATCACGTGATTAGCACACTTGTTGATTCTCTGCTCCTTTTGATGGCCTCCAAGAGACATATATTTTCACGTTTGGTATTTCCACCTACTTTGTGAGCAATCATATATCTTCATGTCCTTATATTCATGTTTGATCATAAATGGCATGTTGTGCTTGTCCATGTGCTCACTTGTACCATATTGGTATGGATTACTCATGTTACATTCTTATCATGTCTTTATGTGTATTTTGCTTGTAATATCCATGTGCTAGCTAATTATTTATTTTTTGTGGATATATGTGTTTTATCCTCATGAGCATGAGTTACTTGTTGATTGCGTGTTTAAGAGGTCAAGTATCATCATGACTTTGTGCCTTGTTGTATCTATCCTGTTTTATTATTTACATCTTACTTCTTATATCCATTCACCATTATTTATAATGTTAGTGTACTTTCTATGATTTTTGTTTGTCATGATGTATGTCTACAAGATGCATATTTGCTTATGGATATTTTGAGATTGATTATATCTTTGATAGTTTTCTATGTCATGATGCTATATTTATTCATACATTCTTATCTTCTTGGTTCATGTGTACATATTTATACTTGTATCCAAGCTAGCATATGATTTTATGACCTTTTCTTGTCACCTGCTATGTGTAGCTTGAACTTATTGAGATGCATGCATATCTTGAACTTATTCATTTTTGTTCTAGCATGAAAATAGTCTGTATGACATCTTGAATTTTAGACTACGCTTATGCCTAGATATCATGAGAACTTTGATTGGTCCACAAGGTTCTTCAAGATTTGGTTTGCACTAGACTTCGTTGTTTTAGATGCTCTGATGAGGGCTAGAACGAGCTTGTGTGGGGTGTATTCTTATGTGTTCTTTGTCATTTGTACTTGTCATGCTACTTTTGTTATCATGTGTCTCAGTACTAGATCTCTGCTTGTATATCACTTACTCAAGTACTAGGACACCAGTTGTTCCTATGTTTGAGTTACAGATTGTGGATGTGAGGAAGAGACCGTGTAGCTTATGTTGATGCTTTGGGACTCTTACCTCCTTTGAGCTATTGGTGGAGGTTTCTATTAATCTCAGGATGCAGCTTCAGTCAGCCTCCACCACATCAAATACACAACACCGTCAAGCAATGTGACAGAGGTTTGCTCCCTTGTGACCTTTAGTTTCTTGCTCCCACCACTTGGTTTTGCATAGTTTTCTTATTCTAGTGGTAGGAAGGGTCTGATTGGATAAATAGCAACCAACTCTAGATGTTTTTATCTCAGTCACATCTCTCATCCAAATGGTTCTCTAGAATTATTTACTATCTAGCTTGAGCTTTCTTCTTGGTCACTAGTGTCTTGTGTTATGACAGCTAGTGTTGCCTTTTGTTCCGTGGTATGAGGTTATAGGCTGAGACCTTGTGGGAAGGGTGTGTTTAGGAGTCATCTCATTGAGTTTGAACCCTCATTTTCTAGATTTTATACCTACATTCTTGGTTCTTCTCAATTTGCCTTCTTTAGGGGAGAGTTGGAGTTTCCTTCTTTTCAGGCTGCTTTTTAGGAGGAGCTTACTTCTTGTCCATTTATTTGTATTATATTGCATTTTAATTTTAGCATGCATTGTATATACATGAATGCTTGTACAAATCATGCAGCTTTGACTATTATCCTTATGTGACATGATGTCCTACTTTACATCTTGCCATGTCATGTGTTAGCTTGCTAGATTTATCATGTCTTTCTATGTGTAACTTAGTTTTTACCACACTAGCTTTGTTAAATGTGAACAATTTGAATTAAATCATGTCTTGTTGAATAGTGTGACTAGTCTGGCTCTAATGATCCTCTTATGATTCATATCATGTCAAATAAGCTGAGTCTTAAATTTGCATTGAGTTTTAGATTGAGCTCTGCTAGTTCATTAGTGAAGTATGAGTTAGTATTAAGTCTTTGTTCTTGAACTAAATCAAGAAAATGCAAAAAGATCTATTTTGTACGAAAAAATTGGTCTTACCAATCCTTTCTCATGAGATGACTTACCATTGCACTAGGCATAAATTCAGGAAGAGTTTTTGATGACTAAGATCACTTCCTTAAGCTTCTTGCTTGCAGTGGTCGCATAAGGTTTGAGATCTAGCTCATGAATAAGAAAACAAAATTTTGTGAAAAAATAGTTGAAGCCAAACATGAATTTCTAAGAATGCCACATGTGCTAAATTTGCTCAATTACAAGTGATATCTAGTGCTTGAACACAATGTCTCAATTTTAAGTTTGTAGCACTGTAAATTGACTCAAGTATAGCTTCCTGGTTTCACTTAGAATATTGACATGGCTTGACATATTTTTGGATACCTTTAACTAGACTAAAATCTTGAGTGACTTGAGATGTTAAATAATCTATTTAAATTCATATTATAGCTTATTTGGCTTTAGCTTGACTATACATGGTTTGTCATGATCTAAATAGCGTTTTCACTTTTAGTGGCTTGGTGTAATATTTGGAAGTCACTTTAGATAATTTTCGTGGCTCCTAAATGCTTAAAATGAATAAAATGCAGTCAGTCTATTTCATTCATGCTCTATCTTCTGCCATGCATCTTGATGACTCTATTGCCAAAAGGGGAAGAATGATTGAGAAAAAAAGCATTAAGGGGTGCAAAAGATATTAAGGGGGGGAATGCATGATATGAGTTACAAAACTTACTAGCTGGAACCTAAAAATGCCAAATGAGATATTTGAATGAGGGGGAGCTTCATTGCATATCATTTGCCCTCTTTTGCATTTCTAGCTCGTCATTCTAATATGAAAATGTTCATGGTGAGTAATTCCTCTTTTCTTTGTATTATGAGCAAGATTGGGTTTTTGTAAGGTTTTAGGTGTGATTTGGAGATTTTCTAGAAAGCTTGTTCTTTCCTGTTGTTTGCTATATTTCACACTTTTCCAACATAGTCATGAGTTCCTTCTCTTTATCTATTGGACCATGTTTGGTTTTTGCAACTTCTTGTATTTCTTTTCAAAAACAAACTCATCTTCATGCCTTTTTGGTGTTTGTCAATATACTCATCAAATGTGAGATTGTGTGACTATGTGGAGGTCACCCTAAGGTTGTGATGAGTAATTAAATTTTTGGATAAGAGTTTTTGTAGAATTTGAGTTTGGTTTTTGAGGATTTTGCAAAAGATTGCTTTTGTCTGACGACTTCGTGGTTTACGAGTTCGTCTGGACTGCGAGTACTGAAGTATTTGTAGTTTATGACTTCGTGGTTGGGCGGTCCGATCGGTCCTAGGTAATCGGTAGTCCGATCGCCCATTGATAGGCAATCTGATCGGCCGTGTGTTGGGTAGTCCGATTAGCAGATCGACCACGGATGGTCGATGGTCAAAAGCTACAATGCCTAAACGACCGTGGATGGTCGATGGTCAATGGTCGGTAGTCGTAGACTTCGCATATTGTCGTAATCGTAGACTTTGCGATCGACAGTCATGGGCATTGCGATCGGCTGTTGTAGACCTCGAGTATTTGTGTCAGACCAGCCAGCGGTCTGACCAGCCTGTGCATGATGGTCACGCTGGTCTCTTTCGGTGGTCTGAGGTTGTTTTCTGGAATGTATGGAATTTGGGTCATGGTTTGACCTGGGTGTTGTTGCTTGTGTGCACATAGATTTATTGTATGCTCCTAAACTTAGGACCAGTATTTTGGTTGCATACTTTTTGAGTGGTGCATTGAATGGATTAATTGCACAAATTGAAAACTTTGTGTATTATACAGTGCTACGTGACAGTTTGCCTATTGGTGTTGGTTGTAGGACTTCAGAGCTAGGTCATGGTGAGTCATAGGAGAATTGGGACTAGGAATAGAGTGGTGCTGAGATCCAAAACGGTCAGGGAGACGCTGAAGATGATCGAGGCTTGCGGTGTGGTTGCAAGCTGGGATGACAAGGAACCGGAGCGGGAGTTACCAGTGGTGATCATGACAAACAACGACAAGGTGGGCTGGGACTAGGCTCAGAGAGGAGTCGAGGTCCTATGTGGTCAAGGAAACCAGGTGTCGTCATGTACAGGAAGAGGCATGTGATGCGCCAAGTAATTTGGGTTATTTGCAAGCGATGATGGTTCGGTGAGATCCGGACATGTGAGAGGCTTGGCGGCAAGTCATTGGGGCCATGTGAAAGATGGCGAAGTATGGGCGATGCTTTGTGGAAAAAGAAGCGGGAAGCTTCGTGGAAGACAGTGGTTTTCGACCATTCATTCGTCTTCGACCATGTTGGTTTTTTGACAACTCGCTAGTCTTCGACTATGTAGGTTACGATCACATCGATCTTGGACCATGTTGATTTTCGACCACTCATTGATCCTCGACCACGCTAGTATTTCGGCCGCTCACTCGTGTTCGACCGTGTAGGTTTTCGACCACTCATTGGTCCTCAACCACGCTGGTCTTTCGACCGCTCACTGGTGTTCGACCGTATAGGTTTTCGACTACTCATTGGTCCTCGACCATGCTAGTTTTTTGGCCGCTCACTGGTGATCGACAACGTAGGTTTCGACCACTTAATGGTCCTCGACTATGCTAGTCTTTCGACTGCTCTCTTGTCATCGATTGTGTTGGTTTTTTATAACTCTCTGGTCGTTGACCACTCAAGTCGAATTCAAACCACGTCGACTTTCAACGACGTTGATTTCGATCACGTTGGTTTTGATCACAATGGTTTTGACCACGTTGGTTTCTCTGGTCGTTGACCACTCGAGTCGAATTCCGATCATGTTGGCTGTCGACCACGTTAGTTTACGACCATGACCACGTTAGTTTTGATTACTCACTGGTCGACAATCATTCAAGTCGTATTCAATCACTTTGTCTTTCAACCAGTTGCGGTAGTACCGCAGTGCCAACAGCGGTAGTACCACACCTGCTATTTTTCCACAGTGGTACAGCTCTGTATTTTTCCAGATTTTAAGTCGGATTACTATCCGAATCTTCATAACTTTGTAGCTACCGGAGCAAATAATAAGTGAATACTTTGGGAAAAATTTATAAGGCTCTATTCGTCTCCATCTGCTGTCATCTTCGGTCCTACAGTTAATCAAGTGTTGCAACTGTGCAGTGGATGCTCGCAAAATGCGGATTCTAAAGGCTGCAACCACGGTGTTCGTCGGTGTCGAAGTGCTAGCTAGTCGTTTGGCTGCCCATGATGGCCGCGAGATTTGGATTTTTGACGTTGCTGACACGGTTCGTGCGATCACGTCTGTATGATTGCATCGTTTCCGCTTCTTAAGAATCCTAGGTCGAGGACGCTGCAGCTGCTTAATGAGTAGGAGTATTCTTTTAATGCCAGATTGTTTGGGTTTGGACTATTGCCCTCTTTCCCTAAACAAACAAATAAAATGATTTTTCCGGTATTTTATCAAAATGATTTATTAGTATAGCTTTTTCCAAACGATTTATTAATATTTAATATATTTACATAAACACTCGTTCTTGAATTAAAAACCATCAGACACGAAACATCGGCCGTTACTAAAAATAACCCACCCAAGTTTCCTTGCAAAGTGCCAACTTCCCCGGCTGTTCGGCAGTTGGGTTGTCTGCTGTGTCTGGAGTTCGGTCCAACGAACTGTTATCTTTTGCCTTACTAGATCTGTACCACCAATTAGTCTTTGGGCCGATTAGTACAGCTGCAGCTCGTGTCTTTGCAAGAATTTTATTGGATACTGGACTAAATTTTCAGTCAAATATGGATCGAAACAGTCGTTTTTGGGGCTGATTTGTCATTTTATTATTGTTGGAGCTGGCTGACATAATTCAAGTGTCACATTTAGGCGAAGTTTTAAAACTTCATACCGGTCGGTCAGGTGAAGATTCGGGGTGTAGCATTGTTAGTGTACTGTTTACAAGTATAGATGGAATGAAAGTGACGTATGTACTGTCTAAAGATCACGAGGATTACAAGCGTAGCTCAATGATTGACGGACGATTCAGGGAACTACGGAACTGAAGAATCGAATCAGAGGAGGGTAATATTCCCACTCTTTATGTTAACATTATGCCAATCTAGCCCAGTTACTCCAATTATCAGTGAAAGCTGAGTATCTAAAAGACTAAAATAGGGATGGTGCTCCTTTGATATACTTTGCTGCACGTACTATACTCTAAAATGTTTTTTCATTTTAAGTTGAAAATGTTGAGATCAGTGATAATAATCGCAAAATAAAATATTCACATCCAATAGATGTTTCTTTTCCTACATAATTCTTGTGCTGAAGACTAAATTTTCTCTAAAACTAATATGAACTTCGGGAGTGTCAACCAATAGGCACCATATTTGCAGTGTTTGAATAATTCGCTGAATCGCTTAACCAAACAATCAGCAAAAAGTTGCCTAACTAATACAATTCGTGGATGAATGTTGCAACCAAAATTTCAGCTTTTAAAATCTGATTATTTTGTGTTAATGCCAGCCAAAAGCCTACACTGTCCCATGTAATTACTACTTGTGTCATCACAATACTGTCATATAAAGGAGATGTTGACTCTCTGACAGCACTGAGATCAAAAGCCAGTGAGGCAGAGAAAAACCAGAACACCTATGATGATCTTGACACGAGTATTCAATAGCAAGCCTCCAACCTTTCATCTTGTCCGTTTCAATCATGCCTGGAACTGGCCTTTACACATCTGCATATGAGAAAAACAACAGTGGACGTGCTGAAAGCTTGAATCTATCCACCATTTTTCTCATAATGAACAGTATTCATACCAACCTGCCTCGTCTGATCTTGACTGGTAGGACCTGACGCTTGTGAGTCGGACACTGCTTGAAATGAAAAGAATCTTTGGGGCTTGTCCTGAATCTGGAAATGGAGATCTGAAGAGCCAATCTCAACACAGTTGTTTCAGATGTCAGAACAAACAACTACTATTCCAGATCTGGTGTTGTTAACTATAATGTGCTAGATCAGCATTATTAATCACTGAAATAGCTGTGTATTTGGTAGCATGTACGGATTCATATATCAGATCTCAATGCAAAATGCTGGATATTTTGCATATGCTGCCTGTTTAATTAGTGGAGGCATGAGAGCCTACCACTTCTTATTGCATTCTGATTAAAAACAACACAACGATGAAAGATCACATAATATGACACTGACTTCCACTTCACTAAGCACCTTTCCATTTTTTTCCCTCTCTTATCAGGATACTGTATCATGACAACTCTTCGATCCACTTAGCCAAGTCACTACTCACGACCACAAGGTGCAATAAGCTAAAGGGGGATGATTTTCAGTTGGATATCAATTCTTACAGGAATGATGCCATTAAGCACAACGAGTGCCAACAAAGACCACATGGTCACCCTTCGAGAAAGATGGAGCACCAAGGCAAAAGGTGTTAACTCCTGTTCACCAACTTGTCAGTTGCCATGTCAACAAATTGGTGCATCTTACATTTGACAGATAAGGAAATCAGATGAATTCAACTCACAAAACTATGAATGAGAGGAGCAAAGAAATCAAAGTGTCTGAGAAGCATTGGCATTACATTTCACTGGTAAGAACGCATAAAAGTGGCATCTGTAAATATATTGAAATTAAGGGAAATAAAATGCTACCTCTCACAAAACTATGAATGAGAGGAATGAAGAAATTAAAGTGTCTGAGAAGCTGTGACCTTAAATTTGATAGGTAAGGACACATACAGGTGGTACCTTACATTTGATAGGTAAGGACACATACAGGTGGTATCTGCAAATATATTGACATTGAGGAAAATTAAATGTCACTTATTAAGCTGGCAAATCTATACTTTGAACATTAAGGGTGTTAGACCATGTGGAGGTCATGCATTTCAATGATGATGAATAATTGACATCTGGATTGCTTTGGAATTTGTATTTGTGAAAGTTTCAGTCGATCGCAGCTGAAGATTTCGAGTCCGAGTGGTTTTGGTCTGCTCCGAGTGGTTTTGGTCCAGTTAGAGTGGTTTTGATCGGCTCTGAGCGGTTTCGATCGGGTCTAAGTTGTATCGGACGGCGTTTGAGTACAATGGTTGTATCAGATGGCATTCGAGTGCAATCGGAGTATCGAACGATGATCGAGTGGCATCAAAGTTACGGATTGATCGGCCTTGTGATGGGTGGTCCGATCGGTAGGTCCGAATGACAGATTTTGACCACGACCGATTTCGATCACGGCAGACTTCGACCACGTCCGACTTCGACCACATCCGCCTTCGACCACGCCAGAACAACCATGGCAAGTAATCGTAGATTTTAACCTCGAACAGTGAACCAGTCGTAAGTAACATTTAACCGGTCGTAAGCAACAGTGAACCGGTCGGAGGTCGTAAGGTCATAGACTACAATAAACGATCGATAGTCGTAGCTACAGTACTTTTTCATAATTGTAGCTATAGTACCTAGTCAATACTCGATAGTCGTAGATTTTATTGGTCGTACTCGGTAGTTGTAGACTTTGCAGTCGAAAGTCGAAGACTTTGTGATCGTAGTCGTAGACTCTTCAGTCTATTGTCGTTGTCTTAGGCTTTGCAGTCGGTTGTTGTAGACCTTGCAATCGGTAGTCTTAGGCTTTTACGATCGATAGCCGAAGGCTTTACAGTCGGTAATCGTAGACTTCATAGCCGGTACGAGTGCTTCAACTCTTGTGATTTTCGAGTACCTCAAGTACTCATGTTAGGCCAGCGGTATAACTGGCTAGTGCTTGGTGGTCGATGATCGGTGAACAGTACTCGAAGGATTCGGTACTTGGAAGATAGATGTACTCGGTGGGCAGATGGTTGTAGTACTCAGTAGTCGGAAGGACTCAATACTCGATAGTCATGGTTTTCATGATCGTGGTCAGCGATTGGTTGTCGGAGATTTATGGTTGGTGCTTCGGTACTCGTGGATGGTAATCTGTGCGGTACTTGGTGATCAATGGTGCAACGAATGGTTGGAGATCGATATTCGGGGACTTAGCGATCTGGTGCTTTAGTCGTAGCGATTGGTACTCGTAGTTGATGGTTCTGTGGTCGCATAACGATACTTACTATTCCCGAGTGTTTTGAGTGGAGCGATGGTAATTCCCGAGTATTTGTTGTTTTCGAGTACTCATTGTGCTAGCGGTCGCATTGAGTGATATAAGGCTGATTTCTAGATAGCGATGTGATGTGTGGTCGTGGACAACCTGTGAGCTACTGATGGTTAGTTAAAGGTGTGTTTTGAGTGTGTGGACTGATGTCGGTCAAGTTGGAAAGAACTTGTGCCGGAAAAACTTTCTTTGGTCTTTGCACGTGCAGGATGTCGGGGACTCGGTCATGGTCGATGACGAGGAGGACCGAGACTAGGATGGGGAAGTCTGAGGTCCAACCAGTTGAGAATGTCACGTGAGGTGGTAGAGCTCACACTGGAGCACATGTAGATCAAAGGTGGTGATTTGTGGAGAAACTACGGACGGTGCGGTCCAGGAGGCTTCAACACGAGCGATGATGATGCGTGATGAAATTATAGGAGGTGCAAAAAACGCTTATCAAAGCAAAAGACATTGAGAAAGGTAGCAGATGACTGACAGACTAAAGGCAAAAGAAATATGCTTAGTTTGAATTTAAATAATTAAAGTCATTGGTAAAAGAATGCAGGCTCAATCATGAGAAGTTCCTGTGGATGTCAATCACTGTGCATCAGATGGACACACGGGGCAAATACCTCCAGAAACCTATCACAGTATCACCCATTGGATGAATTCAGATTTTTGGCAGTATCTACCATGAACCTCAATTTACAAAGCTAAACAAGACTAAACCATTGAGTGTTGTTCTGCTTGTCAGTTATAAAATGCGCTCCTCAATACTCATAAATAATTACAAGTCAGGACCATCAAGTATACATCAGTGATTTCACTAAAGCGTCCATGGCCTAAAAAGAAGTAGAAAATACACAAAGAAAAACATGTGCAATATTTGAAACTTGGTTGACTACAACTGTCGCAAAAAGAAAAGGCCAAATCATTAGTAGCTCATTAGGTAAAAAAAGAGAGATAGATACAAGAATTTAGATCTATAGGTATTTGCAAATTAGAGCCAAGTATGATTGAATGGAATCAGATTGCCAGGGAAGAAAATTTAAAGCAGCAGGTTCCTTCTACTGCTGCATAAACAGTTTATTCTGGTATGTACCAGTTGCTCATAATAGTAATATGGTTTTTTGCATCAGTACTATGCCATATGATTTCTGAATCTTAAAGCTATTAGCGAAAGGGAAAATGTGTACTTGCAATAATTAACCAGATTATGACTTGCATCGAAAATAGATATTGAGAGTTTAGATCCCGCCCCATCAAGGCCGTTCCAAACCCAGACAATAATCTTGTCCTTCTTCCTAACTTATCCAGTGGCCGCCTACTCCCACCTCATTCGTTGCCGCAGCAGCCTCCATGCGGCTCCTTCCCTTTTATCACACATGCATCTAAAACGTTTCCTAAATTAATCGCAACTCAGCCTTAATACGTTCACACCAGCCTCCAGATTGAAACAAAAATCTAGATCAAATACCCATTTAATTCTAACCACCAAGAAATTAACATGATCTTTGGGTTGTTCGTTCGGTTTGGGCCTAAGCATTATCTCTAAGCAAAAAGATTGTCGATGCTACCCTTCTATATGACAATGGATAGTTTTAATCTCCACCACAACTAGTAAGTTCAAAAATTCATAAATGTTTCCATAAGGTGTGGTACTGAAGCAAAATCCCTAGTAATATTTGCATTTTCATCTATTGCTCTAAAAGAATGTCAAGAGTCAAGAAATTAGAGCTTAATGCCAACTCCACTTTGATCAATCACATACGAAAAGTTGCAGGGATATGAACAATAGCATCAAACCAGTACAAGAACAGAAGCAAAGCAGCAGGCACCAGAAATCACATGATCCTAAGCTATCACAATCTATTTGGTGCAATACACTTATAAACTACGCTGGCATGACCACCAAAAGTTATCCCTCCATGAGATTAATGCATTCCAATCAAAATTGGCACATGAAAAATTAGACTAAAAATGACTATAGGTAAGCAATTAAGTGAGCAACTATAGCAAGAGAAACGATTAGCTACTATCACAGCACACAGTCACATGTTTGGTGTATCCCCGGTGCCACCTCTCTTCATCCATGGAAGGCTCCCCGCTTCTGAACAATCATCTGAGCCAGCAGGTAGCTTACCCTTCAGATTAGACCACTGCCAAATCTTTGACATGGAGAAGCTCTCCCCTTTGTTCCGTGCACAAATCTTCTTCCCCTCCATAATATCAGCATTGACAGAACTTATCCCAGCAGGTCTTGCTCTCATCACACCACCAACACCATTTCTAATTCGGCCTGGCTGGAGAGCCACCCGGAGCTCAGAATTCCCAAGAACATACTGATAGGTGCCCATAGAGAAGCATCTCCTTGCATCCAAGCTGCTGCTGCTACTCTCCCCTTCCTCTCTCCTCAACACAGCACCACTGGCATTGCCACCTTCAACGGCGCCCTGGGTCCCAACATTCTTGAACTTCCCAAGCCTCACTGGGAACACCCTCTTCTCAGCCACCGGTGTCTGCAACCCCTCTGAAGCCTTCTGCCCAGGCAATCCGAACCCGTCCTCGCAGTCCTCTGACAGCCGCTCTTCCTCAAACCCCTCGAAATCAAACATCGGGTTGTTATCCGCCGTGAGCCCTGGGGCAAAGAGCACCCCGCGGCATAGCGGGCACGTCGAGTTGGACAACAGCCATGTGTCGATGCAATGCAGGTGGAAAGCGTGCCCGCACAGCGGCAGTAGCCGGAGCCGGTCTTCGGCGTCGAACTCGCACAGGCACACCGCGCAGTCGAAGGGCTCCTTGTCGCCGCCGCAGCCCACAACAATCTCCCTGTACGCGAACACGGGCAGCGCGTCGATGAACGCCTGGTCCAGCCCGGCGTCGTGCAGGTGGAAGAGTTGCTGCAGCTGCCGCTGCAGCGCCGCGTCCGCCTCCCGCGCCGCTCCCGCCGCCGCCGAACCCCCTCGGCGGCGGTGCTGCTTCTTCATGAGCAGCCGCACCAGGAGGTGGAGCAGGCCGGAGATAAAAAACACCACTGCAAGAATCACGATGATGAACAGCACCGCGGGGCTAATCTTGCCGCCGCCGCCGCCCCCGCTCGTACCCTGAACCTGCGGTGGCGGCGGCGGCGGGGCAGTGCTGGCGTACGGGAGGGAGTCCCTGACGACGAAGCCGCCATGGAGGCGGCGCGGGGACGGAGAGGTGGCGGCCGCAGCGAAGGATCCGGGCGAAGAGGAGGCCACTCCAGCCATGTCTCCTACAAGCTCGGACTTGGAGGCCACCACCCCCACATATCGTCTGATCCGACAGTCCACCACTCGCGAAAGATGCGATCTTTGCAAGAAACCAACAGCAATCCCGGCTCAAATGATGCAAAAGTCGCACCTAAAAGCGTCGGGCTTTGATGCACCCCGGAAGCGTCCGAGGCGCTAGGGACCAAGAAATCCTCGGGAACTTTCGGTTGGGGCGAGCAAGCGGGCGGGCGGGCGGGAAGACACGGAGGGGAGAGGGAGGGGAGGAGCCTAAGAATTCTGGGGATCGGCTGCTGTTGCGACGAGGTGGTGAGGAAAGCGAAAGCGACGGTGGTGGTGAAGCTAGTGGTGCCCGTCCTGGCTTTTTTGTTTCGGGGGGTTTTGGTGCGTGTGCGCGTCGCTTTCGGCCGCCACGCGCGTTGGAATTGGATTCACTCATGGCAAGTCGCGGTCGCGGGGGGCTTGCGGCTGCGAGCGGGGAGCGCTGCGCCGGGCCCGTGGCCGGCCGGCTGGTCGCGGTTGGTCGCGGGCCACATCTGTAGTGTTTTGAGATGTGCCTACACAAGCTGGTCTCGGGTCCTCAGCTCATGAGTCTTACCATACCTGGTATAGCACCTTATATATCATTACGAGATACTATTATAAAATATTATCGCTAAAGTGAGAATAAATAATAATAATAATATTAATCGGACAAAATTAAACCTTAGAAGTACTTTATTAAAGAACCAGCAAAAATTGAAATAAATGTTTGAAACATGATACCAGTCCACTTCTAACCAAACGATGAATAAATGAAATATGTAAATAGTGGCAAGCCACGGTGCTGAAAACTCAAGTGCTCCCACCCATGCATGATGTTATCACTCCACTGCCCCTGTTACCTGAGAATGGAAAGAGCAAGCGTGAGATTTAGAAATCTCAACAAGTACCCAACAACGGTCGCAACACGGTAATTAAATGACAAGTAATGCAAGTGGGTAATTAACACCGGTTAATTGCAATGAAACTAGATTATTGGGAACACTAATACCAAACAGAGATAGAGGTAATATGAACCGTGGAAATAAGTATAATTGTTATCTAGCAAATTATGGCAATATCACTGGCAATTACTTGCCACGTACCCGATTATACGAGAGTAGTCAGGCACAACACTGTGCTCGACTGCCAACGGGGTGCAACATCCTGATAACGAGACAACATGAACTATGGTATCAAAGATAATTATTATTTAGCAAATTATGGCAAACTAACGATTACTTCCCACATACCCAGTTATACGAGAATAGTCAGACACAACGCTATCCTCGACTGTATAACCGCCGACGGGGGTGTAATATCCTGAGTAACAAGAATGTACGCCCCCCCCCCCCCCCCCCGCGTACGTTACCAGGTGGGTGGAAATCACCCCTATGTGGATAACCCTAGGCTAGGTAACTGTTATATTGTTAACAAGTTATTATAGTGTGTCATTAAGAGAACTAAGAGAAGGCTCAGATATGGTTATGCTAGGACGAAGGATATGCTTAGGGTGGAAATGAAAAGCATGGTTTCTTATATGAGTACGATGTGGAATAATAATATGATGATAAGGTAACTGTTACATCATAGACAGATTATATAATATGAATTTAGGGAACTAGGAGATGGCAAAGATAAGTGAAAGAATTTGCTGAGGCTGGCGACAGAAAGCATAACTCCCGATAAGAGGGTAGTAAGGAATGATAATATGGTGATAGTGAGATAAGAATTATTCTAAGAAGAATTATAACATAACAAATACAAGGGTTGGCAACCATCCAACTACTCGAACGCTCCCTTAGCAGCTGTGTGCGAACCTACAAGATGGAACGGAGACAGATCAGATCAAAGCTGAGATAAACTTGTGGAAAGATGTGCGGAAGTGCAATCGGTCGGAACAATTTGCGTTCGCTAAGCCTTCATCACATGAGTCACCATTCAGACGTGGGAATTATCGTTTGGTCGTGCAAACCACGACCCACTGCATGACTTCTCAAAACGTCATGCGAAACACGATTTGGCTAAGCGAAACACCGTTTGACCATGCGAACAGCATTCGGGCGTAGCTACCACCACCCCCACTGGTCGCCGTTGCCGGCGCTGCCGCTGGTCGCTGCCACCGTGCGCCGCCGCAGCGTAGAGGCAGAGGCAGACCAGAAGCAACACGCGCGCACAGTGGGCGGCACCGCCGCCTCTATGGCCCATCCGCCGCTGCGCGTGCCATGGCCGTTGCCCCTCGCTGCCGCGGCCACGCCACCTCTGCACTCGCACGGCCGCTGCCAGCGGCGGCCGTCGGCCCTGCACGCCAACGGCGAGGAGAGAGAGGAGAGAGACATAGTAGATGGGTTTTGAGAGAGAGGAATAGATGGAGAGAGATAAAGATAGAGATGGATGAGAGATTAGAGATAAGGATGGGAGAGATTAGAGATAATATGCCCCTTTCAATTCTTGGGTGCTACACTCGGGGCCAGGTTGGGCCGGTGCGTAGAGTCGGCAGGGTTTAAATAAACAGAATTATAGATTTTTAGAGTATTTTTTGTACTATTTGGGAAAGCACAATCGGGTGTCAGAGCTGAAGGCAGCGGTGACTACCTTCGGGTTTATTAACACCCCCCCCCCCCCCCCGCGCGAGTCTAGATAGCCAGTGGCTTGACAATGAATGATAAGCAGGCAGTGCCACCCAGTTATGAGTTTTGTCAATAGGCGGTGGACAAAACTGGAGGCTATCGGTGACAACCTTAAGAGCTAAGTTATGTTTTAAGGTGCGATTGTAGGCAAAGGAGCGAAGATACGAAGAGCAATAAGATGGCAACGGGTGATGGAAAAGTGACCAAAGGAGCGAAGGTGGGGTTGGCATGTCTGTTTGTGGATCAGAATACAACTCTAAGCCTGTTCTTATTGGTTTTAGCTCTTTTTTTTGTTGCGGCTGATAGATTGAACTGAAAATAAATAGTAGTAGCTGAAAGAAGTGCCTTTTAGAAGCAGTGCATGAGCGGTGGGAAAAGTAAATGAGAGATATGTGCGTAAGATGGGAGCAAGAGGAGTGAGGTGTGTGATATGTCCATGACTCTCTACCTTATCTCCGAAGCGGGATGGGAGCGAGAAGGATGAGGAAACCGCTTCGAAAAATTAGATGTTTATATTCACTTCTAACTTCTTCAAACAAAACACAAAAGCAGAAATTAATGTGAACATGCTCATCAACTTGTGTCAAATCCTATGTTTGGTTTGGTAGCGCCGAGGTATAGTATATAGATAATCCATCATTCGAAAACAACCAAAAGAAGCATCTCCACTGTGTCAACTCACGGAATGTCTAGTATTTTCCTTTTTTTTATATCACAACGTAGACTTGCACGCGCACTAGCACACACGCATGCACATGTCAAAAATTGCAGAGGCAGCGGGGGAAAGTCTAGTTGCACATTGCTCTACCACAGAATTATGGATTATGGACACGTTGGATAGCTCAACTAGGTCATGCGTGTGGCAACAACTGAGTGCTGACAAAGAAGTCTAGCAATTCCCTAAAGGAGGAGGAGGAGAAGAAGAAATCTAGCAGTGGCAAACGCCTGAGCGTGAGGAAGGAACACGCTGCCTCAGGCCTAGCATGCTGCAACAAGAACAATGACGAGATCCCTGAAAAACCCCAAAATTTTCAACCCCAAAATTTTTTGTGATTTTTGCTGCATTTTTGAGTGAAATCTGGAAACTTTCCCTTTTTGGAAAGTCCCCCGGAAATCCGTCTTCCTTTTCTGGCCGGGCGCCTTCCTTTTTCGCTGGCGCCTCCCCGGTTTCCGCCTCCTCTCCTCCCCAGCGCCTCCCGCTCTCCTCCCGCGTTGGCGCCTCCTCGATCCCGCTTCTCCCCCTCGCCCAGCGCCTTCCCCCGCTTCCCCTCGCTCGCTGGCGCCCCGGCTCCTCCCCGTCTTCGCCTCGCGCACGCGCGGAGCGCTGCGCGCTGCACCAGCGGACAGCGCCGCCCTCGGATCCTTCCCTCGCGCCGCGCCGTCCCGACCTCGCGGTCCAAAGCCGTCAGCACTTCTGTGCCGCGTGTCGCCCCGCGTCTGCCCCCGACCCCACCTGCCAGCCTCCGCCAGTCCCCTCCGCCGCGCGGGAGCTCGAGCTCGCCCGTGCCGAAGCTCACCTGCTCCCCTCTCCCGTCCATCGCCATTACTCCCTCTGCAGAGCCGGCGTCACCCCGGTCGTTGCTCCATCCCGCGGAGGAGACGCCCTACCTGCCCCTGTTGACCCCGGAGCCCCGCCCGTTCCTTCTCCCCGAAGGTTTCGCCTCCCTCCGCTCGGGTATAAAAGCCCCCTCTCGGCTCCCGCCCGGTCCTTTGCTCCCCGAGCTCCCCCACTGCCTCCATTCACCTTCCGCCACCCCAGAGAGCCTCCCCGAGCATCCAATTGAGCCCACGTTGTCCGGAGCTCCGCCGCCATCGTCCCCTGCGCCGGCGACCCCCGTAGCCCGATCTCCCGCTCCCCTTCCCCATTCTCCAATTGCTTCTCACCAGAGCTTCTCCTCAGTGAACTAACCACAATAGTGGACCTTTTTGGACAGGTGCTCGTCTGTGGAGCGCCGCCGTCGAGCCTCCCCGCCGGCCGATCCATCCTCTCCGTGGCCAGCACGCTCCAGAGCTTCCCAGCTCCCACCGCCATCTCCACTGTAAGCCACCGAACCCCCAGATGGTGTAGCCGCCCCCGATTTGATTGTCTCGCCGCCGGTGACCTTTCTCGCCGCGAACGGTAGAATTCACTCAAAGCGGACAATGGTTTATTCGTTTTGTGTGTGTGTGTGTGTGTGTGAGATCCAGACCCGAGTGAATTCTACCGGGTAGAGCCTATATAAAGAGTTGAGCAGTGAAACGACCTGGCTTTCTTAGCTCTGTCGCGGGAGTTAAGAGATCGTGTGGGTAAAGCTGAGCAAACTCTGTAGAGTCAAATAAATGGTATTCGAATACGCCGTGCTCCCGGTTATTGGAGCTGTGTCACTTGGGTGATTCCAGCCGCGAAGCTTAAGTAGTTTTGTACATGATTTAACTTGATTAGTTGGTTAATGAACTCTTCATGAAAACCCCCTGAGTTCTTAAGAAGTAGTTTTTGGTCCATTTTGTAAAATGATTGCTAAATAAAACTGCATCCACTCAAAATTAATAAACCAAGTATACTCCCTTCCTTTGTTGATCCGTGCAAGTAGTAAGTTAGGATTTCCCTTGTGATTTGCTGAGTACGGGGTCGGAGTACTCAGGCTTGCTAAATGCCACAGATACCAGAAAGAAAAGAAGGCAATTCAAGATTTCGTGTTGGAAAGGTCTCCCCGTCGAAGACCCGAGGCTTTAGGTCTTGGCCGCGCTCAAGCGGATCTTGGAGTTTTTGTAATGTAAGTGTACTTTGGGCTTGCACGCCCCGCTGTCGAAAAAGGGATGCTAATCCATATGTAAAATATATGCTGGTCTTTTGTTGTAAGCATGCAATGGTATACTCTTGCGCGACACTCCATAACTGTTCATGAGTGAATAGTTGCGGGGTGCCGTGTCCGTACACGCCCCTGGAAACGGGGGCGTTACAATCCCCTAGCTGCGAGCGCTTAGTTCCTTACTTCCTTTCAAAAAGCCCTCCTTCCAGGAATCCAAGGAGAGTGTCTTTTACTTCTTGCTACAAAGCAGGTTTAAATCTCTTGAATGTCCTGAAAGGTGTATCCTGTGTAGAAAGGCTCAACCTTCTGCCAAAAGTCACAAAACTCAAGTATTTCAAGTGCGTTCTTTTCGGTTGAGGATTTGGTCATAACGCGAGCGCTTGTATAAACGAACTAAATACTGATAAACTGCTTTTAAATGATGACAAAGAAGCCATTCTATTTATTAATTCAAAAATGTTATAAGTCATAAATTGAAAAGATTTCGCAGCTGCAACCGAAACTGCAGTCGGGAGGTGTATGGGTTACAGACCGAAACAGTGAGACCAAAATCCGGTCAGTTGATTTGCAGCCCACTGCCACAATGTTTCTTCCCCTCATGGCCACTTCGCAAAATTTACCAGATGCAGAAGTAATATCTGTGGTTCACCCAATGCAAAACCGAACAATCAAATTTGACTTTTGATTCACCTGTGCTCGAAAAGCTCCAAACACAAGACAGAAAAACTACAGTGCTGACTGGTGAGCATTGTCGCGGTGCTGCTGTAGTACTGTGTAGCAGAAAGGTGTGTCCTTGGGACCTGCCCAGTGGCACGGACACGATTGATGTGGATGTTTTTGCCTTCGTCTTGGGTTAAATTTATGTGGAAGGCGCCTCTGCGGCACTGCCCCCACCCCCAACTGGGCGGCATGCATGTACACGAACGTCGTCTGCACACTGCACGGCGTCTTTTTTTGTTTCGTAGCTGTGTTTCGTGAATTGACCCTAATCTCTCGTCAGTTTCATTGTTGCATCAGTAGAAATAGATAATGCGGTTTTGCAACATAGCCAGGTGTATCGAGTGAGAACTGCGCATAAAATAGCGAAAGCTCGCAAGGCAACTCACCTCGTGCGATCGGCGCAAGAATGAACCGCACCCAGCGTATCTTGTAGAGCACTGGCATTGTTAACATCCCAAATGGATATCAATGCTCCCCAAAATGTTCAGATAACCCAGATAACAAGTTCGCATTCTCCCTTTGCAAGGAGAAAAATCTCATCTGGAACAACCAATATAAAGTCATAGATCAACACTACCTGGACTTTAAGCCTTGTTTGGGAGGCCTATTCCCGGTCGGGATCCAACTAAACAAGGCCATAGACCCATTCGTCCATTGATCAATAAGCAAATGACACACCAAAATGTTTTGGGTACTGCAGCAGGTGAGATTAGGTAACACAAGGTCACTAGATAAGTAGGAACGATAGGGAGTTGGGGACAGTGCAAATATATTAAATTAACCAGAGTGATAATTTCCAATCACAGCCGCCACTTCCCAAATTAAATTATGCTCCCCTGCGCGAGCAAAGTCCATCATGTAATGATAATGTCAACTGTTTGGCGATCAATTGCGCAAGAATGCCATAGTCCACACCTAAACATTGTATAGACCGAGTTGAATCACGTTTGTACAGCCCAATCATGATATTTGAAGAAGTGAGAATGTGCGCTCCCACTGTTCACTTTCTACGCTGAACGAATCCATTCTCGGTTAGGTATTCCACAAATTCATCTATTAGGTAGGGCCAAGCACCTTCTTCATCGTAGTTCGATAACTGTGGATCAATTGTCTGAAATAACATAACAGTGAAGTTAGGCAAGTTCATAATAATTCCCTATGTTAGGCAAGTTCATAATAACAAGAAAATTCTACAAGAAAATCATAGTAAGAACCATCTAGTTTAAACAGAGATATACTAGGAAAGTTAGACCTAAAGATGCAGAAATTATTGAAAAAATCACTGAAGGTGATAAATCACAACAGTAGCTAGCAACTACAACCTAGGTACATCAGCTAACCTGTCTCATTCATCAAAATCAAGTTTGCCTGTCAGATTAATGGTTAGCATAAATTAACCACCTAACACAAACTAGAGTTGCATTCATGCTAGGTATGTGAGTATGCAGGTTTACCCAGCCATATCTAGGCATTCATATGTAGGGAGCAAAGGGAGGTGGGAAGGACGGTACCTTGACAAACTCCAACAGCTGAGACCATGTGTCTCTAGAGATGGCTTTATTATGCCTGACCTGAAATTTGAAGAATTAAAAAATTAGCAAAATAGCACCATCTGACACCATTAACATAATGAAACAGCACAATGATCTGAAAATGGAATTAGATATAGAACTGTCTTTTGAGGCATACCTGTAAAAACTGACACCAGTGATCAATAAGGGGCCAGTGCCTTTCAGCAAATAGCAACCGCCACATTCCAATAGCTGTCTCCAATGCGAGAGATTTTTGACCCTGCAAATTCAAGGGAATGTTTGAGCGAAATATCGATGGAGAACATCAGTTTTTTTAATGAAATTTAAGATGCCAATGAAGACAAATGACCCTTGTAAACACTGGAATAAATATTCTGCAATTAAGGCTAACCTTTTCCCTAGCCCAAGCAAATGCAAAGTTGTATATCTCACGGAACTTATCTGGATGAAGAAAGAGTAAACACACAGGTTAGGGAAAGAAACATTTCTCAACACATATATATTATAATAATTCCTTTGATATGCGTGCAGTTTCTTCGAATTGGACTCCAACGTACTCAACTAAGAAGTAAACAAGTTCAAAGTACAACAAACATCTAGTTTCGTGAAAAAGGGAAGCTTACAGTCGTCCTTTATCTCAGCTCGCAATGATGGTAATTTTTCACGGAGCTTCTCAGTTGAATCTACTCTGCAAATAACAGCAGGATATAATAAAAAACTATTTCTAAAATTAATTCAGGGTTTTGATTATACGCTTGTAGAACTATCATGACTGCAAATGGCACTCACCCAATTGACTGCAGCCCACCAATGAATTCCTGGCGAGTAAATTCACACATTGTGGCAGCTTTCATGTGCCATGATATCACAAGCTGTTAACAGCACAAATATATGGCTAAGAACAATGATGATCTTTTTTTTTGGAAAGGAAATGATGATCTAGGTATGGTAGTGTTGAATTTACAGAGAGGGAGGGAAGAATGAGCAGATTGGCGCAAATTTGAAAATTCATGTGTATATATCAAATATCAAATGTTAAATAGGAATTAACTTCAAGGGGTTGCAGATGCAGGAGCAGGTGCCGTAAAACTAGTTTACAATCAAACAGTGAGTGAAAATAACAGGTTAGTCCAGAAGAACTGAAGAAGCTAAGCACATACCATAACAACATCCTGAGGATCCACCTGGAAAACCAACACAAAATATGTGTATTAGAAATTGGTAAACAGTCAATATGGTAGGTCTACACTATAAAATACTGAACAAAAAGCATACACTAGAAGCACCTATCCTGAGACAAAACAAAACATACAATGAATCATAAAAATATCAGCACTATATATACCATGGTAATTGGCAGTTGCAAACTCTTGAGCCTGGTAATTTGCCAGAGACAAGCATAGTATGATAACCTGATAACCCACTAGACCAATAGATACAGAGCCAAGATAAATTTGCTAATATCTGATCTAGAGCCATCCTAAGGTCAAAATTAAACAACATAACGCCAGTAAAATCCATCTCTTCCTCACCAGTTACAAAAAAATAATAGCTGCAGCTAATGACATAAAGGAGAGTCATTATCCAATATATAGGTAAATATATGGTAAATTGCTAACTAAGTATTCACTAGACATTCCTACAGATGGAATTCAAATGAGTAAATACCGAATGGAGATTGGAAGATAAAAATAACTGCTCCTTACCAGCAGATCATTGCAAAGTTGAGATATGCCCTCCACCATGATCATATCAGCATCAGGTTCTGGCAACAAAACAAGATGCAGCATGAAATCAGAAGTCAAAAGGTTGCAACAGGAGAAGGGAAAACATTGTTTCCATGAGATAAAGAGAAAAAAACTCTGACGGAATAAATCAAAACCATCTAATGTACAAAAGCTAAAGGAGTTAGAGCTTGTTCTATAAAAAAAAGGAATTAGAACTCAAGGGTTAGTTAAGGCGATGAAATGATACCTTTGTATCTGTTGTAAAGATCTTCAAGATTCCGAGAATTGGTCACAGAAATCTGCGGTTGGCTATAAAAAAAATCAAAAGCTCCTTCCAAGTGCCAATCACTAGCTTTTAGTGCCTGAAGGGCGACCTTCTCACTGCATAAGGATAGAAAAACAGTTACTTACTGTTCTAAAAAAGGACACTTACAAAAATTGTGACAAATGAACTCCTTACTCCTTAATAAAGCAAGCAAACAGAAGAATTCAAAAAGCTCATATCTTGACATCCACTAACACATTCGTAAACGGTTGTTAGATAATTGGAGGCACCATTTATTTTCATATTCCTGGTCAGTATATGTTATGCATTTGCAGACTTGCAATGTTAAGTTATTTGATTCACAGCCTAAACCATGGCTGGATTCATCTAGGGCCCTACCTCCAAGCAGATAACCCTAGTCCATCTCTAGTTTTACTTATTCATGATTCAGTCTATCTCACGTTGTGTTTCTACCATGTAAATTTGTGGCTTAACTAGTTACAAAAATGACAACCTATAAGAAGGCGGCAACATTCGACAACTGATAACTATAAGACAACCACTGTAATTGATGTTCTAACACAACAAGAAAGATCATCTGTAAATAAATGACACCAAGTGCATTTAAAAGTTGCATTCTGAAGTTAGTAAGATTTGTATGCAAGTGTATAAGGCATGAGACAACATGACAACTTACTATTGCCACAGAATATAGCATCACATTGACACGTCCACTAAATTCAACCTTAGACCAAAACAAGCACATCATAACAGGGCTTTGCAGTAACTTCACTGCAATTAATACATTCTATTGTGCAGTTTTTAGTAAGTTATCAACTAACTTGAAACGCATGTAACACATCAACGTTCATCACTTAAGAAGGCCGTATAATTCATCCAAAAAACAAAATATAATTAATTAACTAGCAAATCACCACCAAATTCCAGTTCCTGAGGCCCGCAAGTCCAAAACTTAAAGAAAATTATACAATCTCACCTCGCGCCAGTTATGGTCATGAACTGCTGCACCTTGTCGCGGCTTCCTCTCCCCAGCTTATGCTGCAACAATCAGCAAAATAAAATTAAAAAGGAATCAAACAAAATCTCACAACTCACATCTAAGGCTAGATCAGTAAACCCACGAATCGAACACTGAACAAAACAGAAACGGGGCTGGCACTCGCACAAACTGATTCAAGAAAACAAAAACATCACAAAAGACGGGGAAAATTCGGACGGAAAGGCGCAACCAAAACGGATGCCGGATGAAGACTAACCATCTTGGATCGGATCGGGTGGAGGACGCGGGGAGAGGAAGGGGGCGCGATGTCTAGGGTTTCGCGAAGCTTGGGGCTCTTGCGCTCTCGCCTGGCCTGGCTTGCTACCCTTCTTTTTCTAAGCTTCCATTTTTTTCCTTCCCATTTATTATTGCTCCGTCTCTCTCGTCCAGCGTGGCTACGCAAACGACGACCCGCGGAGCAGAATGACCGAAATGTCCTCCTCCCGACAAGGACATGATGGGTTGTTTGGCTCATGGATGAATTTTTTCCCCCTTTCGGCTCTGTTGCAAACGGATCAATTTTTTTTTACAGAAATCGGAAAAAATTCTATGTTCCAAACGGGCCCTCGATCTCATGACAAATTGCGGTTCCGTCACAACCTGATCCTTCTACGGTAAGGTCTCTTCTTCTTATATGTCGAATTCAACGACAAGGGCTTCTTACGTAATTGGGTCTATTCTTTATGGTTGTGGTTTATATTTTTTGCTAAATTTTTTGAATTTTAACTATTTGTGACAGAGATTATGAAGAGAGAGATACTCGCTTGCGATTTTGGATGGTACTGATGTTAGATTTTTAACGTGTACTACAATTAACTTATGATCCCGTTTTGAAAAAATATTCCATTTAAAAGTTAGGTACTGTAACAAAAGCTAAAAACTGATTTCAAATGCCGAAAAGAACATGCCCATTAACTTGATTAGATAACGCATACCATATGATTGACTCCATGGAAGTAATTAATGTAGACAGAGGTTATGTTGTATAATGATGGACAGTTTTAGGCTGTTGCTGTTGCAACCTGTTTTACTTGAGTGATAGCATGTAGATTTAAGTAGAAAGTTCTAAAAACTATTTAGTAACAGGAATAAGTTCATATAATGTATTAAACTTTGCTTGAAAGTTCATCCAGCATCTCGGACTATGAAACCAGACATTTGACCCGCGAACTTGGTAATCCAATTCAAATAACACACTGACCTGGTTCTGCATGGTGGTATTGCTTGCATGGTATGATAAATGGATGGTTTTGCCACGTAGGATGATACGTTAGCCAAGTTGTATCAGTGACATGTGTGGGCCCACAAGGGCTTCTCCCCCCCCCCCGAGCTCCCAGCCATACTTCCATGGGCACCATCCCCCTACAGTTCCCTCTCTGTTTTGTTTAGAGAGAGAAGACCCTGTAAGCCCCACCTGTCATTCACATAAACTTAACCAGCGTGTTATCGTACGTGGTAGGATTACTGACTCATCGTGCTATGCAGGCAATATTACTATCCGAAACTGAGTCACAGTGTTATTTGAACTGAATTGCAAAGTTCGGGGATTCAAATGTCTAATTTCATAGTTCGGGATACTAAACAGACTTTCGAATAAAGTTCAAGATATTATATGTACTTTTTCTAAGTAATATTAGTTTTGTACTTTAGATCTGCATGGTCCTCCTCTAGATACTATTACTAATGTCTACATTAATGGAAGTTACACAAGTTAGTATTTTTATCATATTGAATCCTTTTAGATAACACATGGATGATCTACTCTTTTGGGTTGTACCTTATGGCTGCGGCTTATGACTTTTGATCATAATACAAACACTCGTGCGAATGAACCGAAAGCTGATAAACCGTTTCTAAAAGTCTATTCTGATAAGCCACTTTGAAATGACGACGGAGAGACTGTCCTATTTGTTTATTCGAATGAAGTTATAAGCCATAAACTGAAATAGACTGAAAAGAACAAGCCGTTTAAATTAAGAAGACAAACAGAGATAAAACATGGTTGGCTTGGCAGTGAGATCCACTGGTGGCGATGAATCAACCCGATCGTCGTTGAGATGTGGAGCGTGGAGGAGCAGGGGCGGAGACAAGGGGGGCGGGCAGGGGCCTGGCCCCCCCCAATGGTCCACCAAATGCATTAATAGGACCACTTAATCACCCTTCATCACAGTCAATTAGTCAATTAGGCCCCTGCATTTCTAACACAAAATCATTGCTTAGTGACTTGAGAAATGATGGCTGGGAACCACTTCTTGAGGAGGTGAAAGCCTTTTGTGACAAGCACGAGATTGATATTTCGAATTTAAATCGCAAGTAAGTTATTATCTTACCTTCAGTTTTTTAATATGAGCACAAATACATATTTTTTTATTCTTATGGTACATATCTAACTTGTTTAACTACATGTTGCAATTTGTAGGTGTGTGGATGTGACCAAATCTCGGAACAAAAATGATAATACCACCACTCTTCACCATTATAAAATAGATGTGTTTAATGTTGCGGTCAACCAACAATTGATTGAGTTAGAAGATCGATTCAGTTCTCAAGCAACAGAGTTTCTATCACTTTGTGCCTCACTAGATCCAAGAAAAGATAGCTTTGACATTTCAAAGATAAGTACTCTGGTGGAAAAGTACTATCCCGCTGATTTTTCAAGTCAAGATCAAGCTCAATTGGAGTGTCAACTACCACATTTTCAACTTGATGTATGCAACCATCTAGAGCTAAGTACATTGCCATCACTTGCTGATCTAACAAAGGGACTAGTGAGATTAGGTAAAAATTCTATTTATCCAATGGTCGATAGATTGCTAAGATTAGTCATAACTCTTCCAGTATCAACAGCGACCACTGAGAGAGTCTTTTCAGTATGCTAGACGTATGCTACATTATTTTACCATATGTGTTATGATTGAATTTATATGACAATATATATGCGTATGTTTAATTATATATGTGTATGTCTAATTTTGCCGACACACGGCGCCTAGGACCTATGACGCCGGCGCCTTGGCGGGTCGGCCCCCCCTTTGTCTGGATCCTGGCTCCGCCCCGTGGAGGAGGATAAAATTAATTGTTGAAAGTAAGAGAGGGACTGAGGGAGGGGGATGAATTCATCAAAGTGTCACGATGGAGTGTGGGAAGAGAGGATGTTTTTGGAAGTGGTAGATCTGACGGTTTGTAGACGACAGAGAGTAGATCCAATTGTTAGAAGCTATGTTGTTGGAAAAGAAACCGAGGAGTAGTGCTTTTATGCTTTCCACTCCAATAAGAATGTCACTAATCTTAAATCAGACAAAGGGGTAAGTAATTATTATTCACTATTCAATTCTGCTTTAAAAGTTATGCAAATCATTTTGAGGAGAGCATTGAAACACCTTCCTTATTGTAAAACACATTTATGTCATATATCTAAACTAAATATCGTATTAGTAAAAGCTCATTTTAGTTTATATGATCAAACAAAGTAATATTTAAACCCATCCTAACAAAACAACTTAAAATATGTTTTCCTGGTACTCGTACTAAAACTTGTTTTTCGAAAACTTATTTCGAATCCACGTGATCCAAACAATCACTTAGATCGATGGGACTTCCTATTTGCCTACTACTTGGTTAAATTTGATTTCACTGCCTCTACGAAACTAACTATTCTTCTCCAACTATCAACTTTCAGGTCTTGTTTGAGGGGTCTCCGATCCCGATTGCCTTAGGGTTTACGAAGTCCAACAGTGGCTCTCTATCTCTTATCTAAAGTTAGATTACAACCAGAACACAATCATTACATGATATCATAAAAATAGTACCAAAAATTGCATTTACTGAGCGAATCCAACCATTGAACTAATACAATGGTTTGTATGTGTTTGGTTTGGTTTTATACTTAGACTATATTAGGCTTGAGTTGGATTCGTCCTGAGTCGGGCATAGACAAGGCTGAAGCCCTTTGATGCTGCGTAGATCCATTCACGTTAGCATATTTTATGGGCCAGGGTCCAGCACACCACCTTTCGATATCTTGGCTAGTCATGGGCTTTCGTAGCTCATCGGCGCTCCAGAAGCACCATTTTCTTCTTCCACTGATAATGTTCCACTCCACATCAAATGCTTATCATCACTGAGCACTGCTGTAATGCCTCTATTTCTAGAGGCACTAGTGGTCCCCGTAATCACTCAGAAATATTCAGTTGTGGAGTACTGTACATGAACATGTACCACAACAACACATGCTTAAAATAAAAGAGCTAAGTTTATACAGAAATATGATTTAACAACCTAACTTTGACAGAGTGAGTATGCAAGCCTAAAGTTATCTAACAATACAAAAGAAATTTCTACAGGTAAACTTGAGAGTGGCTAAAACCTAAAACCAATCGTCCTCGGCGTAGCAGGGTTCTTCTAGAGCTTCATCAACACTTGGTCATCGCAGTTCCATTGTTCTTCTGTTTGTTGTTTAGTAAGTAATGCGTATAATCATACGCAGTAAGTCACAAGGGTAAATCTTAACTTATCTACTTGCAAGGATAGTCAAAGGAAGGGAATATACTGGTTCTATTAATTCTAGTGGATGCAATTTTATTTGCAAGCATTTTAAACAAAAGCTAGAAAATACTAGCTTCTTAAGATTCAAGGGGTTTCTTTCAACAATAAAATACTCAGCCTACCTAGATTAAAACATAATGAAATCTACTTATACCTTGCTGTTGGAATCACCAATAAATACAGCTTCATTTACCGAAAGCACAACGTATTCGAATACCATTTATTTCATTCTGCAGAGTTGCCTAACTTTACTCACAAGATTTTCTAACCCCACAATAGGGTTAAGAAAATAAGGTTATTTCACTGCTCATCTCTTTATATAGGCTTTACCCGGTAGAGCCACTCAGACCCGGGTATCTACTCACCAAGTTCTAACACCTCGCTCGTCCTAAGTGACACCTACCGTTATTAGATATGGTTTTACTGTTCCGCATACCAACTCCCCATCATCCACACTCCTGTCTCCTGTAGACATTCAATCGAGTTGAGCATCTACTAGACCAGGGTTGATAAGTCAACACTTATGGTTGAGCGATCACTGTGTCCTTAGCATAAGATTCTTGTCCTTACTTTTCATTGAGGCTACCAACCACAACCAAGATCATCTGTGCTCGACAACATACCACCCATCTGCTTAAGCCTCCACCCTATGGTAAGGTCGTGGACAAGGACCATCTCGTGGTTTTCCACGATGCACTCTTACCCTAGAACCATTTTAACAATTCTACCAACCAAAAGCCAAGTCACTTAGTAGTACATAATTTTGAGTGAAATAAAATACAGTTATTTATACAATAATTAGTTATTGTTAAGGTTGTCAAGGTGAATATGGTCTCAAATTAAACATGGCATTTTCAAGTGGTAAGACATAACTAATTAGCATATCCTTCTAAATATTTGTTTTAATTAAATAATATTTCACAAATAATATTAATGCAAATACTGTAATTAAATAATTTAAATTTCATGGAATTCAGTATGATCAAAAACTTATAACTTGGTTTGCTGCTCTGCGAACTCTACTATTTAAATTAAATAATCGAGCTTTAACTGAGAAACGAAGGAGATTGAGTTTAAGGTTCACCGGGCTCAGGGGAGATCGGCGGCGGCGCTGCGGTGAGCGAGAGTTGAATTGGGGTGGTTCTGGTATGAAGTTGGGAGTGGTGTGGGGCAGTGGTAGGGTTCGGGCGGCTCTGGTGCGTGGAGGGGAGAGGCTGTGAGAGCTCTGCTGGAGTGAGGGAGAGTAGGGGAGGTGGCATTGGCATATCTGCAAGAGTTGGCGAGCATAAATGCAAACGGTACGGTGGGCGCACGTGCGTCGGCTGGGAGAGGCGGTGAGTTGCGACGAGAGAGAGAGAGCGAGCGAGCTAGACAGCGTGCGAAGCGAGGGAGAGGGCAGGGGATTGGGCGTCTAGCTGGTGGGGCCACGGCGTCAGCTCAGAGCAGGGCGGGTGTGAACGGGAGAGGGTGGCGCAGCCACAACTTCAAGTGGCGACAGCCAGGCATGTGGAACCAGGAACAGGGAGGCGGTGGGGAAGGCGGCTTCGCTAGAGGCGTCAACGGGAGGAGGAAGGCGGGGAGGTAAAAGAGGAAAGGCAGAAACTCAAAGAAGAATTGCCAAATTGGGAAGGAATTGAGAACTCAAACAAAATCTAAAAAGAAATCAAAACTTTTGAATTTTGAGATTGTTTCAACTGCGCTGAGCAACAACGATCAGCATGAAACTGCTCCAAATCTCCAAGCCGGCATAGCCACTCGCGACCAACCGCTGGCAACGTACGCGTGCCTTCACTGCTCCTTGCTTGCCCGGCTTCGGGCAATCTTAGCACGCAGCGCAAAACGCAAAACAGTTCGTTCTTCAGACCTTACCCGCCCAATGATTGCGCGGATCCCGGCAGATCCTGCCGCCGGACGCCAACAAACCCGTCGCCGCCAGCCACCCACCCACCTTCGCTGAAATCGCGCGGAAACCGGCGCCCGGGCTAATGATTACGCGACGCGCGCGAGCGCGATCGATCCACACGCTAGCTACGCGAAGAACGTTATTACGTGCCGCCAGTGGCGGAGGACGAAAAAAATTTAAGGTATAGTCGGCCGCTGAAGGCAAAGCGTCGTCGCTGCTCTGGAAAATGAACATGCTACCACAGTCCCAGTCCACATATGTTGCGCGGCCCACAAGCCACAAGCCCACAAGGCAAGCCGCAAGCGTGAAGCGTCAAGGCCCAAAGGCCAAAGGTCGACTAACAGACTTACGAAGTAACGATTCAGTCATCTTCCTCGTGAGAACATTCAGACTTCGTTCAATAGCAGCAGCAGGACCTTCAACCTGGCATCCATGGCGGCCAGATCAACTCGGGGTGGGGATTCGCGGCGGAGCCAAGGTAGGGCGAGCGCCCTACCTTGCCCTACCGGGCCCTCCGCCCCTGCGTGCCGCGCTTGCTTGGCTAATGTCCTCTGCCTCTGCCGCTGCCGTTGTGAGCCGAGTCGAGCCCACGGCGCGACCGAGCACGTGGAGCCGGGCGGTTGGTTGGTTCGGTTGGCATGTGCGCGTCAACCTGTCGTTGCAGGAGTGGCCGTCAACCTGTCGTGTCAGACTGTCAGTGGCTCTGTTCAGCCAGCCCGATATTGTCCGTGTGCGCGCCGATGGCGTAGCAGCTGATTGGAAGTGTGGCGCCGTATGAACAGTGCGAACTGTAGGTGCAGGGTTTCTGGACGTGTAAGAGTTGTGGACAGTGAGAGATTGATCGATAAGATTTCTCGACGGGCTTTGTTGCCCACCTTGGTCTGAACGGATTAACGGTTCATGTGCTACGTAGAAAAGGCACGCGCCATGCTGCGTGAACACACACGGAGAACCCGAGCTCGACGATGATTGTGTGGGCTGTTTGTGATGTCACTGGGATTTGATCACGCGACCTATGCCATGCGACATGTACGCCTTGGGTACATTTTATAGTCAACTCTTTGTACTTCGAAAGTTTAAACAGAATATGAGAACACCAGTGGCGACCGTGTGGTTATTATGGGGATGCTAGACTAGCGTAAATCAAAATTTCCATTATATAAATTAAGAACTCACAAAATTTCTATTATGTAAATTAGGAATTCATACAAATAAAAGATCATAGGATGTTACTACTAGACGTGCAGTGTAGTGGAAGAATAACGCTCGCCAATGTCTAATATATCTAGAAAGCGATCCTCGGAAGCCGATCGTTCTCTAGCGGTAGTCGATCTTCCATGAGTTGATTGTCTTCTCCTCGAATAGTCCCAATCAATGCCGCAGTTGCAGCAACGTCTCTACGGAAGTCCACACGTCTAGAGATAAAACACCGTACGCCGGCGTACTAACACTAGCACGTATAATAGGGCCTTTGGAAAGAAGCGATTATGGTTTCGATGGGTGATGCAATCTCTATATCTTTCCATAACTTTATGCACCTCTTTATATAGAGCCTCTGGTCAGATTCTTTTCCATCGCAAGTAGAGATCATATCCCACTTGGAGAGTCTTCGATCGGATCCTTATCCAATGTGAATAGAGCTCGTATTCGACTCGGAGTCTATCATCTGGACCCTTACTATTCCGATCTATTAAATATATGACCATGTAGGTTCATGTATACTTGGTTGTAGCTTACAAATATCTTTCAAATCACTTATCAGTAGCGGTCCTTACCAGGATATATCGATCCTTAAATACACACAAAGATCTATGTGGATGAACCTTAAATATACACAATGATTTGTGTATGACCGGTATGGCAACAGAGGGAGGTAAATGGTGCCAGCGATGCGACTGGTCCGGTCCAGGTCGACCTGGACCTACCTGTCGTGGACCAGTGCTGTGTTTGTCAAATATGAGGGCCGGCCTATTTTGACGATGATGCGTGGCCCCATGACCCACTGGGTCTTAGGGTTGACCCATGCACAGTAGCCACCAGCTAGCAGATGGGGACATTGGGGAGCTCTTCAAGTTCCAAAACAAAATAAGAAGATGGGAGCTCTTCAGATTCGACATCCTCCTCCTCTTCTAGCTCCCGACGGTGGCAGCGGCGTCCTCTTCTAGCTCCTGGCAGCAGCGACGAGAACCTTGTTGGTCGCAGCGGAAGGAGAGAGAATCCCGATGGCGGAGAGAGATGAAGGTGGCGGCCAGTAGGGGAAGGGAAGGGCAGTTGGTGCTGAGCTGCAGGTACTCGTACAAAGCAGAGCTGTTGGTCGTTGGGGTGCCTAGAGTATGGCCGCGTCCTCCGCTTACAAAGGCGAAGCTGACGACAAGGCAGAGCAGCAACAATGCATCATCGTCAGGGCGCCTCAAACGTGGCCGTGTATTCTGCGGCTAGTGACTCCCCAGGTCAGGAGGACCAGCAGAGCAGCGCTGCGTGGGAGCTCTACATTGTGTGGAAGGAGAGATGCGATGGGAGTTGGGAGCGGTGGATGGTTCGGTGCCAGTGGCTGGAAGGGGAGATACGATGGGAGTTGGAGCGGTGGATGGCCCGGGTCGACCCAGGGGTCAAGGGGGTTGTGGCCTCGGTTGCCCCTTAAATTTCATGGGCCGGCCCACGAACCTTTGAAGCCATAATTTTAGGAGCGGATTAGAGGGTCAATGGGCTGACCTGCCCCTTTTGCATCCCTAAATAATGCCTTAAAATTTTCTCCCAACTATTTTCTTAATCTTTACTCCAATAGTTATAACAAGCTATGAAGATCAAGAAGCCAAAATTCCAAAAATTCTCGAAGCAATTGAAATATTCAGCCCGTGAATGATCATTTCAGCACAATTTCAAATCCAAAAACCATGTAACTTTTGATCCATCGATCCAAAAGATTTGAAACTTGAACCAAAACTAGTTCATGACCTTATGAACCTATCCCAATCATAAAACTTAAAAGAACTTGAGAGAATTGAGATATTTTGGTTCGTGAAACTCTACGCACCAAAACCAAGCCAAAACCTAAAACTGAGGTAACTCTCAATCCAAGATTCTAAATCTCTTAAAATTTGGTATGCACCTTCTCTAAAATGTCAGAAATCTATTCGATTCAATGAGCAAGAAAATCATTACCAAAGTTCTGACCTTTTTCGGTTTGAAGGCAGATTACAGAAAAAGGGTCAAAAACCACAAACAGTAGATATAACTTGTTCAAGAGCAAATGACGGCCAAGATAGCTCTAAATGTGTTCCCATATATCCCAACAAGCAAGAACATCGAAGCAAACAAGGTAAAAACAGATAAATTAAGAAATCACTCAGAGAGACCAAAAAGAGCAAAAATCAGATTTGTTCATGAACTTACCAACCAAGTGCCTAGCTGGGTGAAGATTGATTTCTAAATGTTATTTTCATCTCTTATACGTCCTTGGCATAATAAGATCATGAAGAGGGAAGAGAAGACATTAAAACTAACCAAATCAAGAGCAAATCTATTAAAACGTGAAAAGATCCATGGAGATGAACAAAGATTGATGTATTGCTACTTGAAGAGAAATATTTTATAATCACTCCACCATGGAGGACAGATAGCACACCACAAGCACTTAATTTCTCTCAAACCCTAACACAAGAGAGCACAAGAGAGATAGGTTAGATGATTAATCACAAGTCTTCATCCCAACTCCTTTAAACAGATAGGCTAACTAGCCATATCTAATCCTTAGTGGATACTATCCACTTAGTATAATGAGGGAACCCGATAAACCCACACAAACGGGTTTTAACTCCCGCACCACACTTATACACACTTTTCAAAGTACATAAACCCAAATTTGCTAAGTCCTAAGTTTTGATCCATCTTGATCATACCATCTTCTCCATGACCTAAACCACCTTCCCAACTGCTGTTCATGCACCACGGTTTTCTTCCAAAATCGCTTTTGGTATTTTGATCAAACTATCAAAATACCCTTTCTTGACCCGGTTATTTCCTTCCATTATAAGAAATCGTATGCTTGCCATGTGTAAATGCACCACTAGCTTACCACACATCGGTAAATCTCTCCCATTCTGGTTTCACTGGACCATGTCTCACTTGGTACGACCAAGGCACATGGTGCAACCTGCTGTTCGAACTTCCCTTCAACATTTTTCGCGTTTCTCGTGCCATGCTTGAGCTCACCATCTCACCCAGTATTCTTGATCGTTCTGGGCCTTGGCTCCTCCATGAGCGTAGCACCGATCCTTATTGTTGACCATGGTTAACTCTAAGTGACCCTGCATATTCAAATATAAAAAAATTATTTTCGGGCACAAGTTCTTCACAACTTAACCCACATTAGCAATGACATATCTTATACAACCTATAACCACTGACTTCATCCTATGACCCAAAATTCCTAAATCATCCATTTGTTGAGAAAATCTACAAATTCCAAATTTCTACTCCTCCAAAATACTCCAAAATAACAATAGTTCATCACAACAAAACCGTGACCTTCTTACATGGTCCTTCAAATTGCAACAAGGTTTTAGTTACTCACGATCAGTTCATAACTTCTTACGACCAATTCGTATCTGGTTACGACCAGTCCATATCTCCATACGACTAGTTTGCAGACTTTGTTGGTATTCTATAAGCACTCGACTATTAGTTTACCTTCGAAACTTGATTGGTTTTGACTGCAAATGTGTGCAACAAAAATAACAGCAATTTGAGGTTTATTCAAAAAGTTTATGAGCCATGTAATGCAACACGTAGGTATTTTGCATCCCTAACTCATAAAAAATTTCAGTAAAAGCTTTTAGACTTGTCCAATCAACAAGCTTTAGCTTCATGAAAATTATTTGGTTTAAAATATATGATTCTGATGCAACGCACAGGCATTTTACTAGTAAGAAGAAAATAATGGTAAGCGTAAACAAGATTACAATGAACAAAACTTCTGCCAGATCAATATGAAAAATATCAACTGGTATGAAGTAGCATTTTATACATGTAGCAAACTATGTGATCTCAGATACAAGGATTATACATCATTATTATTTGAGACTAACTGATGACACATAAAACATAACAATTTCAATATTTTCTCAAGGTGTGTCAATCCAACATCATGCTCTTTAACAGTGTCCACATTACTGATTTGATACACTCATATCTATTATTCATAAAACATAATCATCAGTCAATACATGTGCTGATTTATAAATTATAGTTGTCCCATATAATGATTTAAGATCAGGGATAATTTAGAATAATATTAAAATTTGAATAAAGAGTTCCACAAATAAGTCACGTACTTAGTGATTATACAAAAATATTTATTTAAAGATCATAATAATATATTATCTAAAAAATTATCTCTACTAATATAACATGAGAGTTTGTCCAATCACCTGTCTCTCCGTACACGCAGCGCACCCACAAGCACCCTCCTCCTCGTGCAACTGCCGCACCCCTCACACAAACTGCCGCACCGCATCCAAGTGCTAGCAAAATCTCCTCTCGCTCCCTCCCCTTCCCCATCTCCTTCTCCCTCTCCTCCCCTCCGTGTTATGCGCCTCGCCGCCGCCGCTGCCGCCCCTCCCAACTCCACGCCTCCTCCACCACTGCGCCCCTGTTCCCTGACCTCTCCATCTAGCTCTCTCCCCGCCCCTCCCTGCCCAACCTCTCCACATGTTGCAGGCGAGGAAGAATAGGGCGGTGGTGACCGCCGGCGTCGGCGATGGAACTACCGTCGGTGCAGCTGCTGCAACTTGGCATCGCCCTTGTTGCCTCCTCGTTCTACACTGGCACCCTCTTCCACACCTCCTCCCCCGCGCTCATACTGCTCTCGTCTAGCTCCCAATCGCCCGATTCGTCCAAATCCCTAAGTACCTCTCTACCCTCTAGGAGTGCAGAGCACATGTCTGTGCCGATCTGCTCCTGGATTGCATTTTCAACTCAGTTCTTTGGGCATTCCTAGAAATAGTGGCGCATGGCATCGGTGGTTCGTGTTTTCTTGCTCTCCTACCCAATTCGTGTGGTGGTTTTGAAGTTTCTAATTGCATCATGTCTTAGATGCTCTTGCATAGTTAGTACAAAGTTTCTTATTGAGCAAATAGCTCTCCCAGATTTGACTAGGCGCTGGATTTGGTAGCACCATCGCCAAAGGTACCACCGGTTGTCGTGGCTTGCCCACCACGCCGCCTCCTCCTTTGCATGATTGCTGTTTGTTACTAGCGGGTGCTTGGTGTTAGATTTAATATTGATGAGTTGTAAGTGGTCATAGAAGCTGTGGGCGAAGTCACACTCGAAGTCGTGGTCGAAGCCACAGTCGAAGCAGTGGTCGAAGCCGTAGCTGAAGCAGCAGTTGAAACTGCGAAAGTCAAAGTCGGAGGCTCCAAGTACTGTGCTCCAAGTATTGTACACCGAGTACTGTGCATCGAGTATTGTAGCTTTGAGTACAAGGCAATCGAAGACTCTGAGCATGAAGGCAGTCGAAGACATCGAGCACAAAGGTGGTCAAAGACCCTCAGTATGCAAGAAGCTATGGTCGTAGCATTGAGATGATGCGCCATGGTAACGGCATCATGGCCGTAAGGCAGCGGTGGTCGTAAGGCATCATGGTCGTAAGGCAGTCGTGGTCATAAGGCACCATGGTCGTAAGTCATATTTGGAAGAACACTGTAGCAGTCGGAAGAATGTGTTGCAGTCGGAAGAACACTGTTGCAGTTAGAGGCGTCTGAGTGCGTATTGTTGTCGGAAGTCAGACACAGCCAAGTACAGTCGGAGCTCTCAAGTGCTAGGGGAAGTCGTAACTGTGAGAAGCGGTCATAACCGTGTGAAGTGGTCATGTGAAGCGATCATAGCCATGAGAAGCGGTCTCATGTAGATCATGGAGAGATTCCAAGAGGCATGAGAATAGGCCCAAGTTAGTGGGTGCATGGGTGGTCGTGTGTGTATGCATGAGGCTTATTTAAGCCATGTAAATACTGTTAAGTGAAGCAAGTTGAAAAATGAGAAAAGATTGAGTGATTCAATCACAAAATTCTATTAGTCTCCCTCTATGTGTGTTTATCAGAGTGACAAGAGAAAGGATTGAGCGATTTAGTCCCAACAATTGGTATCAGAGTGAGGCTGACATAGGGGCTATTGAAGATGGTGTTGTCTGGTCCGATGCTATGTCGAGGAGCAATGACACCGTCGACGTTGAAGCTGTGGTGAGATGCTACAGCCTTATCATGCATGTGGTGAGATGCCACGTTGAGGCATGCGGTGTGATGCCGCTGCCATGTGGTGGTGTGAAGCCACTAGGAGAAGGGTTGGTGCGATGCTAACAACGATGACATGCACACCAGCGACGGTGACGTGATGTTTTATGGTGATGGGTCATCAAGTGGTGCCGCTGTGAGCGGTGGCTTTGACGACAGGCACACTAGCAGCAGACTCCATGAGTTGAGGCCACAGGCAGGGGCGGACCCACCGGGGGGTCAGGTGGGGCTGGCGCCCCCCCTACGCCGGCCGCTCCACCCGGCCCCCCGTACAGGAGCACGTCGGCTACTGTGGCCGCGACGCGAACAGGTGGTTGTGCGTTGCTACATTTGATGACTAGGGAAGTAGTGCGGTGTTAATAGCGTGGCTTGATTTAGGCATTTAGTTGGCACTGCCTAGGCGATATATGCTTATTTATGGAAGTAGGTCCGTGTTTTGCTAGTTGGAATCCGTGTGTTGTTAGCTGCAAATCATATGCGTCAGTCCGTGACTCAGATGAACTCCAAAGCTGGTATTGCCATATTGGCTAGTTGGCTACTGGCTAGCATCGATATTCGATTTTAGCCTATTGGGTACTCACTAGTATAATTATGCGATAGATGAAAGCTTGAGATACTGCTCTGTAATTCCATGGTTGTGATGAACTTGAAGTGTGCTCAACAAATTAATCAACTGAGCATCAAGTATCATCAGGCTACTCATGATGAAGTAAGCTAAAGCTTGCTTATGGCATAACTAACAAAAATGCCAGCCCACGGTCCAACTGTTCAACACTTCCACCCTTGGAGGCTAACATGATTAGCAATGATAGTGATAGCCTTGTCAGTTGTCACAAATGCAAGTACTGCAATGTGAAATCAGCGCTAACACCGTGGAGTTAACACTGCTGCCCTCCTTCGGTAAAATATGACGTATATCATAGTTTCCAAGATAGCCCTAGTAGCCATAATAGCGTTTTTCTATCTCTCATTGGCAATGCAGCAGGCTACTATAGGCCGACAACTCGACATTCGGTAAATTGGTCAGTAAGTTCTATTAGCCCCCCCTAAATTTTGATTCTGGGTCCGCCACCGGCCACAGGTGATGCAGTGGCAGGCTCCATGCGAGGTGGAGGCCAGCCGCAGGTGGCGGCAGACTCCATGCAAGATGGAGGTTGGCGTTGGTTTTAGCTACAGTCAACAGTCGGTGCTGGAAGACTTGTGTGGTCGGAGATGCAATCGAGGTGCTGTGATCAACAAGCCTTGGCCAATGATGTGTCGACAAGGTGCACTCAAAGCCGTGGTCGAAGGAGCGGTGTGTTGTAGCAGACGTGTGTGGCCTGTCACTGTAGCAGTTGACGGTCATTGCAGCAGACGTGTGCACTGGTTGTGGTCAAAAGCCTAGTCGATGCCGTGGTCGATGCCACGATCAAAGGCATGGTCAATGCATGGTTGAAGCCACGGTCGCAGCTACAGTAAGATGGCCGGTGCTCGAAGACCTGAGTGATCGGTGAAGCGGTCGAAGAGAAGCCATAGTCGAGCAGTCGTGGTCGTGAGGTGTGGTTGAGATACCGTGGTCGAAGGTGTTATCTAAGCTGTGGTCGAAGCTACATTTGGATGACTCGAAGCCTGTGGTCGTGGTGCCTGTGCGTGGAGTCGAAGTACGTTGTTGCGTTCGCAGCTGCGAGGAGTACTATAAAGTAAGGGTATTCCGTTGGCAGCTACTAAATATGAACATCTATTTCCATTTTAATTTATTTATGAATTTGTACATGTGTGCGTTGCTTGATACATGTTTTTTGAAAAATAAAATTGATGTTTAATGTTTAATTTGAGATCATCGTTTGATAATACAAATCATCCTCATTTGTTACTCCGTTATAACGCACAAACATCTTACTAGTAAAAATTGAATTAATATAATCATCGTAACATATCAAAGACTGTACGTGCACTGACAGTCTCTGGCGGTTGCGAGTTTGCAGCTCGACAGAGCGCTACTTCAATAAACCTTTGTGAGTGCGCGAGAGTAGAGCTGGGAGTTAGGTCTGCCGTGCCGGCACGACCCAGGCCCATCGTGCTTCGTGTCGCATTGTGCTATGCCAGCTCGGCCCAGTCATCTCACCATGTTGTGCCGGCCCGCCTCGCCTCCGGCCAGGCCCAAGCATGGCCAGCCCACCGTGCCATTGTTCGTGCCGTGCCAGCCCAACCCAGCCCGAAGTAACTATACACGAAAGCGGCGGCGACGATGGTGGCGACAGTCGTCATCTTCTTTTCTCTCGTACCCGCCTCATTAAAGGCTAGTTGAAATTGAATTAATTGCATAAAAACATGGGCACGCAATGACGTAAATATTTCAGGAAAAAGTGGAATTTCTTTGATATTTTAAAAATACAATGTTACTGCCTCGTTAAAACCTTACACCCCAGAGTGGGGTTTCTCGAGTAAGGAAAAGAGTACAGTAACAATACATGCATATACTAACTATAACAACATGTATACATAATATCTACTCATCAATGTCTAGGTCGTTCATGCGTTTAAGGTCAGCATACGCCCGTACGATTTCGGGATCCTCCAGTTGATGCTGTTGCCGCTCTTTGGCTAATTTCCAGTCTTTGGCGCATGTGATTGCCTCCACCATCCTGGGCGTAAGGGATGGTCTTCTCTCTTCGATTATTCTCCCTACCGTACTGAACATCGCTTCTGAAGAGACACTGGACACTGGCACCAGGAGAACATCCTGTGCGAAATGTGACAGCACAGGAAATATCCGCTTGTTGTTCTTCCACCACTCGAGCAAGTCTATCTTGCCTCCACCAGTAAGATCAGGATCAATATTTGCAAAATCATGCTCCAAATAGTGGTTCAACTCCGAGACAGAATTCCACTTGAAGGCCGCCTGAGACTGAGAGAACGAAGAAGTAGACTTGCCTTTTAGCTTCTTCCACAAGTGTGATGTCAAGCTTGTCTTTCCATGTTGCGTCTGTTGTGAGGCCTCCGATCTTCCGTTGCTGCCAAACTTATCATGATACATACGAAAAACACGAAAAAGCTCCTCTTTGACATGTGCGAAAGCTTCTGAATAATCAAGCTCAAGATATTCACCTATTCCCTCTATACCAATCTGTAAACCTGCCAACTTTTTTGTAGAATTGAAAATGATAACAAAGCAATACAAGTGTGAAATAGAACCAAAATATTTAACAAATTTTTCTTCCATTGCTACGATGGCATGGCCTAAAAGAGGATCGTCCCTAGATTTGGTAATTTTGTCTACAATTAACCAAATAAACTCTATAACTAAACAAGAGGTAGGATAATAAACACTAGATAAAACTTTTGTTGCTTTATAAAAAAGGTCTTAAAAACTCTCAAAAACGACTAGCAATCTGTCAATCTGAATTAATAACTACCAATTTATTATTTTGAAAGTTGGCATTGACAAAAACGGATATAACATGTTTATACGCTTGTATCTTTTTTAACATAATATATGTCGAGTTCCACCTCACCTTCATGTCAAGACCAAATTTTCTTGGCTCTTTCCCATTAGCTGCACGGTACTCCGTGAACCTGGCTACCACTTGTGGGGAACTTGTGAGGTAACGAATGACATCATGGATACTGTTCAAATATGGATCAATTACTTGCATACCATCTTGAACAACAATATTCAAGATGTGGCATACACATCTCTGGTAGAGGACATAACCACCAATATATGTTTGCAATCTTGGGGTGAGGATGTTCATAGCCGTTGTATTTGCCAATGCGTTATCAAGAGTTATAGAAGCAATTATATTATCTATCTTAAAATCATCAAGTACGTGTAGTATACGCTCGACAATGGTCTCACCTGTGTGAGATTCATTTATTACTTTAAATCCTATGAATCTCTTGTTTAGTTTATAATTATCATTTAAATAAATGGGCTACAACACTAAGGTAGGCACTTCTTTGGTGTGATGATGTCCAAATATCTGAGGTTATGGCAAAAGAAAATTGAACTTGTTGGAATAGTTCTTTAAGCTCTACCAGTTCCTTTTGATACATCTGTAAAATATCAGATATAGTAGTTCTCCTACTAACATGTTGGTACTGTGGACAAAAGCCGCGTTAGATCATTCTTTCGAACGCGCGACTTTCACCCATCCTAATCGGTTGATCTTCTAAAACAATATATCTAGCAATTTCGTTATGGGCAGAAAGCGGGTTGTATACCCAAGTACTTACAGAGTCATCGGCCTCAAAGTTTAGCTGTGTTTGTACTCCTCCTCCCCCTCAACCCTGTGCCGCCATCTTGTGTAAGCATGTTTTGTAGTGCCGGTTCAAGTGTCATGTCCCTACAGCTGTACGAACACTTAATTTAGCATTGCAATAATTACACTCCCCCCACCTCCCCTGCCGCCGCCTCCTCCCCCACCTCCCCGGGCCCCTCCCTCCTTCCCCCACCTCCCCCCGCCGCCGTCTCCTTCCCCACCTCGCCCGCCGCCGCCACCTCCTACCCCACCTCCCCCGTCGCCGCCTCCTCCTCCTCCTCCCCCACCTCCCTCCTCTCCTGATCTCCCCAACCCCCCTCCTCCCCCGGTGCCCCCTCCCCTGGCGCCCCCTCCTCCCCCAGCCGCCTCCATCCTCCCCCGACATCCCCTGGCCGCCTCCTCCTCCCCCGGCCCCCCTCCTTCCTCGACCTCCCCCGGCCGCCTCCCTCCTCATCCGGCACCCCCTCCTCCCCCGGCCCCTCCTTCCTCGACCTCCCCTAGTTGCCTCCCTCCTCACCCGGCATCCCCTCATCCCCCGGCCACCTCCCTCCTCCCCCGAGCGACGGCGACGACAACCTCGACTACTCCGAGAGTAAGCCACTAGCGACGGATGGCCGGGCGGCGACTGGGGCGCCGACGATGAGTTCGTCATCGATGGCTCGCTCTTTGAGCCACCGTCGCCGAGTGTCTTCGCGTGAGATGCCGCCCTCGGCTCCGGCTACACCGCTCCTCCTCCTGCGGCGGTGCGGCCATCGTCCACTCGTCCGAGCTTCGGTGACCGGTATACCTCCTTCCCTTCTACTCCCTCTCTCTGGTCTCTGCTCTGTGATGGTTGATGGGTTGTGGTTGTGGGGAATCTGGGGATGGCCGTGAGAGATGTCGACGGGAGGGGGACTGGGGGAGGCGAGGTAGAGGCCGAGGTGGCCCGGCCGCTGGCGCTGGTGTGCCCGCCGTGACGCCCGTGCCCATCATGCCGCCCGTGCTCCCCGTGCCGTGCCGGCCCGAGCACGACACGATTCGCGGTGCCATGCTGTACCACCCAATAGGCCAGTTTTTCAGACCCAGCCCGACCCACCATTAGTGCCGTACCCGGCATGGCCTATCACGTGTCAGATCGGCCGTGCTTCGGACTAACCCAAAAAAGAACGGCCAACTCGCACAGCTAGGCGAGAGTAATTGCGGTCAGGTTCCTTGCGAGCGCGCGAGAGGAATCGCGGTCAGGTCATGATGGTGCATGGGCCCAGCAGCTGAGACAGATTTGTTCGTTTTTTTCTCGGGGACCAAATTAAGACCAATCGGTCCATGTGATTGACTGAATCTGAAACTTCAATACCTCCCTGCCTCCCTCTCTGAAATCCTACAGTTTCAGAGCTGACCGTCGACAGCGCCGCGCGATCCGTTAATGGCAGAAAGGAACGGACAGTGCTGCTGGCTGGCTCTCTGCCCCAATGGCCAGCTGACAAGCTCATAGTCGTTTCTTGAGCTGAGGATCGGAGCTGATGAACAATTGTTCGCTCTTGTGCCGTCCTCTTCGTTCGGTGATGATTGTGTTGAGCAACACTGTTGCTAGGACATGCCGCTGCTGTTCGAAAGGCTCAGGAACCTACAATGGTTTTTTCGCAGAAGACCATGTCGACTTTCAAAGTTCCTGTGCATAAAGCTCGACGCCACTGTGCTCATTGTGAGCATGCCTTCTACTATTTTTTCACCCGTTTTGAGCACAAGTACCACACAAGAATCGACCATAAGTTACCTTTACAATTTCAAGAGCGATCTAGCTTAAGATTTGTTTGTTGTATTGGACGTGCATTAGTTGGTTGGAGAGGAGGCACTTGGGCCCCCGAAAAGTAGTCAAACGCTTCCATCAAAGAGCAACCACAAAGGACACGTCGAATGGGGCATGCCATTGCCATGCCCTTCCTCAGGTGTCATCTCAAAAATGCAAATGTACAAATGTGACAAATCCAATCATGCATGCATACTCCTACTTTATAGCTGTTATTACAACGTACAGCCCGATCCAATCTGACCTACAATATAATAATTTGTAGCGTCAGGAACAAAACACTCGCAAATGATTGGGTTAGCTGACGATTTAGCGTAGAATGACCATGATATATATGATTGATTGATTGATTAATTTAGGACTAGCTAGAGAAGGAGAAGACATCACAGCAACCACCATGCATGCCGGCCATTGCTGCGATGCCTTGCCACCCACAGACACGTACACTTTGAGAGACAAGGGCTGGAGCTAGCTAAAACCCCTCGCTGGGCTTGCCGCCCACATTGACAAAGTAGGACGACATCGGAGCGGCGGTGGCGCTGGTGCTCGTGCTCTCGCCGCCGTTGCTCGCCATGTCCATGCCGTGGCACTGGGCGTAGTCCTCCGCCTCCTCCTTGGTCGGCACCGGTGCCGGCGCCACGGCGGGCATGGACCCTGGCGGCGGGGCAGGCACGACCGATGGCAGCTTCGAGAGCAGCGCCTCGAGGCTGCTCATCGACGGCATTATGTGCATAGACGCCGGCCCGGCGGCCGCCGCTCCGTAGGGGTCGTAGAGCTCCGGCGGCTGCGGCACCGGGGGCATCATGCCCGGCCACGCCGCGGCGACGTCAGGCGGGCCGCCGACGCCGACGTAGCCGCCCGGGAACGCTCCGGCCGACGACGGGTGCGGCAGCAGCACCCCCGGGATGCTCTCCAGGTAGCTGAACTTGCGGCGCAGCATCACCACGTAGCTCAGGTCCTCCGCCACCTGCGCGCATCAACAACAACAAGATGTAGGCTGCAGCATTGCATCACTACATGCATTGCACACATCTACTCGTGCAGCTGCATGCATGCACGGTGCGCGCACAAGCTACTCGTACAAAAGCTCCTCCATTGCTAGTGCTGCACGTATGTATGCGCGTGCAGCGCATGTTGCTTCGGTTCATGGGGAAAAATCAAAGCGTAGAAAAAGACCGGTGAATGAGCATGCCATGCAGTGGCCAGTGACTAGCTGGTGCACCTTTTTCATGGAGCCGAGCTGTACGACGCCTTCTCTGACAGCGACCAGGGCGATGGTCTGCACGCACGACAAAGAAAGAGGTAAAGAAAGAAAGGAGAAAACATGGCAGCATCAGCTAGCTGCGGCATGCGATGCAGCAGTGGCAGAGGTAGACGCAGCGGCATATTTTTGTTCAAAAGGGGATTGCGATTTGTCAAGGCAGGCCTAGTAGTATGTACCTGGATACCAGACTGGAACTGAGCCTCCCATGTCCTCGGATGCTGCAAACATTATACATGACATGACACACCAAAGAATAATTAGCTAACTAGCAATGGTGAGTTGCATGATTAATTGCTGTGCCCAGTTAATTAAGTCTGTGAACAGTACATGAGTACAGTAGCTAGTGCGAATGTTCGAGGTTAGCTGAGTAGTATCAGCAGTTATGGTGGCGCTTACAGAGTCAGCAGGGTTGCTCCAGGAGGAGATGAGGTTGATCTCGTGCTCCTGGGGCTCCTTGAACACCCACTTGTGGCTGTGGTCTGCCGCCACTTTCCCTATCAACCTGCAGGAACCAAGAACAGACAAGCCCAATCATCATCAACGCAGGTGATGATCACCTATTGAGCTGCACTAATTTAATTAACCATGGTTAATGGGCTAGTCAGTGTTAAGCACCTACCCTTCACCGTAGTTGTAGATGTCATGGGACATTTTGAAGAACAGCTCAGGCAGCAGGCCCTGCTGCTTCACCTCCTGCGCTGCAGCCTCGCAGTCTGCGTATGCAGCAGCTGCCGCTGCCCCCTCTTGGCCGCGGGCTGCCGAGGTGGCTGCGAAGTTGCAGAATCCATCCTCCCATGCCAGGATCCTAGGTGAAATTTCGCAAGAAACCAACAGAAAGACAGTAAGACTTGAACACAGGTAAAAATTAGGAAGAAGTGTGGCACACAAAATGATTCCATGTGTGTGTGTACCAGTTCCTCCTGTTTCCTCTGGTCCTGTCATAAGCCCCACCTGGGAGATCCCATCTGGTCAACAGATTGGGCGATTAAGCAGCCAAGGAACAGCACCATTAGTACATTGCTAAGCATGATTACATGATGGAAGGAAGGAAGAGAGGAAGAAATGGAGGTCTCACTTGGGGGGTGGGTAGTTCCGGGGGAGGATGCGCCAGAAGACGGCGTAGACCCACTGTGAGGCGTCGCTGGTGCAGAGGCTCCGCAGCGTGTGCTGCAGCAGGTGCGTCACGGCCACCGGGCTCAGCTGCTCCTCCATTGCCGCCGCGACAGCCGAGAGAAGCCAAGCCAAGCTGCTGAGCTTGTGTGTGCGATCACCACGCAGTTTAATTGCACTCCAGCTACCCACCTAAAGAAGCTGGATTCTACTTGTGTGGTGTATGGGCAGTAGCAGTCTAGCGGAGAGTGGAAAGGATCCAGGTGCTAATCAAGAATCTTGGAGGAGCTAGCCAGCTAGCTAGGGGCTTCCTTGCTTGCTTGCTGCTTACTTGCTCTCTCCCCCCTCTGGGTGTGTGTGTGATGATGTGATCTCTTTGTATGGTTGTGACTTGTGAGGCCAGGCCACCACCGGATGAGAAAACCACGCTTGCCCAAAATTTATACCCCTGAACCCCCCTCTCCCAACACTCAAAAAGAGGTTTTTCTCGAGACTACAAGGAAGGATGGGCACACGCACTGCTCACACGTCCTAATTCATGCACATGGATATTTTCACTAGCATACTTGAATTAGAGTAGAGGTCTATATCTTATAAAGTGTAAATATATGCTTTAACCACTAAACATGACTACATATGCACGTATTCTCCCTTATCAAAATCTAACCCGGAAAGATAAGTAGGAAGTACTTCGTTCAATCTAGAGATTGAACTCAGGACCGATGGGTTCAAAACATCTAAACCCACCACCGAGTTAGGGGCCGCTTAGTTCGGCTGAAATAAGTTGATTTATCGCTTTTTTTTACTGAAGCTATTGGTGCCTTTTTGGCGTAATTAAATTTAAAAAATTTATAAATAGAAAAAAAATATATGTTAGCACATTACGAACAATGCAAACAAATATAAAAAATCTAAAAAAGCTAAAAAAATACGAAATAAAAAATAGTGAACTAGAAGCCGAAAATGAGAATCTGAAACCGAAATGGCCGAGGCAGCTCAGTTTCAGGACTCCAGAGGGTTGAGGACATGGGCTGTACTGGTTGCTACATTATACTAGCCAATTCAATGAGCTATAATAAAATGTGTTTTCTCTCTCTGCCCGACTTTATCCATGGTCCACATTTTCGTGCTTATTAATTATCGGAATGAGAAAAAATTCTGCTTGTGCTTTGGTCCTCGGATCGATTTGATCCCAACTGTCTCCTTCATGACCGCACACAGACTCGAGATGTAGAGGATTGTTCTTCGTACGGCTAATTACAAATAAATTGCCGGCAAGATTCGCCCAAAAATTATTTTATCTCTCCTCTATGACTCCACCCTTTGTCTCTCTTTTTTATTCGCAAAATATTTATGTTGTGGCTACAGATCAAACAGAGAGAGAGTATGATAGTGGAGAGTTAAGTGAGTAGAAATAGCTTAGGGTCTTTCCCCCATGGCCTATGTCCTATATATATACATCCACATGGGGAGTGCTTTTATAATTATACTCTTACACATAAGTACTTCCCTCAGGGGTACATATGTCACTATACATGTCCTATCCTGGGCCTTACACTCTCTTAACAGGTCTGCTGGGCTTAGATGGGGGCCACCCCTACAACAATTTACTTTTTGAATAAGGTATTAGTCTACCGCAAAAAAAACTATTTGGGCACATGAATTTCATCGGAATCCCATAGAAATTAAACTGTTTTATAAAAAAGACCCTATAAAATTCCTACATTACATATCAGCCCTTACATTACAAAAAATGGAAAGACTATATCCATAGACTGACTATGGGCATGGTTTTTTTTTTTTTTGAAACTTAGCACGAGCTCTGCCATTCTTTATAGAGAGGAGCAAAAGTTCTCAGCAACGGCCGAAGTCTGCCCGCCAGGGGCTGCCACCGGAGGATTACAATGAAACTACATGAAGATAAAATCCACCGGAACTAGAATATAGGAGTGTAATTGAACATTTCTTCTCTTCTTAACGATACGGCTCCTATCCTACGTGTTCTCGAAAAAAAAATGTATGCATTGCAGAGCAAATTGCTAGTAATGGTGGAGACTATACGGACGAGATTTCATAGTTTTGAATGTCCGATCAAGCAATCAACTGTTTACAATATTTAACTATTTTTCAAGGCAAAATTAGTCAGATTTTAAGGCATTGGATGGTGATCCAACGTTCCAACTCTTTTTTTAGGGGGGCTTGTAAGAGTGGATCCGTTGGATAGAGATCCAACACTCCAGATCATTTTTTTGGATAGGGGTTTTTATGGGTGGATTCATTGGATGGAGATTCAACGCCTCAGATTATTTTTTTAGAGAGGGTTATATGGGGATTTTTAGATAGGGTTATATGGGGATCCGTTAGATTAAGATCTAACACTTTAAAATCTGACTAATTTTATCCTTAAAAATAATCGAATGTTCTATACACTTTCCAATCAAACACTCCATAAAAAAAAGGGGTGTTCTTATCATTTTCTCGATACCTGCACACGGTAGGCCCTCCTCCCTCTGCGCGAACTGCATGCAGAGAGCGAGCGACTGAAGCTGCCCAGGGAAATGTTTTAATTGCACTCATTCCCTTTCTCAGTTCCTCACATTCTCGGCCACTGCGTGCTACGTGCGTGCTTCTGCCGCCTCGCAAATCTGACCGTGTTGGCCCCTGTGCTACGCCCAGCCCAATCTGGTCGCGACTGCGTGGCGCACTGAGCTGGAGTGTTAAGGCTCGCAAATGGGAGAGGAGAAGAGGCTGCACTGCAGCTTGCATGCATTGCTTAGCTTGTGTGTGCGCCCCCTCCTGTCCTGACATCAGGGACCAGCCTTCCCTGCCAAGAGCCCAAGAGTATTAATGGTTGCAGCAGCAGAGTTAGATCTGTGTTAGTTCTGCTTTGGCACACGCAATGGGAAGATTAAGTTGAAACCTGCTGCCTAATGTAATCCGCATGTAAGATGCGGTAAAAAGTAGAAATAGCTAGAAAGAATCATTGTAGGAGACTAGGAGGAATAGCTTTTTACTGAGTTCTGACTTTGAGCTTGGCATCCTTCAAATCCATGCATGATGTGGTGAGACAAAGGACCAATCACGTGGTTCATCCGTTCATGAGGCCGCGGGGGAGGGGAAGGGCGAGAGCGCGCCCCAGATGCTCTCCTCTGCGGTCGAGGTCGAAATGCGCACCATGCATTTCGGTCTACGTGAGTCATCCGATGAGGACGACTTGGTTGTGATCATTCTAGCGAGTGAAAGTGCGAGGAATTGGAAGTTGAATTTCTTGCAAGAATTCCATAGGTTATCGTTTAAATAAGTTATCAAGTGTTCGTTTTCAATCGGACGACTGATGGAACTGGATATTTACACGCCACTATTTTCGATTGAAGTGGAGAGGATTCTGTCCAAAGATGCACTCTTCTTGGCCTTAGAAATGGGGCCCTTTGTAACTTGTCCCCTGAAGATTGCATGATATGACCAAAAAGAATGGCTTAAGAGACGTATAGACGTTGCTCTAATCAGCTTCTCTTTCTGGCTTCTGGCTTAAACGGATTGGCTTCTACAAACTACTTCTTGAGGATACTGTAGCAGCTTCTTGGATCTGGCCTCATCTGTGATCAGATCCAGCTGGATTTGGTCAGGCCTATGCAAATTCGGTCAGATCTAGTGGCCACTGCCTAGTCGCATTCATCGGTGTCGTCCTCCACCTACATAGTCACCCCTCCTCCCTTGGCCTCATCGGCGCCGCTCCTGCCCCGCCTATGTCTGTAGCACTTGAAAAATAGCAAGAGACTGCAGTGTTCAAAAAGCCACCTCTATCTATATATCTCTCTCCAGCAAATATTTCAATCTATTGTCTCTCTCTTCCATCCTCATGAATCAATCTACTCTTCCTCTCTATCTCCTTCCAATCTCTCTCTCTCCAACTTCTCTCTCTTCCTTCCTATGAGGATGTTGGCATGCAAGGCAGCCAGTCGGGGTAGGCGGCGTCGGCTGGCGCACGCAATGGCAGCAAGCTGTGCGGGTGCGTCACGGCGGTGCAGGGTGGCGGTGTGGGGGCGCCATGGCAAATGGCGGTGGTGATTGCAAGCCACGGCAGGCCAGCGGCATGGCAGCACCATGGTGGGCAATGGCTGATGGTGGCCAGGGGAAGGCGCATGCGGGTGCACCTAGGAGGAGTCGGTGCGGCAGCAGTGCAGCGGCCTGGCGGCGGCGTGGAGAAGGCGCGTAGGCGGGCACAGCTGGGAAGAGGTGTCGCGGGCCAGTGGCGGTGTGGCGACGGTGCGGCGGCCGGGGGGAGGCGCGCAGTGGTCGGCGACGGTAGGAAGGAGGTGCGTAGGCGGGCATGGCCGAGAAGAGGTGGTATGGGCCGGTGGCAGAGGTGGTCGACGCACGTGCTGATGTGGTTTGGTCGGTTGGGTCACGACCGAATCACGTTTTGCACATGGTCCTGCTAATGCATTCTATGGAACATGATTTGCCAGTCGAATAATGATTTGCGCGGCGAAAGGGGCTGGTGAACCTGTTTCTTTTCGATCAAGCGAATCTTATGTCGTCTCTTATCAATTCCAACTGGACCGTATCTGATTCATCTTTGTTCCACTTCATAGGTTCGTACGTGGCCTTCGAGAAAATGTTTGGGCGGTTGTGTACATCTGATCCTTCATGCAGCGAGTCCATTGAATGTGCTCAAGGTAAGTACCTCGCGGTCGTAACTTCTCCGATTCGCATATCACCAATTCCATAATTAACTGTTGCCTATACCTTTGAGTACAACTATCATGTTACTTGGTCATTATCATATCACTAAAGCTTACCTAGTCATTATCATATAACTAAAGTTTACCTGGTTATTACCATATCACTAAAGCTTACCTGGTCATTATCATATCACTAAAACTTGCCTGGTTGTTATCATATTACTAATGCTCGCTTGGTTATTATCATACTACTAATGCTTGTCCGGTTATTATCATACTACTAATGTTTGCCTGGTTATAAACTTCTAATATTGTATTCATACCATGATACTTTAGGTTATCTTGTTCCACATGCTTTTATGTTTATTAGAATACTCAGTTAATAATATTCTAGAATTCATGCTTTTAAATAGTGTTTTAGAATTCATGCTTAAATCATTAATGGGGGTAGCATATGAACATGTGTTCAAATTTAGATTTAAACCACTAGCAAGTTTTTTAACATTAGGACTGCTATGTTTACTTTTCCTGATATCATGATCCTTTACTTGTATGATTTCATATGTAGTCATGAATGATATTTATATATTACCTATTAATCTGACTAATAATCACTCATCATATAATAAAACTTGGATGGTTGTCAACCTTGTGTGAGTTATGTTATAATACCTCTGTTAGAATAATTTCTAGATCACTACCACCATATTACCATTTCACATCGCTCTGATATCGGAAATCATGCTTTTTCTTTTTCAAATTTAGCAAATCCTTCTTCCTATCATAATCTTATCTTATTCTTCTCTTAGTTCCCTTAATTTCACACCATACAACATGTTAACAATGTAACAGTTATCTGCTCTGGGGTTACCCACATATACGAGATATTTTTACCTACCTGGTAACGTACGGGGCCATACACTTTCATTACTCAGGATATTATACTCCGTCTGCGGTTATACAGTTGAAAACAATGTTGTGCTTGACTACTCTCGTATAATTGGGTATGTGAGAGGTAACCGCCAGTGCCATTGCAATAACTTGCTAAATGGCAATTATCTTTGATTCCACCATTCCTGATTTCTCTATCTCCGATCCTTATCAGTGTTTCCGGTAATCTAGTTGCATTGCCTTAACATGTGTCAATTACTTACTTGCATTGCTTGTCCTTTACATACCTTACTTGCAACCATTTTTAGGTACTTGCTGAGATTTCCAATCTCACTCTTGCTCTTTCCATTCTCAGATAAAATACCAATGGATTGATAGCAACATGCATGGGTGGGAGTACTCGAGTTTTCAGCACCGTGGTTTACCACAATTTATGTTTTCTTATTTACTCTTTCTTTGATTAGAAGTGGACTGGTCCTATGTTTCAAATATTTATTTCAGTTTCCCCTAGTTCTCTAATAAAGTACTATTAAAGTTTTAATTTCCTTGTGATTCCTATTGTTGCTCTTATTTATTCTTCAGTTTGGCAATGACGTTCCATTAGTATCTTATATTGGTATGTGAGATGCTACAATGTCGCTCGCTGCTGCCTGTTGATTTTTTTGTATTCCTTTTTTTTTCATTTTCTTTCTTTTTTCTTTCATGTTCATTTAATCATTTTCAATTTCTACCATATTTTTTCTTTCCTTTTCTTTTCCATATCATCTCTGCCAAAAGCCAACAATCAAACTGAATACCTCTAGTTTCAGCCATGGCTTCTTTTAGCCGCTACAGTGTCATTTTAGCCAAAAGCTAAAAGCTATCAGCCGCAGCCGAATTGAATATGTCCACATACCATCAAAACAAACATGTTTCTTCACACCTCTTTAGCGTCCAGACACTAAAACAAAAACCTTAGTGAAGGCCTCCCACATACACCACCCATCACACACCCTCTCAGAAAGTCCTTAACCTGCATCATTACATGACCCCTTTTTGAATTGAAGCCCTCATTTTGATCTAGATTTGATGCCAATGAAGAGATGATGCAGCTCCATAGAAGAGCTCATGAGCAAGTTGTAGTATACTGGTCTTCCCCTTTGCCAAAGATCCCATTCACCCTCCAAAAGCATGGCCAGCTTTGGTCATGACAAGGACATGCACAAGTCCATATTAATAATTGCTCACTGTCTGTGTGTGTGAGAGAGAAATCATTAGTTCTAGACATCTAGTAGTATCCCGTGGATCAACTTAGTCGGCATACTTAAAAATCTTCGATAAAAAATGGGTCTGTTTTGCTTCAGTTTATAGCTTTTGGTTATAGTTTATGACTTTTGGGCTATTCATGAGAGATAATACAAAGTAATAGAAATTTGCATGCGGTTTTGACTGATATAAATGAAGTCGCTATAGTGTGTACTGTAATCAATTTGTAAACCCCTCAAAAGATATTCCGTTTGAAGACTACTTACTTTAAAAAAAACCAAAAGGCAGCTTTTAGAATTTGAAAAGAAGATGCTTAATGAAGACATGAAAGACTCGTTTCATTTTCAAGATAAGTTGATGAAGTTTCACATACTAGGTGATGCACCTAACAAGGAATGCCTCTTGTGGAGTAGATAATAATGCATTCTTTCCACATGCATCATGCATGGCAGCGGCCACCTGCTTGTCGATGGCTCCATGAGCCTCTGAGAGGGACTGGAGCTGGAAAGAGTGTATTTTAGGGCAGTGGAGCATGGATGGCTTGGGTTACAAATGTTGTGCCCAATAGTATACCACATGGAACCCATTTTCCCATGTTTCTTGCCACCCAGTACCCCTAGATTCAACACATCTGGTTTGTATCACTGTGGGAATGCAAATAATGTGGCTTTGTAAGAGCAAAATTTTCCGCTATGCATGCGGACAAACTTTTTATTACGAGATTTCATAATATTTGACTAAGATGTTGATCTAGACGAATATGTTTGAATTCAGGGGCTTATTTGTCGTTTAGTATTATGAAATCTAGTACGGGAAATTTGCCCATACACAATTATTCCGGATTGAAGTGACGGTAATAGAGACTAGAGAATATTACAAGGAACTCACTATCGCCTGATGTGAATTTGGCAATTTGTGCATCTGGTTTTCTTATGAGAGTGCCCATACCCTACAATCCACAAAATAGACATGCAAGGTTCATGTTCACAAAGGATTATGGCTAAGGCATTTGTAAGCAAGTATCCAATTCAAAACAAGTAACACAAAGGTTGGGAAACGGTTCAACCGTCAGCCACATGCAAAATCAGACAACAAGCTCATGCAAAATCATTGTTTTCACCTATGAGATTCGTCAAATCAATCACGCTGCATTGTGCTGCGCTGATCCTGCCACAAGTTGAATTTTCCCTCGCAGATTAGCTGAATAAGAAATCTGTCACAATGATCTCATGGATCAGAGTCAAGAGTAGCATCAACTGTTTTTTTACCTTCATAAAAAGAATCACCTTTCATAGGCAAATCCAGCTATTTTTTTCTTGTTGGCTGAGTAGCTGGCCTAGCCAGTTCACCAATACATACATCACTATTCACTCCCTGAGAACTTGCTCATAGAATCACACTTTAGAGGATCATGTATGCTAAGACTGCCCGTTTGGGAGGAGCCAATCAGCCAAAACTGTAGTGCTGTGGTTGGACCAGGACTGTCACAACTTTAGCCTCAGATTTACAACTGGATGGCTGCTGCTAGGTACGGCAAGAACAGGCATCATTAATTCTCGAACAAGAGTTATAGTTATTCTAATTATTTTTTTGCTATCTCTACCATAACATAATAAAACCATTATAAGAACAACGGCGTCCTGACTTATTTTAGTCCACCAGAACGTTAGATAAAATTGCGGCAATAATACAATAATAGTCCGTCTATTCTACAGCATGCCAAGTTTGACACGCTTGCTGTAGGTGAGGTGTATTGGTTTTATCAATTAGATAAACAATTTTCATATTGCGTTTTTTTTTGCACATGCTTTATCCTTTTTTTCTTTGAAATATGTGAGCATGACATCTATAATTGTACGACCGAAGATAGCGATTAGAGGGAGGTAAATAGGAGCCAATAAAATTATAAGACTTTTTCAAATATTTTCTCAAAGCAAAAGTACGACTCCAAATTCTCACTTCAATAACTATGAGAAGTTATAAAGTTCAGAGACTTATCATCCACATGAAAAGATCCAAATAAAACTGTGAAAAATTGGTCATACCGTTACAGTAATTAGGTAGTACCGCTACAGTAATTTCGTCAGCATTGCTACAATGCTATAGTATCGTAGTACCGCTTCTGTACCCTGGTAGTACCGGTGCTATAGTACAATCAGCATAGGGATAGTAAATCAACATGATTTCAAAATCGAAAATCGATAGAACATTTGATTCGTTAGCCCAAATGACTTGAAACTTGGCAATCACCTTCATTAGGATGTTAGGAACCTATTCCAATCAATGTTTAAGAGAATTATTGCTAAAATGCTGACATTTTCTATTTGAGCGAAGGGAGCACCAAAACTGGAAAAAGGGGAAAATCTCGATCAGTTCTTGCTCGTGAGTCCTAGATAATCTAAATGACCTTAGATGGATTCTCACATATCATAGCAAGCTAAATCACAACACGAATTGAACCCAAAATACCCACAGAGCAAAACCCCCAAAATCACTTTCTCTTGAGTCAAAACTGGGCAAACACAAGAACTTACAAATAACAAGTATCTAGATGGATGAGATATAGTCTCCAAGGGATATCTTTATCACTTACACATCCCTGGCACAAACCAAAAACTAAGCCAAATAAATATTTCAACAAGAGAGCATAAGAGGGAAATACTTGAATGAATTTTGATCTCTATTGGTCCTTAGAGAGGGATATTTACAGCCATTCACTAGTCATACATAAAGCCTAAGGATGACAAAAATCTTGACCATAAGAGTCTTTCACATCTCCTACAAGGTTCTCTCCAAGAACCCTAACTCCTCTCAAGGCTAGACATGAATTACCTCAAAGCTTAACCCTAGTCACCTCTTTCCCTTCTTATATACAGAGGCTCACAAAAGAAACCCTAACCAATACCTTTAGTTGAGTTTTATCCACTTACATGGGCTAACTCGTTAACCCAACACAATTATGGGCTTTACAGTTACACAAGCATATTTCTCAAAACACACACACACACCCACTAACCTGTTAGTGAATTAACACTTGATTCACTTCATATTTTCAGCATAACCAAGACCTAAACCACTTAAGCCACGCCGCATTTTTGGGACTATTTGGCAACGGCTGCGGCTTATGGCTTTTGGCTGAAATTTTTGAATTTTGGTTGTTTATGGTACAGATTACGGAGAGAGATACTCACTTGCGATTTTGGCTGGTACAGATGTTGGGCTTTTAATGTGTACATCGTTTAACTTGTAGACCCCGTCTTGAGAAAATACTTAGTTTGAAAGTTAGGTACTATAGCAAAAGCCAAAAGCCGCCAGCTTCGGAGGAAAAGAACAGGCCCTTTGTACACCACCGCTTAAGCTTCCTGCTTCCTTTCATGAAGTATCGTCCATGCTTCACCATCTTTCATGTGGCCCCAATAATTTGCCGCCAAATCTTTCACGTGTTTAGATCCCACAGACCGTTATTGCTTGCAAACGACCTAAGTCACTTGGTGCACTACATGCTTCCTCCCGCACATGACGTCATCCTGCTTCCTTGACCATATAGGATCTCAGCTCCTCTCTAAGCCTAGTCCCGATCCATGTTGCCATTGCCTGTCATGTTCTCCACCGGTAGTTTTCGCTCCGCCTCCTCGTTGTCTTGGCTTGTAACCACCCCGTAAGCCATGGTCATCTTCAACGGCTCCTTGATTGTCTGAATCTCAGCTCCTCTTGAGCGTAGTCCTGATCTCTTGACCTCTTGGACTTAAGCTTTCCTAACTTAGTCCTGGTGTCATCCACCTCACCATGACGCCGCTCCAGAGTCCCACAACCAACAACAACTAGCAAATCATCATGTAGCACCGCACAATACAAGTCATCAATTAAGATAATTAATCTATACAATGCATCATACAAAATGTATGCAACCAAACCATTGATTCTAAATATAGAACCAAACTTTAAACCCATATGCACACAAGTAACAACATCTATACCATGCCCACACAACCTCAACCAACTCAACACAAACCAACAGAGCCGGTCTGACTGCCAACTACAAGCCGGTCATACCGTCAGTACAAGATGGTAGTCTCAGTACTATCGCAGCACAAAGCTTGGTATGGCTGCTTGAGCTCACCCCAAAATAAGCTCACTGAAAAATAGCTGCCGCCAACTAGAATCCATTTGTACCGTAACCTTGGTCCGACCGCTATTTAAGTCCGGTACTACAACACCCGGCCGGTCAGACCATGGCTCCCATGTCGGCCTGACCACCACTCCACCACTAGTCTAACCGCCAACCCTAGGCTATTCAGATAGCTCCTGGCCAGTATGACCGCAACCCCATGCCGATCATACCGCCAGTAACAGGACCAACTGAAAAATTTGCAAACTCTCAAAAACCAAACTCTGCAAACTCTCTGAACTAAAAGTCAATAGCTCATAATAATCACAGAATGATCTCCACGTGGTCTCACAATAACTTATGCGGAAAGTATCTAAGTGATAATTATGCAAAAAAAAAAATGCCATGGAAATTTCATTTTTTTAATCCCTACAACTGTACTCTTGTGGTTCTGCTTATTGAACATATCAATTCGCTATGGCTCGCTTTCTTTGATAATACAACAGTTGCGCCGGTCCATACGATCGATAGGACATACACATGATTGTTTCGTACGGGAAAAATCTACAAATACTCAGTGCAATACCATGTGATTGAGATGCTAATTAAAACAAGTGATCGGGCTTCATTTGGAAATTGGTTGTTGAATGATAAGCCCATGCAAATTAGTGGCCGAGATTTTGTGGAAGATGGCTCTCCGTACAATAAATTAAATGGTTTTAGAAACTAGATATACATTGAAGAGGTCCCAGAAAAGGAGTTTATGGTATCTTCCTTTGTGCATGAGGTGTTAATGTTACATATATATGCTTAAAATATGAGCTATTATGGGAAAAGGACCTATCCATTTTTTTACGTGAAAAATATGTATATCAGCTAATACTACAAGTTTTCATAATATGAGACATTTTAGCTTTTGACACGAGTTCAGAAATAAGGGGAGATACATAAATGATTAAAAATGAGTAACAAAGTTGGTAAGAAACTTTGAATACATACCTGAAAAACGTAGTAAACACGGCAGCAGGATCCAATCCGTATCTATATATAGTGAACTTATAAAGAACCTGCCAACAACCCTTGAAATACAGGCGGTGAGATATGAATACCAGCAATTTGTAAAGGCAAACTAGGTACCACAACTGTTAAGCTAAGCAATACGATAACATAAATGCTAAGAGGGTATAAGTTAAGCTAAACTATGTGAGAAAATTGCCTAGATTAATTCATGGAATGGCTTTTAACTCTGAAGAGAACACGACCACGATAACTTGTGTCATAAAACAGAGGCAGTACAGCACAAGAGGTCCTACAAGGGGGAAAAATCATCCTACGCCAACCAAAGTTTTCATGTGAGAAGAAAGCCGGGTGGACCTTCGTTCTGCTTGGTCAAAATGACCCGTAGATAGGCCATGCCAACGTGCTACTTGCCGAGCATTTCGCTAGCCAATTCCAACAGATCGCCAGCCGATGAGAGAAAAATCTCCAAGATGATCACGTGACACCAGCTAGTGCCGTTGTGTCGCCTTTTCCCTCCCTCTTTCTGCAGGAGCAGGACAAAAGCATCGCAAAGTCCCTTCCTTCTGGTATGGACGTCCTACACGCCTTCAATTCTCGCCCATACCTGTGTCGGCAAATACTGCACCAGATTGTATTTTTTAAAGTTTAGCCTCAATTCTCACACTTATATTGCAGCAATTCATATACATGTGCTGAAATATGGTAACGCATGATGCAACATGGGTTCAATGTCTTGACAACCTAACATCAACGAGTCTTCAGAAAGAAAAAAAACGAGCTAACAATAATGGGACAGCTCAGACGCAGGGTTTTGTACGTCATATCTAATGCGGAAAGATTAGGGAGTGATTGATGCGATAATAAGCGAGAAAGCAGCAGCTTCAGAAGGAAAAGTATAAATCCCTATGATTATGCATTTTGACATATGAAGCTAAAGGCTGCACTTGACATGATAAGGAAAACTCTGCACCTGTGCTTAGTTCCAAAAGATGACCGGTGTGTACACTTGCAGGGCCTGTGGGCTAGCACTATCTAACAATCCATATAGCTATGGCGTTTATTAGACTATTTTCTATGACATCATCATTACATATATATGACTACATGGTAAGCCTTGAAGCACCCAAGCCAAGATGCCTCGTGCAAGCCCTGTCATTTTCAGCAAACGCTACGCCAAACGATTGAAATCACCCAATGAATTCACGAGCCATTGCATGGATTAGACACTATTCTCTATCACATCAGTGTTGTTCATCCCAGTAACCAAGAGTACCATCAGTACTCCAGGAGCAATGGTCTAGTTTGAGCTCTCTACTGTCCACTGTCCGTTTGCTAGAGAAAGAGACAAATCCACCACGTCCAAACCCAAATGAACCCTAAGCCTGGAAAGAGATTGAGCATAGACATCTTCCAGCACTAGCCCATGCATGATTGGTAGCATGTATAAATCACCTGTTCATGACATAAGATGCATGAACACACATCTTTATGAGCCTGGGGCCGTCCAAAGAATTCTGGATCATCCAAAACACAATGCAGACTTATTCTGATTCTCTCTCTGAAAAGGAACAGTACAGGGAACAAGGAGAAATCAACAAAGAAGTGGAATACAAAATTGGCGCTGAAAAAAAATCAGATGAAATGCATTTTTCTTACAGAAGTAGATGTTTCCAAGGGAACTAAGCCAAAGATTCCTCAGAAGTGTTCTTATCCAAGAGGACATGCAAGCTTCTCTGTTACCCAAATTACAGATACAAATTTGATTGAGATTCCTGGTCAAATATAAGAATTTAGATTAGTGTCATAATTTGAGCCTCAAGTTGCTTCAATAGAATGACAGTAATTTGTTGAATCATAAAGGCTTTCTCATCCTCAAAAACTACCTTGTGAGGTGAGAAACTCCTCCACTTTTAAGTTAGATTCTTTGTCCTTTCACAACTAATGTGGGACTATTTTAATAATACCCCCCTTCGCACATTGGTGTCCCTCAGCCGTTCGCCGTCTTTTTCACTGTACACCGACGGTCCATTAGGGTTACGATTCATCGGGTTTTCACACACTAGTATCCATTGGGTTAGAGATGTTAGAACTGGCCTCTGATACCATTTGTTGGATTGTAAGTGACTTCTCATCCCCAAAAGCTAGTTTGTGAGGTGAGAAATTTTTTCACTTTTAAGTTAAGTTCTTTACCCTTCCACAACCAATATAGAATTATTCCAACAAAACTTAAACTCCAACAGAACAAAATAGATGTATCAATGTCTAATATGCTCATAATTGTTTCTAGATGGCAGCTGAAGTCACTCTGAACACTATTTTCCCTTTGCATTTGTTTTGTGTTTGACTTCTTTGCCTTGATTTCCCTTCAAAAAACTTCATTGCTTGTATTTGAGTTTAATCACCAAATCTAGCTTCCGACATAGATGAACTACAGTATAACTCAAAGGGTGTCACACTATTCTACAATACGTTGTTTTATAGAAAGTCATCAAGCATCATTTGTGGAAGGCAGCTTCACCATATAACTAACAAATAAAACTTATCATCACATTTCATAATAAAGATCGAGTTTTTGCTGCAAAAAGTAGCAAACTCAAGCCTTTCTGGTTACTAAAAGGCAGGGGCAGAGCCACACCCCAAGTAGGGTAGGCTTCAGTCCGGAGTGTGGAAAAATATCTAGTGTACAGCCTAACTAAATTCAATCTAGTCTGGGTAATATTTTTATGATCCAGCCCAGATAACCTAGATCATTCCGCCAGGGCGTAACCAAATCTTAGCTCTGCCACTGTTGAAAAGGCTGAAACTTCTCTAAAAAGATCTGAAAAGGCTAGAACCTGAAAGAAAGTTCAAGGTCACCCAGCCTGTGAGCTAGGCTTGCACTTTCTCCATTTAACTGAACCATGCATACTGACCTGCCAATCCTGACCATTGCAAATTCTTGCAAGCTGAAAGTGCACACAGCTTTCTCTGCTTTCTTGCTGGCTTTCCCCTCTCGCTTGACATGGCTCTCAGCTGCTGCTGCTGCTGCTGCTGCACTGAACAGTGGCTGTCAATAGATTCCCCTTTGGATTTTAATTGTCCACTGTTGTTTTGCTCTTTGTTATAGCTCGATGGTGACTGCTTTGTACCATTGTAGCCTTCTCATCTTGCATTTAATCGGCATGCAGCAGTGGATGGATGGATGAGGAATGGAGGCAAATCGGAAGTATACTGGTGCATTTAGCCATGAATATGTTTTATGTGCATGTGAAATGAAGGTCCCTCATATTGGATAAAAATTCAGTAATCAGTAGGAAGCTTTTTACCGAGAAAAGCGTGATAACTGGTGAGGCGATGCCGCGATGGAAACCATCTGATCTCGCAGCGGATAGGTTGGATCAATCCTTAGCATGGGTAAGATGGAGAAGGTTGTGGGTGGCTCAAATTGATTTGATCCATCTACCGCCTTGATCCATAGGCTGGCACAGCTTTCTCTCACCCCTCCTTGCGTTTGGACGAGGTGGATGTACCTCTTGAAGAGTGTACACTGTGCATCTCTAACTTCCTGCCGGTGGGGCCCGCGGACAATAATAACTCATACGAAAATACAGAACAATGGCCAATGTATGAGATGCCGTATGTAAAGCATTTGATATAAATAAGCATCTGTATATGTACCTATGGCCTATGGGCACTATGGTTTGGAGGGGCTGAAGTACCTTCAGCTCGACCTCAGCCCCTTCTACATTATATATCCATGGCTAAAAATTTAGGGGGGGCTCGAACCCCCCCCCCCCCCCCCCGCGCTAGATCCGCCCCTGATACGGAGCACGAGATGGGCATATGAAATGGAACGGCGTTTTGCATGCGCCAGCTTGCGACTTGTGGCTACCTGACTAGTCAGGGTTGGGGAGTGATGATATAAAAAGCCTTTTCCTTGTTCATGTTGTTCTAAAGTGCTGTGACTTTTGATTGAAATAACACTGTAACGGTTATTAGATTTTTTTAGTTATTTAATTAAAGAAAAATAGAAAAAAAAACACAATTACATATCCTCGAATAATGCAAATAAAAAAAGGGAAAAAAGAAAAAACATGTTAAAAAGCTAACACATTTCAATGGCTTTTAGCTTCTAAAAATCAGAAACTAAGCCATCGCTGTTTAAAACGAGGTCTTAACTGAATTAGATTTACCATTTGGAAAAAGAAGATGAGATGCTTAGAGCAACACACGAACACACATTGGGATTGTATATGAAGCTTTCAGTTAGGAGGATCGAATTTTTTATCAATAATCTTTATTTTATTCGAAATTGCAGAAATATACCCGCACGAATATTTTTTTACATAAATAGCTTCCAATCGCCTAACCGTCGGGCGACTGGAAGAAGTCGCCCAAAGGCTGAGCGACATGATTCCAGTCGTCCGTCGGTTGAGCGATTGCATGCAGTCGCCTAACCAGTCAGCGATTGCATGATATAGTCGTGATTAATTTTAACCGATCCATGCTTGATTTCTAAACGAGGCACTAACGACATGAAAGCATGTCGTCTTTGCCGTTTCGTTCAACACTTTGTTGCCTTCTAATTAATTAAGAATCCTACTTAACTATCCTATATAACAAAAAAAATCCTCCATTTGTACATGGTTTTACTTTTGTACATGCATGGATTCTAGAAACTGCAGTTTAACTTTTTAATTAAGAATCCTACTTAATCGATCTGGTGAGCCATGATTAGTGATTAAGAATCCCACAGTATGATTGAAACCGACAATTTTCTTGCAGGATTCTTAATCACGGCTCACTAGATCGATTAAACATGCATGATCTAAAGTAAGGATTCTTTAAGTAACACGCGAGACTGAAACATGCACAATTAAGAAACCAATTCACGTAATTGTCAATGTTTCAGTCTTGCAGCATGCATGGCGTTGTTGGCTCGGGCGGCGGGGGGGGGGGGGGGGGGGGGGGGCATGCAGTCGCTTGCCGGTTAGGCGACTGCCGGAATCGTGTCGCTCAGTTATTAGACGACTTCTTCCAGTCGTCCGACGGTTAGGTGATTGAAAGCTATTTATGTAAAAAATATTCGTGCGGGTATATTTCTGTAATTTCGAATAAAATAAGAATTATTTATTAAAAAAATCAGGATCAAACCAGTCTGGGGCATTGAGGGGTAGACTACTTTTGGATCTTTTGTAACCCAAACTCTGAAGTTTCAACGTCTACAATACTAAGAAGTGTACTTCAGTATGTATGATGGTACATTGTTTTAATAGCATGCCATAAGGGGACAGGATGATGGCAAATTTGCTACCAGTTCTGTCACGGAAATTGGAAGATTAAAGAAAAGAATCCTAAGAAGCATATCATCTGATCATTGGCACACCAATTTGCTGTACAATGAACCCTGTACAGCATTAATGCCGCCATCGCCAAGCCTGTTGCAAGATATCAGATAATCTCTGAAGATTTAGATCCAGCCCCCCACCTCACACAAGCAATTGATACCTGATCATGGAAAAGAGTGATAAAAATGTAGCTGAAACATGCCTACCATGGATACGAAATTGGATAATAAATTTAGAAGCACTCCCGCTTAAATGCAGAGATCACTGAGGATACGGAGGGACTCAATGAGAAATATCCAAATGATCAAGTGTATTCAATATGAGTGTGTAGAGTTACATACAACTGGTCTTCCCCTCCACCATTGCAAGATGTCCTATTTATAGAGGAGGAGAGGGAGACAATTGAAGTTATAAGTTTCCTCTTAGGTCCCAACTTACTCCTAGAGGTATCTACGTCATTTGCCCCGCACAGATCCTGTTATGCTTGAGACTATGGGGTTGGTTTGCGGCTAACTTCGGACTCTGTTCGAGGTTGGCCCCAGACTTCCTCCCAGGTGGGTCTTGTGTACCTCACCTGGAGTTGGCCTCGAACTTCCTTTAGGTTGGTCTCGTGAACCTCGCTGAGGCTGGCCTTGTGAATGTCACCGAGGTTGGCCACGTGAACTTCGCCGAGGTTGACTTGTGGACTTAGCTCAGGGTATACCTTCCAATGGACGACATCGCTCCGAGGTGGTCGCGGGCCCAAAGGGGCACGAGGACCCACCCCAACAGTAGCCCCTTGTTGATATGCACGATCGTCAATCATCCGTCCGGACTAGTGCACCGACCTATAAAAGGGGTCGGCGCACAGCCTCGGGCCGATGATCCCTCCGGTAGCCTACGAGTTGACAAAACATTAAAATACCTTAGCCTTGGAGCGGGCCTGGGGTGGTAGGTTGTTGTCTATTAGCCCTTGCGTGTGGATCTACTTGCCGGTGTCAAGTCATTCGATAGGTTTGGGTCACGCCAAGGGCAAGTCCTCGTGGGCCACCCAGCTTGGACCAGACTTAGAAGGGGCACACCATTCCAGGGGTGTTGCCAGTCGGAAGTCACCATGGATCACTGTGCAAGAGCGACCGAACACTATTCCATGGACTGGGTGTATGCTGCGCTGTGAACCAAGTGCTCACACGGTCTTGAGGAGCTTCATGGAGCCGGTCCTTGGTGGACCACTTCGGGTCCTAAGTGCTCCCATTGGTTGGCTCCCTCAAGACTTCTAGCACCTCCCCCTACTTCTAGTCTTCCCCAGGAGGCTCCAACCACCGATCGCCCAAGCGCGCGACCTCCGCAGCCACACCCAAGTCTGCCCAGTCCACTACCCAAGCTGTCTCCGGACCACTACCGGGTAGGCCCTGAACACTGCCTATTTGGCTTCCCCCACTGGTCGCCCATCGTATGGCCGGCTGTGAGCTCCCAGATCGCCTTGGGTGACTTCGGGATGCCTCCAAATGGAGGAGTGAAGCGGCCCTAGGCTTCCCCCGGGCAGAGGGGCTGCGCGACCCTGGGGCACCCCCGGGCGGAGAGGCGGTGTGACCCTAGGGCACTCTTGGGCGGAGAAGAGGTGTGACCCTAGGGTACTCCTCTGCGGAGAAGAGGCGTGTCCCCAGGGCACCATAGGTGGGAAGTGGCGTGACCCCTGGGGCACCCCCGAGTGGAGAAGAGGTGTGACCCCAGGGCACCCCTGGGTGGGAAGTGGCGTGACCCTTGGGGCACCCCTTAGCGGAGAAGAGGCATGACCCCGGGGCACCCCCGGGTGGGAAGCGGCGTGACTGTAGTATCAAGGATGACCGACTAGAGGGGGTGAATATGAGGTTTCTAAAATTTTAAGCCTTAATTGATAATTATAGCAAGAGTGAGCTAAATTGAAATTCTAACACAAGTCATGAGCTAAATTCTATGTTTCACTATGTCACTCCAATGCTATGACGATACTAAATACAAGTCTAGCTAAATAATTCTACACAAGTAAATAGCTAGAAATATAAATGCGGAAATAGTAAAGAGAAGAGAAAAACTGTAATGAAGACAATCGGTGTTTTTCTCCCGTGGTATCAAAGGCATGCCGGTCTTCACTAGTCCACATTGAGGTAAGTCCAAATGGATTGGACCGGCTCCACGAATTAAGTCTTATGAACCTCAAATCCACTAGAGCTATTCTTTCTCCACTCGGGCGATGGCGAGCACAAAACCACTCACAACAGTGTCGGGCCTCTTCACAACCTTCCTTGAAGAGATCATCGCACAATTTTCCTTCAATCCATCTAGGTGTCGGCAAACACCACGAGTAATAAACCACATCCCTTGCTTGAAGGTTATCAAGTGCTAAAGAGATCAACTAATAATGCATATGCACTTGAATGTTCTCAACTACCTCAAAATATGAAATATGAGCAAAATAAGTAGTAGAGAGTGCATTAATAGCTCTAATGTATTCAATGAGATCAAGAGTAATGACTTGGTGCTGGTGAGGGGGTATTTATAACCCCAACCACAAATTCAACCGTTGAGGCAAAATTCCCCCAAAATTTAGTAGGTGCGGTACTACCGCCATGCATCGGCCGGTACTACCGTGCTTAGGTTTTAACGGTTATATGTAGTTCATTTAATGCTTCTGAACTAGCTTTTACGGTTTGGTATGGTACTACTGTATTCACATGAGCCCGTGCTACCACATGACAGTAGTACCGCTCAGCTTATGCGGTACTAACATTTTCCAGGAGAGGAGAAATTTCCAAAAAAACATGCCCTTTGGAAATAACATACCGCTAACTAGGAATTGGTCCTACCACACTGTGGTACTACCACACCTCAGGTGTGGTCATACCGCCCACTAGTAGTACCACAGTTGTACCTGCGATCATTCCATTTTTACTGAATTTTTCAAATGTAGTTATAAATGCAGTACATGACTTTTAGTTGATCAATGTGGCACAAAACAAGTTTGCAAGCTATTAGTCATGATTCCTCTTTATAGTACGATATTCTAGCCTATAAAACCTGGTCTTTTCATCCATTCACCAAGACCGGTAGAAACTTTAAAAGGTCCTTAGACCATGTGATACCTTTGTATTAAACCATGTCAATCCTTTATCGTCTTTGCATGGCATTTTCATGTCATCATCTGGGATTAAACCTTTCAATAATCTTAATGCACATGTTAGTCCATTTAAACGTCATTGTCATTAATTATCAAAATCATTTTTAGGAGCCTGGATATTTTCAATCTCCCCTTTTTGGTAATTGATGACAACCTAAGCAATATGAATGAATTGAAGGATTTTAAAATACCCCAAGTCTGGAAAACAAGTTGTATTTTTTTGTTTTGACTTTTAGTTTGCAAATAATTCTTGAGATGAGTTCAAAGGAGATGAAAAAATTAGTTGCCTTCAAAAGTCAATCAACAAATCGAGAAAGCTCCCCCTATGTGGGGACCTCGGGCGTGGGAGACGCCCGCAGTCACCGTAAGTGTGTTCTGTACTAGTCTCGTGATTATTAGCTAGTACACACATTCATAACATTGAGATCACATCTATACACACCGCATATATTTAATTTGTGACAAAGGGGTGAACACATAAGCGATGCATGAAACATAACGTTTACAGTATATGGTCGACTAGCCAAGTAAATACCAGAGTCAAGAGTAAATTGCAGCGGAGGACAAATAAATAAGTAGAAGTATCCAGTGTATGCCACCATAGACCACAGGAAACCGACTAGGGATTAGGCCCTAGAAAACCCATCGTTGAATTCCTCAATGTCGGGGCATAGTACATGTCGTCGGGCATGTATCCTTCTTTATCCTCTGATCAACAATAATTTAAACAAGATTGAGTACATTGTATACTCAGCAAGACCTGTAGTGTATCGCAATAATACACACACACACACATGCGCGCGCGCGCGCACACACACACACACACACACACACACACACATATATATATATATATATATATATATATATATAGGTAGTAATTTGCAATAGATTTATAAAGAGCATTTGACATGTAATAAAATAACATTTATATAACTTTAATAACAGTAAATCAAATCCATTTACAACCTTTCTTGACCGTGAACATCGCACAAATTTCACCCATGGGCATAGCACATGATTAGATGTTCATGCCATCCCATTATGTTCAATGAAACAGTTTTGAAAAAGAAAACTATACCCATTGTGGCTACATCCAATTATGCTCATGACTGCGAGCATGGCTATTTAAATAGTTTTTAACACTCTGCAGAGGTTCTATAACTTTACCCACATAAAATAATCAATTATACCGTCGGCAACTTCACGCTTCCTTTAGCGTGTGAAAAAAAGTTGATTATCATATAGCCTTTCGGTCACCTAGTCCTAACCTTGCACTAGCCCGATGAATGGACAAGCTCTCACTGGGTACTTCAAGTGAGCTGAATGATAGACCCTCACTTAGGGAGTTTGTCCCCTAAGTGAGCATTCATGCTGTATTGACAAGCTTTGTTCCCATCACTGTGGTGGTGTGGGAGCCCCTACGAGCAGACCTTCACTCAAAAAGCCCTTCTTTTGCACCTACAATAATGCAAGGCTAGACTTAGACAACTTTATCAGCTAAACCAGAGCCCATATAGCACATGTGGTTATACGGTGTGACTTAGATGTGCGGCAATAGCGTTCGGTCCTTAATTGACCCAGGCGAGAATCTCCCCCTATCTACATGCAAGGTTCCACCTCACATTCAACAGTTTACACACACACGTGTGTGCGCGTGTGCAAGACTGTCAAAGGATGATGCTCTATACTAAATTATTTTCAACATGAAGCAAATTTTATTTGCAATATCCATAGGTAGTAATTTGCAACGGAATTGTAAAGAGCATTTGACATGTAATAAAATAACATTTATATAACTTTAATAATAGTAGATCATATCCATTCTAGCCTTCCTCGACCGTGAACATGGCACAATTTTCATCCACAGGCACGGTACACGATTAGACGTTCATGCCATCCCATTATGTTCAGTGAAATAGTTTTGAAAAGGAAAACTATACCCATTGTGGCTACATCCAAGCATTGTCATGACTACAAGTATGGCTATTTAAATAATTTTTAACACTCTGCAGAGGTTGTACAACTTTACCCACATGAAATAATCAATTATACTGTCGACAACTTCACGCTTCCTTTGGCGTGTGACGAAAGTTGATATCATATAGCCTTTGGGTCACCTAGTCCTAACCTTGCACCAGTCTAATGAATGGACAAGCCCTCACTTGGGTACTCCAAGTGAGCTGAATGACAGACCCTTACTTAGGGAGTTTGTCCCCTAAATGAGCATTCATGTTGTATTAGCAAGCTTTGTTCCCATCACCGTGGTGGTGTGGAAGCCCCTACAAGTAGACCTTCATTCGGAATGCCCTTACTTCTTATGTGCCTACAATAATGTAAGGCTAGACCTAGAAAACTTTATCAGCTAAAGCTAGAGCCCATATAGCACATGTGGTTATATGGTGTGACTTAAATGTGCGGCAATAGTGTTCGGTCCTTAATTGACCCGGGTGAGAATCTCCCCTATCTACATGGCTCCTTGCTCGAGTCCCCATGGATGATGCCAACTCCCATCTATATGAGATTGGACAGTAAACTTAGAAGCACCCTCGGTTGAATGCAGAGACCACTGAGGATGCGGAGGGATTCAAGGAGAAGCACCCAAATGATCAAGTGTATTCAATATGAGTGTCTAGGGTTCCAAATGGCTCTCCTCCTCCAGTACAGGAGGCCTTATTTATAGAGGGGAGGAGGGAGATAAGTAAAGTTATAACTTTGCCCTTAGGGCCCAACTTACTCCTAGAGATATCTACATCATTTGCCCCATGCGGGTCCTGCCACGCTCAGGACTCCGAGGTTGGTTCATGGCTAACTTCGGACTCCGTCTGAGGTTAGCCCTGGACCTTTCCCAGGGTTGGCCCCAGACTCCCTCTGAGGTGGGCCTTGTGTACCTTGCCCGAGGTTGGCCTGGACTCTCTTTAGGATTGGTCTAGCGAATCTCATCGTGGTTAGCCATGTGAACCTCACCAAAATTGGCCTCACGGACTTTGCAGAGGTTGGCCATGTGGACCTCGCCGAGGGTGACTTGTGGGCTTGGCTTGGGGTAGACCTTCTAACGGACCGACAGTGAGAGTGCCTCCACTATAGCTATTGCATGCCTTATCTCATCGCCTCATCGTCGCACCCTACCCATCGGATCATGCTGCGCCATCACTTCGCCGCCTTAACTGGCCACACCGATGACTTACTGTGAGAGTGCCGCATCCGCTTCACCTTATCCTGCCACCTCATCACGCGTGCTCCATCCTGTTGCACTACTGCACCCATGACACCATGACACCGATCGTCATTACTCCCCGCGTCATCCCACGCCCACGCCAGCGTCACCATGCTGTACCGTCGGTCGTAGCACCGTGTCTCACACGAGCTCACCTCCGCCAGTTATAAATACTACCAAGCCCTCCTCTTTGCTTCCTCATCCCTCCCCCTCACTCCCTTTACCTCACCTTGGGTCACTTTGAGCCCGAGCCAAGCTCGCTCGCCTCACTGCCGTGCCACTGAGAGACCATGTGGTCGTGACTCCATGAGAGTGATGAGTAATTGACAAGGGTTTAGGTCAGTCGAGTTTGGTTTGGGTGGTTCGGACCTTGACGTTGCATGGCGCAATCGGGCTCGGTCGGACTTTGGTCAAACTTGGTCGTATGGGATTAGGTTGCATATTCTGATGATTCGACAGGTTTGGACTTCGTCATGGTAAGCATGATGTGATTAACGCTTTAATGTATCGAGCGGTGCTATTTGACGTGTTTCTTGTCTGCGTGGCTGCAGGACATCGAGACGGAGTCGTGGCGAGACACGGAGGACCGGACTAGGCGCAGGTGGCGCTAAGGTCAGAACGGTCGGGATGTGTCGAAGACGACGTGGACTCGAGGTGGAGTCGTGGCGAGGCACGGTGGACCGGACTAGGCGCAGGTGGCGCTAAGGTCAGAACGGTCGAGGTGTGCCGAAGACGACGAAGCTGCGTGGCTTGCAGGGCAAGGAATGAGGAAGCTTCCTGGAAGGTGCGCGAGGGGCGTTTCGGTAAAAACGCAAAGCTGCACTAAAGGAAGTGGATTGTGGATAAAGCACCATGAGTGGTTGAGAGCTAATGGGTAAAGTGGTTTGTGAACCCATTAGTGGAGGCTATAAATAGAGATGGAGATGGTGTGCTGAATTTTGAGAGAGTGTGTGTAAGAATTAGGGTTTTATTTGTGTCTCTCTATGGTTGTATGAGATAGGGGTTGTGTTCTTGTTCTCCTAAGCATGTATGGGGACTTGTTAGTGGGAGATTGAGAGAGATGAGCTGAACAACTATGTAATCATTCCTCTTATTTAATCATGTATGTCTCTGTATCGTGTTTATGATATCTTGTGTTCGAGCTCTTTGTTCTTGAGTTGTTTCATGATTTGGGTTCTTGTTTCTTGTCTCTCGGCTGCTTGAGGTTTCTTGTGTTCAATCTTGTTAGTCTCTTTTCTTTGTGCAATCAATCTGGTCAGCAGCATACATCTATTGCTAGGAGCTCTTGGTTTCTCTTTTGGGTTGGTAGAATTTTGGTTGTCTTTATCTGCAAGTTCTTGGCAGCAAGAAGGTGCTCTCGGCCACTTATTGCAGTGCCGACCTGTGCACAAAGACTGCATTAAATAAATGCTCTGTTGGATCTTTCATTTCTTACTTTTGGCAATGATTTTTGCTGCAGTACTGCCTTCGGCCAGCAAGTTATTTCTTGTGGCATTGCTTTTGGTTGTCTCGTGAGATTTGTGCCATCCAACTCCTAGTTTTCAGCAAGTTATTTCTTGCGGCCAACAATGCCTTACTGATTTCTGCCAAGAGATTCTCCTGTTTGGTAGTTTCTAGTAGTGTTTGTTTCTTTGGTTCCCAGCCCGAACTGCACTTCTAGTACTTTCGGATTGGCAGTACTTGCTACTTTCGGCCAGCTTTAATAGTTAGCTTGTCCCTTCCTTTTAGTTGGCAGTCTCTTTATTTCTTTGCCTTTGGTTCCCAGTCTACATCCTTCTTTTTATTAGGCTTTTGCTGTTTTGTGCTTTGCTCTCGGCTGCAAACACTATTTTTGCCGTGGCAGCCGTGGTAGCTATTTTCCTTGCCATGGCAGCGATTTCTGCTAGTTTTCTTGCCGTATCTGCAGTGTTGTGTCGTGGTAATATGTGACTGCAATTTCTCTGCCGTGGTAGCCGTGGCGGTCGATTTGCTTGCTGTGGCAGCCGATTGCAGTTGATTTCTTGCCGTGCCCAGTTTTTGCAGTCTCTTTCTCTTGATCCATTTCAGTCTCTTGTCAGTTTGATTTTCGGCTTGAGTAAGCAATCATCTCTTCTCGTTCATAGCTTTTATAGACATCGGAGAGTAGAGATTTTTGCGAATACTTTTGGGGGCGATTTTAAAAGTCGACATTCACCCCCCCTCTGTCGCCATTTCGGTCCTACAGCCACGCTGAGCATTGCCCCCTCTCTAGTGAGCTTCTCTCCTCCCCTTCCATGTCATGATGCGTTCCTAAGCCCCTTGATGCCTTCCCCTCACCCGATTGGGTTTTCATCCATAGGAACTCACCGCACCGTCGACCTCCTTCCCTTCGGCCAAAAACCCCCACCGTTGTCGTTGTTCTCTCTCTGGTGAGTCCCTGACCGATTCCCTCCAGCTAGAGCTTTCCCACACCTCGTTCTTATGATCCTTGCCTTTAATTTGGGCAGCCAGCCACTCCAGTTCATTGTCAACGTTGAAGCCACCGCATCGCCTCAAGTCAACGTCGCCAGACCACCACACCACCTCTTGAGCCTCACCGTCTACTCCAGTGAGTTCCTCATAGCCCGTAGATGTTCACCGTGCCTTGAAATCGCTCGTCGCGCCGTTTGGAGCTCAGTTTCCTTGGTGGCGGTGCCTCTGTTGCGACCATGTGTCGTCGTGCTGTCAGGAGCTCAGTTGCCTTGGTGGCCGTGCCTCTGTCGTCACCGTGCGCCATCACACCGCTACTGTGGTTCACCACTGGCTTTGCTGTTGCCACACTTAGGATCGTTGGGATCCCGACAATCCATTTTGGGAGTTGCCAGCGCACGTCGTTGCTCTCTCACCGGCGTTAGGCATGACAACATCGCCTCCTCTATAAGCAGAGGAGTACCTTAGCTTAGTAATTAAGTTAATGTCGCACGGGTTAGTTTAAATTAATGAGTCACTGACGCGTGGACCCAAAGCCATTAAGAAATCTAATTAAAATCAGATTTTAATTCTAAGTCACTGACATGTGGGCTAACCTTACTGTGCTGACCCCACCTGTTAGTTTCTCGATCATTTTCTTTAAAGAAAATAATTCAAAAAATAAATTAAAAATCCTAAGGCCCACCTGTCAGTCACTATATCATTTCCTTAAGAAAAATAATTAAAAACAAATAAAAACCCGGCTGGCCCTACATGTCAACTTCTAGTGTATTTTCAAATAGAATAATAAATCAGAAAAGAAATTAAAATTATATGACCAGTTGTCAGTGAGACATATTATCTCTCCTCTATTTATTTTTACAAATTGTTTGGATTTAAACTTTGGAGAGCCCGTTCTCACTCATTATAATCCCAATCAAATGAAACTTGTTTTTAAATTTATCTAAATTCAAGATCGTTTTAATAAAAGTAAAATAATGAATTTTGGAGTTTATTTGGATTTATTTGCCTTCCTATTTATTTATTCGCTTTTTCGTCGCAATCGTTGACTAGAATACGGTAACCCAGAAGAGTAGCAGTTCGAGCCCAACCAAGACCAACAAGATTGTTAGCAAGGTGAGTCAATACTTTGATCATGTTGTATCTATTTTTTGAATGCAAATTATGTTGATTTAAATTATTAAGTTGCATGCTTTAATTTATTATTCAAACTATATTTGTGTTAAGTTCGTAGTTAAGTCCTTGATAATAATTGTTCTATTATACCCCACTCCTTGGCTTTGGACATAAATCCTTGTTGCCTTAGAACTAATGGAATGCATATTAGTTATAAGCCCGTATCTAAGTGTGTTTAGATACATGGTACATTAATTTACTTTGACATCATTTCAAATATGATAACTTGGATTTGGGTAGCTATCGGACGGAAATGGCTGGTATGTTAAACTAAAAAAATGGTATTTTGGAATCCTAAAAGTCTGAACTTGCTTTATATCTGAACGGATGGTAAGAGAGGCTAGCACGGATAGAATACAACAATGTGGTTTGAGATATAATAGCCTAGATAATTTTAAGAACTGAATCTTATGACGGTTTCCCAATGTAATAAAATAGTGCAACCACCAGTCTATAATGGGTACAATCTAGCTAATTAATTTGTATCAACCAGCGTGGGCGCCATCTGGCTGAACACAGGTCGAGTCGTAGGATAGAAGCCACCATGCGACGCAAGAGGGGGCCTCTAAAGAGTGTAGATAGAACCCCACAGCGGTGAAACCTTAGAGGGTGTAGACTCATTGGGAAGATGCATTGTAAAGATCCTGTGGAAATCTTTTTGATCTGCATGTTTAAAGAAACATATGAAATATAATAAGTTGGTTATCTCTTATGGGTAAAATTTGTAGGGATTCTACAATGTGAAGATTGTTCGAATAGCCGTTTCCACAATCATGAATGGACATGAGAAATTACTCGAGTTAGTGTCTATTTACAGAAGAATTTAAATGGGTGGGATGAAAAAGCACGAAGGGTGGATAGAACCCTGAGTTGATTTCCTCTAAGTGGATAGGACCCAATGTTTATAATGGGTGGATAGAACCCTAATAACAAAAATAGCATATGGTGTATGGAACCTGCACTATTATTATTGCATATTTTCACTCTCTTTAGAAGATATGATTTAGTTAAAAATGCTGTCTCAACATTTTTACTTACTGAAATTCAATTATAGCATTTCACAAATAAAAGAATCCGAGCTTTCCTTTGTTAAGCCTTATATCTATATTATTGTAATTTATTTGTTGACTCACATAGCATTGTTGTTTGTGCTCACCCTCGCTCACTATAATAACTCAGAACCTTCGGATCAAGATCACTACGCCTACTACACTGCTTCGGGATCAGATAGAGAAGAAGACAGTGGAGATTAGGTCATTCTCTAATAGTCTAGTTCTTACCCCAGATAGATAGACTTTGATGGTGATTGTGTGCACATCTATTATCCAAACATTGAAAAGTAGTTTGACATCTTTTACCCCCGTCGTTTGCCTATGGCAAAGTGTGATGTCATCTTTTGCTTTTTGTTTCCGCTTTCGCTTTTGCTTTTGTGAATGTAACATTTGGCCTGATCGGTCCATTATGTAAACTATATCCGATATGGGATATTTAAATTCTAATATGGAATATAAATATTTAGTATGGTTCATGCAATGTATATGTAAGATCTAATAATGTATTTATATATACTATCTGTAAGACCATGTGGCTAGGTTTAGGATTTTTATAATGATGAATAATTGACAACATGGCTTAGTATTGTTATTCGAGGCGTGTGCGTATGTGCGTGGACTAATATCGGTCAAGTTGGTGAGAACTTGTGCAGGAAAAACGTTCTTTGGTCTTTGCATGTGCAGGTTGGGCGTGGAGACGGTCATGGTCGGTGACGAGGAAGACCGGGACTAGGAGGGGGAAATCTGAGGTCCGGGCGGTCGAGGATGTCACGAGGTGATCGGGCTCACGCTGGAGCACATGGAGATCAAAGGTGGATGATATATGGAGAAGATACAGGAGGTGTGGTTCTGGAGGCTTCGACACGCGATGAGTTTAAAAGTTGGAAGTGTGAAAACCCGTGTTAGGAAGGGTTTCGGGTCTCTTGAATAATAATGGGCTAAAAGCCTGATTGAGATTAAAAGAGTTGTATTAGGGTTGAGAGTGGACTCTTAGAATACGAGTCCGGAGCGGCGGCTGGAGATTCGTTTTGATTACGGCGTCGTTTCCGCGTGAGGTTGTGACGACGTGAGGATTTAAGAGCCAAGGGGCCGGCCCAGAGAAAGGCACGGTTTTGGGTGGATGCAATCAGATGTGACTAGAAAAAGGATTTTTGCATGCTTTGGTGTTTGCATGCTTTGAGGCTGGACATCTCGTTGATTGCTACTCGGAGTCAAAAAAATTTGTCACTTGTTTTTTCCTTCCTCGCGAAGTGCAATCGGCGGCGTCTCGTCGTTTTCGCGTGCATCGCAGATTTCCATCGGCGCAGTGGAGACGTGGCCGAGGTTCACGCATACGAGAATCCTCAGCAGTTCCTGCGCATCGCTCCACCGACTCACCGAGCAATTATCCAGATCGAGCTACTCAAGGGCGCTGCGTGTACGTAGATTGAAAGAATTGCAATCGACAGCCGTGTTGCATGGAGTAAGAGTAAGCAATGACGTGATTTTTGCATGCAGCCTTTTTTGTGCATTGAGGAGAGAGAGGTAACACTAATTAGTGCCAGGTGATTAGTAAAGCTAATTAGGTTTCATGTTTTCTTTATTTTGCATTAAGTCTTAAGGTATTGATTGCATGCATGCTGTGATGAATTGTGTGTTCTCGTGATTACATTGGGTTGGCATTTAATTAGCGGCCGGCCGGACAGAATCATTAGAGAGAATTAATTACTGTGCTAATTAGAGTTTGGTTGGTTTTGCTTGGCCGTACGTGAGATGAATTGAAAAGTGAGCATGCATGTTCTAGCCGTGAGCTATCATTAAATTAGCCACTTTGTCTTCTTGTGATTAGACATGATTAGGAGAGAGAGGTATTAGAAGGTTATATGCTACGCAATTAGAGTTTCTTGTGTCTTGGTTTTTCTGTGATCAAATATTTGAAGATTATTATTATTATCTTTTGCTTTTGTGTATGCTTATGTGATTTGCAGGTTTAAAAATATTAATAAATTTTGAAAAAGCTTCCGCTGAGGACTGCAATCATTCACCCCCTTTGATTGCCGTCGACGATCCTACACTATCTATAGATTCAAGGAATAGCGTGGTGGAAAACACAAAAGGTTTCGGATTGCTAATTGGAGGTCCGACAATAGCCTTTATTGGCATGCATGGTTGCAATGTTCAGGAATAGTTGGGGGGCAAATTGAGATGCTTCCAGGTGTAAATAGACAGCTGAATGACAACTGTAAGCATGCAGAACGATACCCCGATTGCTGTTCTTGGAACAACCTTTATCCTTGATGGTGGTATCTAACAACATGTCCTCAACTCTACTACTACAAATGGCTTCAAAAGCTATGATGGCAGTAAACAGAACTAGGCATTGTATCCTTCCTAGAGTTTCACTGCAGCTATACATGTGTGGTACCTTTGCAACATAATTATTGACCAACCCTTGGTGTAACCCCACTCATGATTAATGGGGGAATTTTCTAGTACAGTTTGGATCAATGCATGGCACCATTCGATCTGTGACGTACTTCGAGATCGGTACCGAGTTGATCACTGGTATGGCACAGTGCTCACCTGATAAACATAGGGTAACATACTTGGGTTGCAGAATTAACAATCTATGGTAATTTCCACAGTTCAATTTGTTACCTTACCTAAAGAAAGAAAGGAAAAAAGAGAGAAGGGTGATTCACACTTTCACAGGACCAATGCAAGCTAACAAGAGCATCAAATCAATCAAGTGACTCAGGGCATGGCCCCTGACAAGTTACTCCAACTTACTCCTAGCCAACAACTGGACTGCACACCAGGGCACTCTGCCATTGCAGTGGACATCAACACCTACTACTGTCTAGTGACTATATATGTGCTCCCTGTAAAATGATGGTCAGGGGGACACAAGTGTCACCTCACCACTACACAGATCCTGCTAAGTTTCTCCCCCATCTTTACAGAGGGGAAGGCACATGCAAAAGAGAGAATTATTGGGGCATCAAGACTGGATTCTTTCTTACCATTGTGTCTCTGACTCCCTCCCAGTCTGATTGATGGATTCCTCACCAAACAGCAAAGATGCCAGCATCAGTTCATGGGGTTTGGTCACAGTGAGAGAGAGAGAGAGAGAGAGAGAGAGAGAGAGAGAGAGAGAGAGAGAGATCTCCTTAGAAAATAACAGCCATCAAATCAGGAAAGGTGTGGGGGATCTTCCCCTCTTGCAGGTTGGACGATGATGAAAGCTGAGGAGTTTCAGACTTTCAGTGAATGACTTGCTTGGGCAATTATTTGAATCAGTGGTGACCAGCGAGCTCAAGAATGCGTCCCCAGATAGGTGGTGTGCATGCACAGTTTACGAGCTACTCCCACATGCACTTGTAAAACCTAGGGGCATAGGCTTTTTCCTTTCTACAATGCATGTTTTGCTGTTGCACAATGAGCTGGAAATCAAGCTATCCAAATCTTACTAAGATACCAATCATATCACCAGCGAGCAAGCTGAGGCACTAACAGGTACTTATGGGTGGAGTTTGGTAATGGTACTCTAGTATTCTTTTGTATTTGAAGATGCACTTTTAACTAAAAGAGTGAATAATTATCACTTTACACCAAAAACTAACAAGGTGCTAACGGTCCAATATAATGTAACCATTACTTTCCATGCTTGCAATACAGTTGGACAAGTTACTTTAGAGATGTGAATAAAAGTATGGGTGCATATAAGGCTCTTACTGAAGCGAATTCAATGACGTTTGCTAAAACCACATAACATGCTTCTGGTTCCTCCTCTTGGTCACAAAGCGGACAAAGGTCAGGGTGCGGGAGATCTTGCATCTCTTGCGTGGGTCCTCCACACAACCTGGAAGGACAAGTATGAACAATATATTTTTTTGAGGTAATGAGCAAAGAATATCTCAATAGAGATATATAAGAGTGAAATGTTGAATGCATTTGTTCAAAATATTGCTGAAATGCACATGCCAAATACATTGTATAGCTCAATAGCAGCATGATCTAGAGAGTACATTAGCTACAAACACACACATGACTTCTTACAATGATAGCATTTTTTTTGTGTGTTTTATCTCTTCCTAATTTTAACTAAACTACTAAGATTCATATGCGTTATGGCAATAAAGGTTTCCTTTTTCCTCTGCATGCATTCTTGCTTTTCTGGTGAAGCAGTGATTTTCCTAAAGAATCATTATATTTATGAAGAGGCACGATGGGCAACTTGAAACCAAGATAATTACAAAGAGTGTACCATGTTCTAAATTCTTCAAATCCAAGTTATGACAATAAAGGGGTCAAGTCTTGTGCATATTTGTGTTTAATTCAATTAGGAAAACTCAGAATAATACTGCACAAAAACTGAGGCAATCAAATGTTAAAATACAGCTACTCTATACCAGTTTTACAAATAAATTGAGACTATCAGAGATAAGGTCTTGTGCCCAGGCATAAAGAACTGTGATTTAGCAGGCAAATCTTGCATGGAATGTGCTTCCATTTCGTGTAAAAGTAAAACAAAGAATGTTCTTCCTTCAGAGAGAGGATTACCCGAAGAGTGAATTGTGCTGTCATCTTGCTAAGCTTTCGTCATTGTCAGAAGGACTAGGTCAGACAAGTTAGCACCAAGATTCAGGAAACAAGTTCAGCTACTACAGATCAGTATCCTAATGTTCAAACCACAAAGCACAACAGCAAAGCAGTTAGGTCTCATGTAAATTGCAGAAATAATGCAATTAAGACTTAATTGCACGTATACCGGAATCACATTGTTTATTCTCAAGATCACAACTTGGAAGGGATCACTTTCCGGAAGCTGGTTATGCTTACTGTCTGGCCTCTGGGCTCCAATGTAATTTGCATGCAGTTATGATGGTTGACACAAATATAGCAATCAGCTGTGAGTTATCAACGACAAATTGAAGGTGTTGTAATCGTGCACGTTAGAGATAGAAGAATGGAATTACTTTATTTAATATTTCATAACAAAGCAATAACCTTATCAGAAGAGGGATAACTATTAGAATTGCTACATGTCTACGTCAGACAATCATGTCTAGACATGAAGCATCATGCCCAACTCCAAAAACCAGGAAATAAGAGCTATGTTATCCTTCTTTGCATAACAAACAGTAATAAACGAAAAAATTAGATGGAAGCGGATTTGGATTATTGGAAATCACAATGGATAACTAGTGATAAGATGAGATGACTGCAATGTATTCTCATAAACAGCAGTGTTGAAAGTTTAAAATGTAACAAGAGCATGTAGGCATTTTTCACTGACAGAAAATAAAAGAAACGCTACGTACATTTTTCTAAATGGACAACTCATCTCCATGACACAAAATAAGTAAATTTTGTTGGAAATTTTATATTACCCTCCGAAATGCTATCATACTACAATTGATGTTTCAGATAACACACAAGTTAGGATCTGTTTGAAATACAGGATTACTAAACGAATTTCGTAAGAAACGCCATGCCAGTCAGAGTGGATGCTTCATTTCCTACAAAATTCCTGTGTTCCAAACAGGGCATTCATTGGGACTGCAGATGATACTTAGTAGTTAGTACTGCCCACATCCTAGTCCCCATTACAGAAGCCTCTACAAAACTCATACAAAGAGGAACTTTCAGACGAACAAGGCACCACCAGTGTGCATGACAAGAATGGACTGGAAAATGTGGAGTCCAGTTAATGCTTCGATCATCCTGCACCGAGTTACAAACATACGCCAGCAGTTGAATTGACCAACAAGTTACAAACAGACACACATCTGCAGTTGATTTGACCAACACATTTGTTGTTTATAATGGACAGAGGGTACGAAAGAGGGAAAAGGACCTGCATAGCAAGCAAGCAGTGGTGGATCGATGACCCACAAGAAAGTACCCACTGAAAGAAACGTCAGTGCGTGACATATCCCGTCTGCAATCAAGAAGAAGATTGAATTGGTAACACGATTCTTAATCCCTGAACTTGATTCTTGATAGGAGCAGCAAAGCAAAACCTACCGGCAATCGCAGCGATTTCTTTCGGCCTGATGACCTGAAAATAGATACCCAACGATGGGTCACATCGGCGATCAGTTCAAGCTAAGTCCAGGCGGCGATCAGTTCGTCAGAATCAATTTTCTCCGAGGGCGAGAATAACCAAAAAGATCAAAGAGAAACGGGAACAAGAGAGAGATTTGAGAGGAAAATAACCGAGAACGATGACGGGAAAATACGCCCAGTAGTAAATTCGGCCCATCAACCGGGGTGGAGAGGCGTAGCGCCGGCGGCGCAAACATTACGTAAACGCCATATGGAAAGCGTAATTTGCATTATCTTCGTAAGGCACAGCTGCGCGGGCCACTTTGGGCTCGACCTCCAGGCTCGAACCCGACCCGCAGGCTCGAACCCGACCCGCACCCAAGAAATACCGACCGAGCCAACCCCAACCCATTTCGCCCTTTCTCCCACCTCCGCCTCCTCCATGAAACCCTAGCTCGTCGCCATGGACAACCACGACCACGCCTCCGCCTCCAAGCGCAAGCGCGGCCGCAAGCCGAAGCCGCCGCCCGCCGCCGAGCCCGAAAATGGCAACCACGACTCAGACTCTGGCCCCAAGCGCAAGCGCGGTCGTAAGCCGAAGCCGCCACCCGCCGCCTCCCCCGACAACCACCACCCTTCCTCCCCCCTCGCCGCCGCCTCCGACTCCCCAGACTCCGCGTCCTCCCCCGCCTCCCGCGGTCGCGGCCGCAAGGCTCGACGTGGCCGCCACGAGCCTCCATCCGATGCCGACGCCGCCCTCCGCGCGCCCCCCTCCCCGCCACGCCGCGTCGCGCCGAAGGGGGCGGCCAACACCAAAGCGGAGATCCCCGCTGTGGAACCGTTGCGGTGGGAGCAGGTGGCGAAGGTGATGCCGTCGATGGACGCCGTGGTGAAGGTGTTCTGCGTGCATACGGAGCCAAACTTCTCACTGCCGTGGCAGCGCAAGCGGCAGTACAGCTCCAGCAGCAGCGGATTCATCATTGGTGGGCGCAGGGTGCTCACCAATGCCCACTCCGTTGAGCACTACACCCAGGTCAAGCTCAAGAAGCGTGGTTCGGACACCAAGTACCTTGCCACTGTCCTCGCCATAGGCACCGAGTGCGACATGGGTAGGCATGCCTGTACCTCCCTTTTTTTATCTGTTTTAGCCTGTGATGTATTGTAAATGTGACAAATCTACATACGTTCTCTACTTGTGAATTAGTTGTAATGGTGGCAAGTAGATCTCTTGCAGTGCCATATGAAATACCTTTTTTTTTGTGGAATTTGGTCAAAAAGGTAGCTGCTCTTTTTCATAGTTCAATACTATGTGCGTTTGCAATTACAGATGTGCACTACACAAAGAGCTGGCAACGTTTACCATTTGTTATTGGCAGATTATTTATGTTTGGTTCTTTTGCAAATCCTCATGTGGGAATACCTGAATAAATGATCAGGTTTGACGATGTGAGCTTTGTATGTATAATCTAATCTGATATGTGGGAGGACACCATTTTGACGGATTTGGTCGTATAGGATTGTGTGGGCCAATCTAGATTCAACAGAGTGCGCGTCAAACGTACATCTTGTCTGTACTCATTCTTTTTGAGTTTTTGTCATAAGAGTAGCTAAAGTGATGTCACGAAATTTTGATATAAAAATAACTAAACCTTGTCTGTTCTCATTCTTTTTGTTATCTGGAGCTCAGTGTTGCACTTGAAATGCACTGTTATGAAGTTGTGGTAGTACACAAGGAATGCACACACAGAAGCTAGTGCTACTGTGCTAGTTTTAGCGGCCTGGGATTGTGATTGTCCGTGAAGAATACTCTGTTCTTAGAAATAGCCTGGCTATGTAGATTATTGGGGATATTATCTTGCATAGGAAAGCAGAATATCACATAAGTATTATGGAGACAGGGTGGATAAGTTGGAAGGATGTTGCAATTTTTAATGGGTTCAAACTTCAAACTAAGTTATTGTTTAAACTAGTTATTTTTCTGTTCTCAGAAACAAAATATGTTGTCAAAATTTGCACCTTTGTCTAACAAACTAAGTTATTGTTTAATGAGCTGATTGAGCTCAAGAAGTTATCTTTCTTTTTTGATTTGATAACTACAAGTGATCTTTCCATTTCAGCAATGTTAACTGTCGAGGATGATGAATTCTGGAAAGGAGTTTCACCAGTGGAGTTTGGATCACTGCCAGCACTTCAGGACGCTGTCACTGTTGTTGGTTACCCAATTGGAGGAGATACGATCTCAGTGACAAGTGGTGTAGTATCTAGGATAGAAATACTTTCATATGTTCATGGTTCTACAGAGCTTCTTGGATTACAGGTATTTTTTTGTTTCTAAGCTCTTTGCATGCTTTTAGTTGTCTTTATATTTTACACACTGCACATCTTTTCCTTTTTATTCATGGAAGTATGATTAATCTGCTTTTTTTTGTGGCAAACTTCTGTAACTTGGGTGTCACTAATGAACAGATAGATGCAGCTATAAATTCAGGGAACTCTGGGGGGCCTGCTTTCAATGATAAGGGCAAATGTGTTGGTATAGCTTTTCAATCTCTCAAACACGAGGATGTAGAAAACATAGGCTACGTCATACCCACCCCAGTTATTAAGCACTTCATTCAAGACTATGAAAAATCTGGAGAGTACACAGGTAAAATTTCCTATTCTGTTATTGCATAGAATTTAATTCTTGTGAGTCATGTTTAAGGAGTGTATCTGAGTGGACATGAATGAAATGATTGTTTGTTTCCATAGTAACATCGTATTTTGTTGAAGGATCAGTTATGGCGACTAGAGTGGAGTGAATAAACGCAAATTAATTTTCTCCGACTCAAGAATTTCCTCTCTTAAACTTTAGTGCTATGAGGTTCAAGAACACTAAGATGAGATCCTCAGGGCTATGATTCCAAAAGTTAATTTGCTCACCTAAAAATTAATCTACTCACCTAAAAATTAATGAAACTTGAACCAGAGCAAAATGAGGTCTTCAAGGTTATGATTCCAAAAGGAATTGCAAAGTAAAGCCCAATGGAGAGACCTTTTTTGCTTTAAGTTCACGTTGCACCAAAATCTGGAATTTCAGAAACTTGGCCGTGAAAAAACCTCAAGAACTCAAGATATAATTATCCAAAATTGATGAAACTTGAATCATGGATAGAAAATGATCTTTGGGCTAAGCTTCCAAAAGGAATTGTAAGGATATACCCAAAGTCTCAACCTTTTATGCAAATACTTCAAACTACATAAAAAACAGCAATTTTAGCTTAAGAACACGTTTATTGCAAACAACTTGAGCAAGAATAAGTTCTAATGGATCTTGCTGGGTTGGGACATGTTCTTAATGAACTCCTCAACCTCTTACACGTCCTAGATCTAATAGAACTTCATCAAGTAGAAGGAGGGGAAGAGAAACTCAAGTTGTAACAAAGAAAAACTATAAATTGTAAGAAATAAAATAAATTTCAGAACATATATGAATTTAGTACTTTCATTGCTTTGAGAGGAATAATTACAAAGCCACACTTCCTGGTGGGCAAAGCTTAAAAGAGCATAAGGAAAACTATAAATCCTTCTCAAAGATTTGGTGGTGGAGGCATACTTCCACCCCTCTATTTGTAGCACTCTGAGAGCAAGCTCAACCTTTGGATCACCTCAAGGGTTGAGATTAATTCTCTCCTCTCATTCCTATCCACTTAGGGTTTAGCCAACTCTTTCCTTTGCTTAGAATAACCCTCTAGGTTAGCTACATTATCTTTTTGCCAATATTTGTTCGAATATTGCAGTGAATTTAGAAAGAGCCGTAAGGGCCTTACCCGTAGCATGCATTACAAAGCGGCTAGATGTATATATTAACAATTTGATGTACTTTAAAATATGAACCAATCATCATTGTAATCTCTTACTGTTGAAAAGCAGTCTGTGTATTTGGATAATATTCTTGTCTGTGTCTTTGGTCAACTTCCATGTCTTTATGACTGCAAAAGTATGAAGGGATTATACTTCGTATCGATTATAAAGGGGATAATTCCTCAACACATGCACGCTCCAAAATTTTCAGTCTTGATACAAATTACAGAGGAACCATTGGAAGAAAACATATTAACTGTGTTTTGCAATCTTGGTAAACTTAGAAATCACTATTATCAGCACTATGCACAATCGGTATTTTCAACAACTATGTAGAATGTAATCTTTTGAGGTGCGATAATTATAATTTGAGCTTTATCTTTTGATTAACAGTGTCAAATGTTCATCTCGTTTATTGCAAATAATTTGTTATTAAAATTATCAACCACAAGAGGTTGTTCTTGCTCTTCCTTTGGGATTGTCAACACTCACCAGGAAATTATTCTTATGAACTCAGCAGCATGTTATGACATGCATACCAATTACTCATCATACCTGCATTACTTGCATGTGTGTAGATAACTTATTTTAAATTCATTGCAGCAACAAAAATAATGTTGTACTTGTATCGAATGCAGAACTCAGGAAAAATAGTTTGAATAGTGTTTGGTTGTGCCTTCTTGTGGATAACCCTTATTGATCTTTTGATGGAAGGGAATCGTTTTTTTCTAATAAATTGTTCTGTGCTAGCCATTCCTCTTTTATTAACTTCCAGGTCATACTTAGTTCTCTGATATGCACTCTATTGACATCTATGGTCTTCTGACTTTGCCATGCAATTAGCTTATTTTCTCTTGCATTCTTCTGCTAGGTTTCCCTATACTTGGGATAGAATGGCAGAAAATGGAAAATCCTGATCTCCGTAAGGCAATGGGGATGAAATCTGATCAAAAGGGTGTTCGTGTCAGAAGGGTCGAGCCAACTGCTCCTGAATCGGGATGCCTGCAACCTTCTGATATTATACTTAGCTTTGATGGTATTGACATTGCCAATGATGGTACAGGTTAGTCATAGCTTCAGACACCTGTTGATGTTATTTCTACTATTTTGGACGGAATTTGTCTGCCATGGCCAATTGTTCCTGTAATATTTTTGATCATGCATTCCTGGTCACTATATTGCATTTGTGAGAGATTTTATTTGCTTTAGCTGCTACAACTGGCCAACTGCCCATTCTAGATTTTATGCCTCTTTCCAATCAATAGTTTGGGCTTGGAAGCATTCCTTCTAAGCGAGGTAATTGAATGGATATTTCTCATGACTTGATCATAAAGAAGTAAAGAACACCATTCTGTGTGCACATATTATCCGATGTAAAGCATTGAGATGCCTGGTTTTGTGCTAAAAATCTGTTCCATGTCTGTAGTGCTAACCATCTGTTATCACTAGTTCTCCAATTGATTTTCTGTAATGTAGTCACTGAAATACTTGGGAGCTTATCTGAATTTCCCATTTCTATGGCGTGCTTGCAGTTAAAGAGCCTGATTATGGTGATCCGCACTTCTGTTTGTGTCTATACTCAAATACACACTTGCAGTGCTCGACTATATTACTGTGTTTAATTCCAAAAATACACACGTGTTGATATGGGATAAGGAAAAATCACCTAAGAACTCTGTTGAATTTCTAAGCAGTAATAAAAAACATCTTGGACTACCTTAATATACTCATACCTTTTCATCCAGTTAAAACTTACCATTTCCTGTTTCCCAGATAAAATTCGGCTTATCAGTTAAGGAAAATCTTTCTATACATAACATGATTGCTTTTTTACTTTTACTTTTCTTGGTCATCCAGTTCCTTTCAGGCATGGGGAGCGCATTGGCTTCAGCTACCTTGTTTCGCAGAAGTATACTGGTGAGAAGGCGCATGTCAAAGTTCTGCGCAATTCAAAAGTTCATGAATTTAACATAAAGCTAGCAACCCACAAAAGACTCATTCCAGTTCATATAAAGGGCAGGCCACCATCATATTACATTGTTGCTGGCTTTGTTTTTATGGTCGTATATGTTCCATATCTTCGATCTGAGGTATGTTATCTTACTTCTTCCTCTGTCCTCTAGCCCTAGGTATGAAATAATAATCAAGATAGTACATCCCTGTCCAGTACGTCCCTGTCCAGTTGTCAAAGTTCCTACACACTACTGCATGTTCAGTACAATTTTCTTGCAATTTGGGAAAGCTTGATCTTGACAGTAGTCAGCAGCATGTGCCTTCTCTCAAAAGTTCTGTAAAAGTTTATTCAATTGCTGCCAAGGAAGCATCTGTAGCTGTACACTTTTGGGGAAAATAATGCTCTACAGGAGATATTCTTAATTCTTTTGAAGTTACCTGTGATCTATTTCTTTTTTTAAATAAAAAAGAATCATGTACATGCTTAGCCTCATATATGTGAGTGAGCTTTGACAAACTTTATATGTTGAGCCATCAATATTTTTTTTCTAGTGTAGTGATTTGCCATTTCTGTTCATGCTCTGGTGCACATGATCACATGGATTATTTTGACTCTGTCATATGCTCAAAGATCAAGGAATACATTTATGTGTTGCTAGTCCTTTTTTTTTTGCTGCTAAAGATTCCTCTATCAGTGTAGCATAATTTTGTGGTGCAGTTATCTGCATCTTAGCACTTTCTCACTTCTTTTCTTGGAAAAACTACCCCAGTAGACTCTGGTTACTCTTATATGTGCTTGGATCCTGCTTTAGCAGTATTTCTTCCCCTGATTCCTGCTGCTTATGATTTCACTTAAAAATTTGTTATGGTTGAAATTTTGATCCTAAAACTAACTAGAATGCTTGTTGATCAGTATGGAAAAGACTATGAATATGATGCCCCCGTCAAGTTGTTGGACAAGCATATGCATGCTATGGCGCAATCACCTGATGAGCAGCTTGTGGTGGTGTCACAGGTCTCAATTTCTTTCTATATTAATGGTTATGGAAGTTTCTATTTTACATGGCACATCTGATCTGTCTTGTTTTGCTTTAGATCTTAGTAAAATTATCATTTGACACCTTTTCTTTTAATTTGATGAATTTCAGGTGCTTGTGGCAGATATCAACATTGGTTATGAAGAAATTGTCAATATTCAGGTAGATCACTATGATGAGGATTTTGTTGGTTTAAAGGATCCCCCCAAAGTTACTGTTCAGAACAAAAGCTTTGGGTGCGTTCGAATGTACTTAGGCTTAGGCTTCTATAGTAACTTGCCGTTAAACGGTGCATTTTTTCAAGACGGTGTCTACAGGAAGATTGTAATACAAACTGTACCAAGTTCAATTGTACCGGCTAAAATTCCATACGACTATTTCCTTTTGCGTACTGCCTTTCGCGAATAGGCCAGAATTCAAAAATCATAGTTATAAGTCGCAACCCAAAATATCCCACCCTTTGTGTCCCACTGCATCAATTGATCAGTAATAGTCCCTATAGTTCAAAATCTTTTTATGCATGCTGGCCAAACTTTTTAAATTTTGACCATTGATATATTTGTACTAAGATTATACATGAGAAAATGGCATAAACATGTTGGTCGTCAAAAGCATTTTCATAATTTTATATTTTTTGCTAGTTTAAAATAGCAAAAAAAAAAAGTTAGTGGTCAAAGTAGTACATTGGAGACTAGTAGACTACACCAAGTCAAAAAACGGCATTCCTTTTGAACTGGGAGGAAGTATATTTCAGAAGTGAAGTGCGAGCTTTGGTAATGACTTTAATGACCGTTCAGCCATCCTTGGTGCTATATGTGATTCAAATTAACATTTTTCTGTGTTTGGAGAATGCAGAATAATTTTCCTTTTTTAGATTGTATGATCTGGGTTTTCCTTGTCTCTATAGGTTCTTGCCTTCAATGGTAAACCAGTACAAAATTTGAAGCACCTGGCGACCATGGTGGAAGATTGCAACGAGCAATTCTTGAAATTTGATCTGGAGTATGATCAGGTATTAGACGTGCATAAGATTAGCGCCCTTTTTGTTCAATGCTGCTGTATATTAAGCACTTGTTAAGTAACTGATGGGTGATCAAACAGGTTGTTGTTCTTGAGACAAAAACCGCGAAGGCTGCTACTCAGGACATTCTGACAACACACTGTATACCTTCCGCAATGTCGGATGACCTGAAGGCCTGAAGAGCAAGATGCTGGCTGATACTTTATCCTACGATCCTCTGGCATATACTTGCTTCAATTGATTAATACGATGCCCACTGCATGACACTGCACGAGAGGCCCCACTTTTGGAATGGGTGCTGCTGAAGTTCTGGACGTCGAAGAGCAGACTGAAGTCTCTGGTTGCACCAAGAAAGCCAAGGATTATAAGTTGGATTTATTAGATAGATTGGCAGCATCAAGCCATCGAGAAATTTGTAGAATAGCAACAAACAAAGTTTTGTTCTAATTTCATTCGTTTGAGTCAATATCAGAAAACCCATCCTGCATAACCTTGCATTTACCCATTAACAAGTTTGGTCTGATGATACTTTCACTTTAGACGTGTGCAGTCGTTTGCTCAAATGGCCATACTTTCCTGTACCATTTATTTGCTTTTTCGAGTACTTAAAGCGGTTCTTCCCGGCAAAAATCTCTTTTGCACCAATTTTTCGTTTGCTTTGATGTGCCGGATTCTTGTCGATCCCATGATCCGTAGTAGTTGTCATGTCAATTGACACGAAAGAAAGCCTGTTCGAGCTCAAGGGATGGAGGCTTGGACCCTCGACGCGTCTCTCTTGACGAAAATTTTCGTCTCTTTTCCCTTCGTTTGGAAGCTATTCTGCCATACCTTCTGGCTTTTTGGTCCTGTTTGGCATGCTTGTGTGATTGCCAACCCTTTCGTTCCAGTCGCACTGACCCAAATTGAACAAATGTTAACATGTAGTGAAATGCTTGATCTCTACGTAGTCTTCTGCATGGCCTATCATTGGTATTGCGCTATTGGCCACACTCAATCTGGCACGACGTGATGGTATCCATATGACATACGTGCATGATTACTTTCGGAAAGCACAGAGGTACGAACAATTGTAATTTTCACAATTAGCAGTGTAAATTCTAGGTTGTAAGAGATCTAGGGGCTGATGCACAAAGGTACGAACAATTGTAATTTTCACAAAGATACAGGTAACTGTGGTTCAATTTTCTCTGATAAATCTCTCCTAAATTTGACCCAGAAATCCTTTATGTATAACATTGTTTCTTTTGGATAGTACATGCAGGAATCCTTGTTGCCAACAGGCATAGGACCATGGGGAGCGACTAATCCGCGAACACGCATTGCGATGCCTGGATTACTCGTATCGTGGACAACTTTCAAACCCCCGAAAAAAGTTTAAATTCAATATCCACATGAACTTTCAACCTGAATCCATGAACTTTCAACTCCATTCCACCAAAACTTTCAACTCGATTCCAACGACTTTCAACTCCAATAACTTCCAATCGAAAATAAGAAAAACTCAACTAATCAATTGGAATTTTCAACTCCATGAGCTTTCAAAAAAAAAAAATCAACTTCCATAACTTTCTAGTGGACATTCAAACTTTCATCTGGGGGTAGTGTGTCGGCACCGATCATTGTCGTTGGAGATGGTGGCAAACTCTGTCGAAGCCGAAGAACATGATCTCGTCATGTACGGGTTTGGCAGTGTCAGAGTTGTAAGACCTAAGAGCCGGTGTGTAGACGACGGAGGTGATAGATGGAGTAGAGAGGAGTCCAAGAACAGCGGCGGAGTTACAAAATTTTCATTGGGTTTGCATGTTGCACGTGCGACACCTCCTTGGATATGTTTCTAACCATTGTGTCACGTTTTTTGGATGCACACCCTCACCATGATTTCTGGGCACCTTCTGGCGCGCGCCCTTACAATCGTCGACTCGTTGTGCCACACACATAAATTTTTTAATTAACGTCCTATAATCCATACCGTCAAACTTTCTAAAGTTTGACTGCTAATATGGTTCAACTACTAGATTTGTCACTAAAAATACTTTTATAATATTTTAATTTTATTAGTATATAATAAAATAAAGTTACAAATAGTAATAGTCAAAGTCACTGTCTCTATATCGTGGAAAATAAAAAATGTTACTTAAAAGAAACGGAGGGATTAATAAAAAGTTAGCGCTTGGTGAATCATGCATTGTGAATATTGTATTCATATGGGTATTTTAACATTATTATATAATTAGTTTGGTTTTTATCCCAATTGATTAGCTACTTTACATATTTAGTTATGAAAATAATTTAATTTTATGGCATCATAACAATAATAAATACTAACATTAACAAATAAATTCTATACATTTTTATTAATACACTACATAACCCGTATGACAGTTCATATACTCTATCACTCAAAAAGTAAGTAGGATTTTTAGTACATCTATACTTAGTACGAGAATATTAATATGGCCCATTAACGTTACATATAGCTACAAAATTTATAAGTAAAATGTGCTAAGCTATCTACAAAACCTGAAAGAGGATATAGAATACAATTTACAACTAATTCCCTCGAGTATTATTGAATTACAATAAAGTCTAACTTTAATTAAAACATATAGCAAGAAGGAGTATAACATAGTTTTCAAAATTTTTAATGTTATCTGTGCATACCGAGCACCTCCTTAGCTCCGCTCATGCTCAGGAAGGTCATCGGCAGCAGCAAAGACTGCTGAAGATGGTAGATCGGGGGGATGGCAGTTAGGGTCTTGCGTGGTGGCGTTCATGATGATGGTGGTCTAATTGGAAAAAGGAGGAGGTAGGTGAATGTTAGAGGAGGCGGCGCTGGCCCTCAGAGACGGAGGAAGTCGGTAGCGTCTGAGGCAGACACTCGAGTATCATAGAGAGAGAGAAGAGGGAATGTCGACGGCCCTCCTCAGAAGAGCTTATTTTGAGTAGCTTTTGGCTGAAAAATACTGTAATTGACTGAAAAATACTGTTGTTTTTTTACCATAACTCTTTAATTAATGATGCTTTTGGATATTAGCAGCATACAATTATTTTTTTTGGAGACTCGTTTAGTTAGCGATTTGGATTTTAGATAAATATTAATGATGCCCCCAATTAATTTGAGAATATCTTAATCAAATACAAGGTGATCCTTGATTTAAAACTCAGTACTTATAGAAAAATTTTAGAGACTTAACGTTCTGATGGTCTACCTCAATTAATTAAGCATTTATTTAAAAGATAGGCCTCATGATTTTGAGATAAGCAATAATGTTTATTATTTCTACATGGCTTAAATTTACCTTAATTATTTATATATGATAATTGATTTGCTAACTTCCGATGGCATGCAAATTCCCATGATTACATCTTCACATAATTTAATTTTCCATAAATCTTTGTGCAAAATTCCATAAATAGATTTATTTTATTTTTATTAATAATAGTAGTCCATTCTTGTTTTTATTTGACTTTTAACTAATTACTTTATTTTTTTCAGAATTGTTTTCCAACTACAAAAGTATCGTCACTAAGCGAAAAGGTACTCGTTGTCTGCACTCGAGGACCGCAACTCCACTCGGCGTCCGCGCTCGGGAATCGTTGAAAAAGGCAGGCAATTCCTGTGGTCAGGAGGCGTTGTATCCTATAGGCCTGGCCACTTTCGGAGGGGAGAGGTGTTCCCACGCTCTGCAGGCGCTGAACAACGCTCCCCGGCCATGGCGCATCAAGCTCCCGTGGTCCGGCAGGGGCCACTTTGGCAAAAACAAAAAGCACCCATGGGTGCTACATGTATAAAAAAATCCGCCATGGGAGGCCAATTCGGTAAAAGATTTCTCAGCAAGAACTAACTCTAGCAAAGTAAAATATCCAAAAGGTCCCACCTGCCAGCTCGGAGTTGCCACCAAAATTGATGTGGGGAGCCCTATGCTGTTGTTAAAGTTGGAGTCACACGCCAGATGCCACCAACGCTACAGCTTCTACCTGGGCCTCCACATGTGTCACCGTGGTATCGATGATGCCATCAGATACTTTCAATTGTGCTAACATAGCCTCTAAGCCGCCGTCCACATACCTCTTCCTCCACCATTGCCGCGAGGTGATGCAGATCAAATATTCTGAGCATGTAAGTACCTATTGAACCAATCACAAGAATCAGATGTAAAATACTTAATCAACAAGTAAATCTTTTTCTAACTGAGTTAAGCATTAATTTACATGAGAATTAAGTACTACCTAATACATATGCTCTATTCATTATTAGATTTGAAAAACAAAAACACTGGAGTCAAAGAGAACTTAATCTAAGAGGAACGAACCAAGAGAGGAGATGCAATGCCTACACACATATTGGGCTAGAGTGGAGAGAGCATCCATGTGGAGTGCACAAGACCAATCAAGGTTCAGCTAGCATATTGCTTGCAGATTTTGTCCACAAAGTTCATGAAGAAATATGTTAGCAAATATATGATGTCATCGCATGTGTCAGCATACTTAGCTATGAAGTATGTGATGCTATCGTATATGTCAGCAACTAGATGCCATCGCGCGTGTCAGCATACTTAGTCATGAAGTATGTGATGTCATCGCATATGTCAGCAACCAGATGATATGCAGCGCACATGTCATCATATAATTGAGGTCAACGCATATGTCATGACCAAAGTAAAGGTCATCGCTTATGTCATTGTCTTTCTTAGATATCAAGTAATGATATGTAAAGTTAAATTTTACAACTTGAATTGAGTTGTAACTTTAGTTGTAAACAATCTACCATGAGTTGTAAAGAGGTTGTAGAGGAGCTCTTTTGTAACCTATAAATAGGACATGATGATGTATCCAAAGAAAAGCTTAAAAATTTCAGAAATAAACACTTATTTGTTATAGGGTTTGAGTGAAGCATTTCAACGCCTTTAGAATTTAGAATTATCTAAGAGTTCTTGTTTCCGTTATTCTTGTATTGGCCTCCGCGATTGCAAGAATATGTTTACTCTACCCGAGCAAGTAGTCAAAGTCATAGATGTGTGTGGTTGGGTAAATCGAGTGTCGCATATTACTATAATCGAGATGGTAGTTGACAGTGTCATTTATCAAGTTATATGGATCTAAATTATCTTTAATTCTAAGCTGTGAAGATCTGTCAAACGACCCGGTATCACGAGGAGGGGATCCCACGTTGTTGCGCTCGCTATCACCAATGCAGATCAGTTGAGAACAGTGATGTCAGTGTGGGGAGAGGGGCAGTATGGGAAATGCAAATCTGAATCTGAACTACATTGTACTTTTCCTTTCAAACTAAGAACTGTAGAAGACATTCAGAGTTTTGCTGAAAGTATACAAATTCCTAGTCAGTATTTACCCTTCCTCTAGCTAAGAGCATCTCCAATATTCAATAAAGCTGGTGATAAGATTTTTCTTTGGCTGCTGGAACTGAGTACATACAAATAGAGGAGGTGAGTGCCAAAAGTTGACTCTAGCAAATTAAAGTCTCACTTGAGCTTCTTCTTTTTAACTTTTGTTTTTAGTTTTTCTATAGTAACTAGCTTTTCTACGGTAACCACCTTTCAAACGAAGTGTTTTTTAAAGATGTGATCTACAAGTAGATTATAGTAGATACTATAATGACTTCATCTGTATCGGCCAAAACTGCACACACACAAGTTTCTCTTTTCATACTCTTTCTCACAAACAGTCAAAAATAAAAAACTAAAGCTATAAGTCATAAGTCATATCATATAAAAATAGGTAAGCTCGGAGCTACGGTGACCTTGATGTGGGGAGCCCAACTAATGAAAGCTCCTATGTTGTTGCCTAAGTTGGAGTCGCTCGCAGCCGACGCTAATTAGTTTTTGTATAACTAATCTAAACAGTTTTAAAAAGATTGATAATGATTATAGAGAGTCAAATAAAAAAAAGTCGAAGGGAACTACAAAAAATTTCCGTGTCCAAACGGTGCCTTAGACTTACAGCCACTAGGAGCTGATTCCATACGAGTGCCTTGAACTACACGTGGCAACAATGCATTAAACACACCTATGCAACTCCAGTTAGCTACCAATCTACCCTAATTACACGTAGCACAAGCAGCTGACATCACAAATTTAACTACGACCATGTTAGTGATCAACTCGGCTTCTGGTTTCTGGCTTATTTTGTACTATTCATAAATTTCGTATTTTTCTGAACTTTTGACTTTTTGTTGAGCTTTTTTGCCGGTTCTTTTTTTCCCGTATTTATTTGTATTATACGTAATGGGCTAACATATTTTTTATATTTTTAATTTTTTTTAAATGTAATTATGCTAAATAAGTCTCTGTCAGCTACAGTGCGTTTTTCAACCAGCTACAGTGTTTTCAGCCATAAGTCATGAGCTTTTCAGCCGAACCGATGACATCTGTAACGCAAGCTGCAGCCTGCAGTGCCACGACAACCACTCGAGACATCTCCTTAGCGTGAGAACCGGCAGTGTGCGCAGTGCCGTGCAGCACCCCCAGCCATGGAGCCACACACAGTCACGCACGATACACAGTCGATGCCACTGCACCGCGCCAGTTAAACCGGCAGGACATCACATGCCCGTGCCGTGCGTGCGCGCATGTGCCCGCGCATCGTTTTTCTCACCGGCTTTGCGAGCTCCTGGCACGCGCGCACGCATATGCGCCGGCACCGGCACTACTCGTCGCCATGTGACGCTGCCAAACGCGCATCGCCGCTACGGACGTACTGCAACGTTGCCATGCATGCGGTTGCAGTCAAAGTTAAGGCGTCGGCCATGCCGCGACTGCAAGCCTGCCACGCCAGTTTCGACGTCACATGCGGGGTAGGAGGACTGGAGGAGTAAGGTACGAGGGATAGAGTAAGTACTTAGAAATGTTTACGTATCTAGTGCACGTTTTTTTCCTTCAATTTTAGTCCTTACTATCTGTTTTTTTTTGTAAAAATGGTTTTCTCCTTAAACTCGAAAGGCACAGTAAGTGACACATGTCATCTATTGTGCCCTCCTAGTTTGCCAGGAGATGAGCTGAGCTAGCGCGGGAGGACGAATGACGCATGTGGCAGCAAGCGGACACTACTACAGAAAAGCCTAATAGTAGACGCCTCATCACAGACGGTTTTGTGAAACCGTCTCTAATGAGCACTATTACAGACGGTTGTAATTTGGAGGACGTCTGTGGTATTTGTGGCGGGAAAATGGATTATCACAGACGGTTATTAACTATGAACCGTCTGTGATACGTTTGTATCACAGACGGTCTGTATTAAAAACCGTCTGTGATAATCCCAGATTATCACAGACGGTTTTTAAATAAAAACCGTCTGTGATAACCTTGTTATCACAGACGGTTAATAATTAAAAACCGTCTGTGATAATTCACAGACGGTTTTTTATTAAAAACCATCTGTGATAATGTCAGTAGGCATTTATTGCGCTGCTCAGACCGCATCTGTCTTCATTTCGATCCAGATCTAGCCACTGCTGCGCACTTTTTCACTCGGGAGGAAGCTAGGCGATTTCAGGCCTTGTTAATTTGGTGGGAAGAGGCAGAGATTGAGCTTTGAAGATTCATACTTTGCTGGTTGTTCTAGATATGGTTAGTAATGCAATTTATTTTTTCTTTAATTGCATTACAATTTAGTTCTAAGTAATCCATGAGTGGTTATTGAAGATGGTTAATTTGCAAAATTGTTGGTTATATAATAGCTGTTGTGTTTGTAATATGAATCTAGCAAATAAAGTCTCAATATAATAAATGTGGCCGGTATATATGTAGTTATAATTAGTTAATCTAGATTTTAATACTAAGTTGTTATATATGTACGTAACGTAGGACCGAAGCTGGATGTATGCCGCGAGCCGTGTGAGTGAAGAGTACATTAATGGCGTTTCTGCTTTTATAAGAGCTGCCGAGGAGGATATGTTGAATAAGGGGGCGATATATATGTGCTGTCCATGCACTGACTGCGAGAATGTGAAGATGTTTAAGAACCGAGGGCAAATTGAATCGCACTTGATTCGGAGGGGTTTCAAAAAGGATTATACGTGTTGGACCAGTCATGGCGAAGTGAATGATCATATGCCGCCGGATGACATCGCCGGTGAAGTGAATGATATGCCCCCGGATGACATCGCCTGTGAACTGAATGACATGCCGCCGGCTGATGTCGATTGTGGGTCGGATTCGGATAGGTTGCACGATGATAATCTGGATCAGATGCTTCGCGATGTTGAAGAGAACTATGATGAGAGAGAGTATGTTAAATTCCGTGGCTTGATGGAGGACTCAGAGAAACCTTTGTACACGGGATGCAAGTACACGAGGTTGTCGGCCGTGCTTAAACTGTTGAAATTGAAGGCAAGCAACGGTTGGTCGGACAAGAGTTTCACGGCGCTGCTAGGTCTTTTAGCGGACATGCTTCTGGAGGGAAATGAGTTGCCTAAAACCACGTATAAAGCCAAGAAGGTTCTTTATCCGTTGGGAATGGAAGTAGAAAGAATACATGCATGCCCGAACGATTGTATCCTCTACCGTAAAGAGTATGCAAACATGCATGTATGTCCGGTGTGCAACGCATCCCGATACAAACGTAACAATCAATCAGTTGATGGCGAGGGAACAGAGGCGAAGAAAGGACCTCCTGCTAAGGTGACATGGTATTTTCCTATAATTCCCCGTTTGAAAAGGTTTTTTGCAAATCTAAAGGAGGCAAAACTGCTGCGTTGGCACTCGGAGGAGCGCAAGAAGGATGGAATGATAAGACACCTTGCTGATTCCGCGCAGTGGAGAAACATCGATAGGAGTTTTGCAGAGTTCGGTGCAGAACCAAGGAATATAAGGTTTGGAATGAGTACAGATGGAATGAATCCTTTCAGTAGCATGAGCAGCCGACATAGCACATGGCCCGTGACTCTCTGCATCTATAACCTTCCTCCTTGGTTGTGTATGAAGCGAAAGTATATTTTGTTGTCGATACTTATCCAAGGGCCAAAACAACCTGGGAATGATATCGATGTGTTCCTAGCACCGTTGGTGGAAGATCTAAAAGTAATGTGGAACGAAGGGGTACAGGTATGGGATGCGTACAAACGAGAGAACTTCACTCTGCGCTCCTTATTGTTCTGCACCATAAATGATTATCCTGCCCTTGGTAACCTATCGGGCCATAGTACAAAAGGTGCCAAAGCTTGTACTCACTGTTTAGATGGTACCGAGAGTGTGTGGCTGAGACACTCACGCAAAACCGTCTACATGCGTCACCGCCGGTTCCTTCGGAGGGCTCACCCATACCGCAAGATGAAGAAACAATTTGACGGAGAGAAGGAAGATGGTTCAGCTCCAAGGCATTTAAGGGGACGCGAGGTTTATGATATGGTTAAGGATTTAGATGTTGTCCTCGGAAAGGAACGTAAATTGAGGGCTCATGAGAAGAACACCTGGAAGAAGAGATCAATATTTTGGGACTTACCTTATTGGGAGTACCTAGATGTTCGGCACTGCATCGACGTCATGCACGTAGAAAAGAATGTGTGCGACAGCTTGATTGGTCTCTTACTGAACATCCGTGATAAAACAAAGGACGGTGTCAACGCACGGCTTGACTTGGCTGACATGGACATCAGGCCTGAGTTAGCACCGACAAGCACTGATAATGGACGAACGTACCTTCCCCCTGCGTGTTACACTCTGTCCAAGGCTGAGAAAACAGAACTGTGCCAGTGCTTGCATGGTGTGAAAGTTCCGTCTGGTTACTCCGGCAACGTGAAGAAACTTGTTTCGATGCAAGATTTGAAGTTAAATGGCATGAAGTCTCATGATTGTCATGTGCTGATGACACAGATGCTCCCTATTGCAATTAGAAATATTTTACCGATCAAAGTCCGAGAGACAGACGGTTCTAAGTTTAAAACCGTCTGTGATAATATGACTATCACAGACGGTTATACACTTAGAACCGTCTGTGATATTTATACTATCACAGGCGGTTTTAGACTTGGAACCGTCTGTGATATTAATATCACAGACGGTTTTTGAGTTAGAACCGTCTGTGATAACCTCCCTATATATACCCTCTGGCTAGGGTTTTCCCTGTGCGCTGCGCAGTTATTCGATCTAGATCCAAGTAAATCCCGAGCCCGTCGTCGCCTCCGCCTCCCCGAACCCTCGTCGGCCGCCTCCTCGAGCCCCTCGCCGGCCGCCTCCGTCGAGCCCCTCGTCGCCTCCGCCTCCTCGAGCCCCTCGTCGCCTCCGCCTCCCCGAACCCTCGTCGACCGCCTCCCCGAGCCCCTCGCCGGCCGCCTTTGTCGAGCCCCTCGTCGCCTCGGCCTCCCCGAGCCCCTCGTCGACCGCCTCCGTCGAGCCCCTCGTCGCCTCCGCCTCCCCGAACCCTCGTCGACCGCCTCCCCGAGCCCCTCGCCGGCCGCCTCCGTCGAGCCCCTCGCCGGCCACCTCCCCTCGATTACCGACTGCATTGTGAGCACTTTCTGTGATGGACTAGGGTTTTGAGCATTGTGAGCATTGTTTACTGCAGTAGCTTAATTAGTTTGCTATTTGGTACATATTACATGGTACATTGTTTACTGCAGTAGCTTAATTAGTTTGCTATTTGGTACATTGTTTACTGCAGTAGCTTAATTAGTTTGCTATTTGGTACATATTACATGGTACATTGTTTACTGCAGTAGCTTATTTAGTTTGCTATTTGGTACATATTGCTATTTGGTACATTAATTGTTTACTACAGTTGCTCGATGATGATAAAATCATATACTGAGATTGGTTCATTCAGTGCTTGAGCTCTAATAGCTGTCGGTTCATGCAGTTTTCAGGTTATAGCATGTTATTAAATTGATCTGTTAGGATTTAATCTTGACAAGTTAAAAGACTGAATTATTGGGCAAAGTTAACTTGTGTGGTCTTGATCTGTATGAATACTGCTGTTTGAATATATGCATGCTGAATATATCTTGATCTTGAGATTTTAGAGTTTGTATCTAGAGCTCAAAATACTGAATTCATTATTTGGCATAACCAATCAAGGAAGAGTATATGATTTAGTAGCGGGACGGCCAAGATTAATCTTGTGCAACCCTACAATTTGAGAGCACATATTCATGTTGAGACTGTTATTGATTCTATTATTGATGCTTGTTGCTTGTTGCTTCATATTGCTACCATTATATATGTATATATGTAGGTATGTATATGTATATATGTAGGTATGTATATGTATATGTATGTATATACACATATAGTATGTAGTATATAGTATAGGCACATAACCCCTCTCTGTGTCCACATCACCCCCTCCCTTCTCCCCCTTCCCTCTACTCCTCTCCTCTCTTCCGAACATTGAGCATCATGTTTCACTTTTCGTGCTTCCTCACTTTGAACATTCTCATCTTATCTTAATAGACCCACAAAATGAGCAACATGTCACCCGCGCATTCTTCATCATCATCGCCGGAGGCGTCCGCTCCAACATCAAGACGCCAAGGAAGAGGGCTATCAAAGAAGCCTCAGAGCCGACAGACCATCACAGCGGTAAACGCAGCTGGGGTCCCTATCCTTCCTAAGCAAGCGGTAAACGCATTCCGAACCATGGTCGGAATAGTTGCACGACAACGAATTGAGATCACATACAATTCGTGGAAGAACGTGCCTGACACTCGGAAACGTGAGCTGTGGACCGAAATCTTGGCATCGTTCGAGTTCCCAGAAGAACACTTACACGCTGTGGAACGACAAACCTACCAAGCGGCGTGCAAAGCATGGAAGAACTTCAAGAGCACGCTTGTCAGGAAATACGTGGAGACGGACGAAACGCCTTTTACTAAATACCCATTCCTGGAACCACAATGGGAAGAGTTCAAGGCGATGAAAACGACCGAAGAATTCAAAAGTACAAGTGTGGCGCACAAGGCCCTCCAGGCAAAAAACACGCACCCCCACAGACTTGGCACAGCTGGGTATGCGGGTAAAATCCCGCAGTGGAGGTTGGAGGATGAGCTGGCAGCTGCAGAGGACATCGCCCCGCCGTTTTCCAATATCCCGGATGACCGCGCTCGAAATTGGCTTAGAGCAAGGTCATCTACAACGACATCGGGGGACGTCTCCTTTCGAAACCCTGCAGACCAGCAAGTGTCCCAGCGCCTGGTAAGATATCGATCGAACTACGTAGCTTGTAATTACTCCACAACTTCGTACGAATTGAAATGACATGTCGTGCTCTTGTAGGAAGAGCTGAGTTTTGAATCTACCCTGGGATCATTCCAGGGAACAAGGGAGAATGATATGCTCTCCGTGGCCCTGGGAAACAAGGAGTACCCGGGTCGTACGAGAGGCCTTGGGCTTTACGTTCCTTGGAAACATGGTTTCCAAGATGACTCCGGAATGTATCGGCGTAGGAAGAGAAACAAAGCCGAGCGTGAGGAGCAGCTACGAGAAGAGATCAAGGAATCTCTTCGAGAGGAGCTATTTGCTCAGATGGGTGAAGTAATCAGAGAAGAGGTGCGGAAACAGACAGAAAGTCAGCAGGCCGCCACCGCCGCTGCTATGCTAGGTAGCCCGCACAACCGTCCGAGTAGCTGCGCGTCCAATCCGACGCATACCCAGTCCAAATTTCCTGTGGACGACATCCTGGTAATAATTATTACCTCTCGAATGCTTGCTCCATTGGTAGGCCTATTCGAGTAGCTAGTTTTGTATCGTTATGTAGGAGCCTACGAACTGCAAGCTCCAAGTGAGATATGGCGCCATTCCCTTGTACGCTGCTTGGGGCCAGGCATATTCGTCTGGTAACGGGGCCATGGTGCACGGCCAAGCTTTAGCGCCAGGCTTCGTAAAAGTTAATGTGGATGGTGTGTATGTCAATTTTGAGGTGGTCCCGCTACCGAAGCCCCCCCAACGACGAGATCGTGACTCTAGGACAGGCCATTGGAACATTCATCCAGTGGCCCAAAAGCGACATCTTCCTGGAGGCTTCTTCACCGGTGGCAGGACCAGAGCAACATGCACTGGTGCCATCTCCAGTACAAGACCAGTGTAACATCCCAAAATTTTATTTGCCTTTTATTGTTTTTCTGGAGTTTATTTGGATTTATCTGGATTTTATTTCAAAATCTAAAGCAAGAAAATGTATCTAAAATATTTTATTAAAGCTAAAAAGAGTTTAGTTTAATTTTCCTTACCTTTCCTAAATTTTTCAGAATTTTCTGGAATTAAAAATCAATTTTAAAAGGTTAAAAAGTATTGTATAAAATTATTAAATGAAAATCTGAAAATAAAATTATTTTCCTAAGTCTAAAATGCCTCCAGGAATTTTCCTAGAATTTTTGGGCCTTAAATATTAATTTTTAAGGGTTTATAAAGTTATCTAGCCTTTCTGGAAATTAAAACAAAAATTAAAAGCCAAAAATCCCTCGGACTGACACGTGGCACAGCCGGATCGCGTCCGCCCCGCCGGCCGATCTAATCTGGGCCGTCCCCATCCACTTACCCCTTCGGGTTGGATCCAACGGCCGATCCCCTTTGTGCACACGTGGCTCAAATCCGGCCGTTCGCCTCTCTCCCCTCATCTCTCTCTCTCTCTCTCGCCGACATGCGGGGCCCGCCCGTCAGCTCCTTCCCCCACCTCCCCTTCTTCCTCCTCCCGCCGGCCGCCATTAACGCCATAACCGAGCGTTTAAAGCTTCGGTTACCCCTCCCCTTGACCGGCTATTGATGCCATTAGTGGCCCTTAAGCCCGCGCGCTAGTAACCGCCCCACCTCCGCCCGTTTCCCGTTGGCTTAAAGCCCTCCTCGCCGTTATGCGGCCGTTTCTAAAATCCTTAACTCCGGCGAGCCCGTTACCTCCTCCCCGCGCCTATAAAGCCCTTCCCTCGAGCCGTCCTCCCCTCCTTTGCCTCCCCCGTGCGCCACCGCCTCTTTTCCCCTCCTCCCCGAGCCGAATCGGCCCCCGACCCGTGCTTCCCCGTCCGCCGTCCGTGCGAGCTCCGGCGAGGAATCGCCGTCGCTCCGGTCCCTCCCGCGCCTCGCCGTCGACGCCTTCGTGACCCCTGTGCGCCGGCGACCATCTTCCCCACCTCCACCGAGCGACGCCGTCACCGGAGCCCCGTCGACGCCGAAGACCCGTGCGCTGCCGCCGCCAACCTCGCCGCCGACCCCCTTCCCGCGCCTCCCGAACCCCGTGCGCAGGTGAGCACGAATCCCCGCCTCCCCCTCTCGCTTTTGTGCGTCACCGCCGCCGCCGCCGAGCGCCGGAGCGCCGGCGAGCCGCCCCGCCCGTCGCCGCCTTCGGCCGGCGCCGCCCCGTCAGCACGCGCGCCCACATGGCAGGCCGCGTGGCACCGCGTGGCCGCCCCATCAGCGCCTGGGCGCCACCTCTCCCTTGGGCCACGTCGACCATGGACCGCGCCCACGGTGGACCACCCCAACCCGTGAACCCAGTCCACCGCGCACCGGCCCCACTTGTCATAGAGATAAAGCCTTTTTCAGTGTAAAAATAATTCAACCTGAAAAATAAAATAGATGCTGACGTCATAAATGGAATTTTCAGTAGAAAAATAATACAGAAAACTAGTCTTTTTCTTTTTCTTTAGATTTAACTTCCGAAAGCCATAACTTCTTCATTTTAACTCCGATTTAACTCGTTCAAATTTCTAAATTTTTCTAAAATCCTAATATTTCTATTTCTGGACTCTTTTTGAATTTTTGGATTTTATTTGAATTTTGTTTGAATTTCTTTTGGTTCTTTACGTATAGATTACGACGAATCCGGAGAGTATTTCTTCGACGAATCGCAGCAAGACTTCGAGCAAGGCAAGTTACACCTTTGACCATGTTGATCCCAGTAATTTAAATTATTATGTTGTTTTTAAATTAATATGCATGCGTACTTTTATTCAATCTAGTTTAAATTCAGTTTAAACTCTAGTTATACCCAATTCCTTTGTGTATGGCCAATCTTGAAATTGAACGAACATACCTTGTCACCATAGATGAAAACCTAGTTGGTACATTAGTATTGACTAGAACATTTTATAGAATTGCTTAGCCATGCTTAGATTAATTTAGGTGGGAAGAATGGTTTCACACAAAATGTTGGTTTTTTTTAAAATCTATTTTTGACTTTGGTGAGTCAAGAAGGTCTATAAAATTTTGATAAAATAAAGTGGATAAAACCTGTTTTAGACTTAGGCATTGGTATGGTGGTGGGTGCTTGCTGGCATGCGTCATAGTTTGTTGACTCGATGTTGATTGCCAGGCACAAGGGGTATGCGGGTAGGCCTAAGTCAAATTAAGGACCGGACTGTGAACTACTATTACAAAGTCACACCGTACTACCACAAGTCTGGTATGGGACAGATCTGGCTAAGTAATTTGTGAAGTTCCATTTTAGTTTCGCTATAGGCTGAATGTGAGCGTGGCGTAGGTCATGAGAAGTCTCACATGGCACAAGAGGGGGCTCCAACATGTGGATTCATGTTGTGGTGAAACCTTAGTGGCGGCGTAGCTAATTTGGTAATGGAACATTGGAACGGCCTTATCATGATCTCCTCGGCCGCACACCTAAGGAAGTGTGTAATCCGGTGGCAAAACAGGAGAACATGTCTTGTGGGTAAAGTTGTACACCTCTGCAGAGTAATAAACTATCCTGGATAGCCGTGTCCACGGTCAAGGACATGCTTAGTATGGTTTTTCACGGACTAGACTTTGGTTTTCAATAAAATTTGGTTTATGGAAAATTGTGAATCTTTTGGAAAGATGGTCCGGGTGGGATACCCGTGGATAGGTTAGTGTTAGGTTGTTGCCTGCACTAACGTTATTATTTTGTTAAATCTGGATTTTATATATCGTATTAAATTCAGCTTTTGCACTTACGTTATTGTATTTAATTCAATAATGCTGTTTATGCAAATGAACCACATTATGCCTTTCTTTGTAAACCCTTATGCATGCATCAAATCTGTTATATCTCCTGGTGTAACTTGTGGAGTACTTTATGTGCTCACCTTGCTATAAACAATGTTGCCAGAGGACGACGACGTCAACTATGTTGAGGATTGCGACGAATAGGCCACGTCTTACAGTCAATTCGCCTTGTGGGAAGGCTGGATGGGCTGCCATTATCTTTATGTTTCCGCTGTTATCTTTCCGCTATTTCCTTTCATGTTTGGCCATGAAGCCACCTTATTGTAAACTTGGCCTTAAGGCCCGTACTCTCGCTTTTAATAAAGTTTGGTTATCATGCATGATATGTATCACTGTTCAGTCTGTGTGCACTAGCTTTTCCTGGGATAGTGCGAATAACACAGAGGGTTCTGGAGTTGTTGCTCCGGGTCCCGACAACCAGTCGGTTCCACCACCGGATACTACAACGATGCTATCTCCACGGGCCCTATTCTCGCCAGAGCAACTTGCACCGCTGCTACCTTCAAAGTCGACTTCCGTGAAGTCGACCTATAGCCGAGGCAGCAAGGCCAGCAAGGGCAAAGCAAAGAAGACCAATGATGATCTTCCGTACCACCCTTTGGCCCGCAAATTCGTGCTTGGCGAGCCGTTGCTCGAGCAAAAAGCCCTCCAAAAGCTACCATATAGTTGCATGCAATTGCACACGTGGTATATGCAGCAGTCCAATAAGCCAGAGGGAGAACGGACTTCAAGTATCACTGTCAAATTCTCCGAGGAAGATTTACACCACAATCTTCAAGAGTGTACATTCGTGGTCGCCTTTGAGGATTTATTCGAGCTGTTCATGCTCAACGCTCTTGACGTCTCAATCGTTCGATGCTGGACGCTGTAAGTGTGTACAATCACAGTCTCCGTTAATGTCATACCGATAAATGCCATATCTAATTTTTTGCTTTCGTGTGTATATATATAGACACATGCTGATTAAAGCTAGAGTATCGAACTCATCAGCTGGTTTCTTGGACCCACAATTGGTCGCCAAGACTACCATCGACGTGGAGGCATCCCTCGTCGAGAGGTACATTGCATCAGGCCTGCTGAGTTGCCGCAATAAGGACTATGTACTTATGCCCTTCAATCAGAGCTTTCATTGGATTTTAATAGTAATTGTACCAAAATGGAACAAGGTATATTACCTTGATTCCCTAAGTAAGAATAAAATGGACTTCACAGTTGTCAGCCAAGTAATCGATAGGTAAGCACATATTCCCCATACATATCTACATTGTACTCTTTCTTTCCTTCCGAATGATTAAGGTTAACCTTTTCGAATTACGTAGGGCGTTCGCGATGTACATTGAAAAGGGAGGTGGCTCGAAGCGCGGGGCCAACGGCCTGCTGACACATGTTCGAGATTTTAAGGTATTCGCTATTTCACATTAATTAATCCTATGCAACAGATGGTACTAATGCCTTTTGAACTAACACATTCCATTTTTTGCAGTGCCACCAGTAGCAGCCGGGCAACACATGTGGATACTACGTTTGCCAACATATGGAACTACTCCTCGATTCCTCGAGGGTCACCAATCGCAAGGTTTGTCACTCTTCCCATAATTACTTCATACTTATCACGTTACATATATATGTACATTGATATTCCTATCGACAGGCTGTATCAATCCCGTCAACTGCATTGAAACAGTCTGAGCTTCGAGAGGTTCAATCAGAGTTGGCGTTCTTTTTGCTGACTCAAGTCATACAGCCAGAAGGACGGTTCCACTGCGCACACTGATTTCTTATTGGTCTTATCACTAAGTGTAAATGCAGTGTAGATCTTTTGTAACTGTGCATTTGTTAATGGATATTTCAGTTCAATTCAATTAATTGATTTGCGAAATGGATGCATGCTTTATGTCTGTGAGATGAAGTGCGATGTCAATTGGATGTTTTATGTCTGCGAAATGTACCTGAAAGCAAATGAGATGTGTGAATTGTATGTTTTTTGTCTGTGATTATCTGCTTGTTTCAGAGGGCATGGCTAGCATTTCCTGAGGCTAGCCAATAAACAGAAATAGATTTTGGTTTAGGAGGAAGGAATATCACAGACGGTTTTTAAGTAAAAACCGTCTGTGATATGTATCACAGACGGTTTTTCATTAAAAACCGTCTGTGATTATCGGTTATCACAGACGGTTTTTAATTAAAAACCGTCTGTGATATCTGATAATCACAGACGGTTTTTAATTAAAAACCGTCTGTGATATCTAATAATCACAAACGGTTCGAAAACCGTCTGTGATAACCTTCGATCATCACTGACCCATAAATTCAGACGGTTCAGAAAACCGTCTGTGATGATGTTTCTGAACCGTCTGTAATGTCGATTTCTGTAGTAGTGGGACCTGGGCGGCTGCCGATGGTTTGGCAGCCACCCGACATGTGGTCTGATCAGAAGAGATTAGGACGAGCTGTCGTTTGATCACTATAAGGATTCGAAATTAGTGCAACGGATTTATTTGTTGCGATAGGTGGTGTTATTATCACGAATTGAACTTCCGTGGTAATAGATAAATTGATATTGCCATGAATTTTTGGCATTGTAATAGTTAAGAAATTTGTTGCAATAGAATGTATATATTGCAATAAAAAATAAAATTATACTAATAGGTAGAATATATTGCCACGATGTTCGCGTGTGGTAGCAACTAAGACTTTTTGTGGCAATATAGTCTACGTGTTGCAACAAAATATGAAATCGTGACAATAGTGACATGGGAAAGAAAAAACAAGAGAAAACACTACCATTTCACTCAACCAATAGGATAAAATTTTCAAGATTAAATCGAAAAATGGCCAAAACCCCCCACTTGACTTCAAATCCACTTGGCCATAAATTTTTCAAAGCCCTACTCTATTCAACAGCCATGCTACTCCTTCCCCACAGCACCACTGTGCTCCCAACGGCCGTCCTTGCCTCTGGTCGTCCACGTGCCTTCAGCGTGTCACCAGCGAGTCAAGGATCCAGCATTGAACCGCCGTAGATTGCATCGCATTATCCTCTGCATATAGAATCGAAGGTCTAATCACCGTCCTATAGAACTTACTCTTTAACTTTTGAGGGACTATTTTATCACATAGCACACCCGATGCTTGGCATCATTTCACCCACCCCACTCTTATCCTGTGGCCCACATCTTTATCAATCTCACCGTCCCAATGTAGCATCAATCTCAAATATCGAAAAGTATCCTTTCTAGACACTACTTGTTCGTTCAGACTAACAACTCCATTATCTGCCCTGTCACCGTTGAAATCACACCTCATATACTCAGTTTTAGTTCTACTAAGTCAAGCCCTTTGATTCTAAGGCCTTCCTCCATAACTCCAGATTCCTATGGATACCTATTCTACTCTTATCAACTAGCACTACATTATCAATGAAAAACATACACCAAGAGATATCTCATTGTATGTCCCGAGTGACCTCGTCCATCACTAGGGCAAAAATATATGAACTGAACGCTGACCCTTGATGTAGTCCTATCTTAATAGGGAAGACATTAGTATCACCACCACATGTTTTGACGTTAATCATAATATCTTCGTACATATTCCTGATTAAGGTAACATACTTTATTGAGACTTTTTTCTTTAGAGCACTCACCACATGACCTTTTTTGGTACTTTGACATAGGTTTTCTCCAAGTTGATAAACATCATGTGAAGATCATTTTTTTACTCTCTATACCTCTATCAACTGTCGTGTCAAGAAAATCGCCGCTGTGGTCGACCTTCCAGCCATAAAACCAAATTGGTTTGTCGTTACACTAGTTACTCTTCTTAAACGGTGCTCAATCACTTGCTCCCAAAGCTTCATTGTATGACTCATGAGCTTAATTCGTCTATAATTAGTACAACTTCGAATATCTCCTTTATTTTTGAAAATTGGTACTAATGTGCTCCTTCGTCACTTATTAGACATTTTGTTTGACCTAAAAATGCTATTGAACAAATTAGTTAGCCAAATGATCACCACTTCTCTAAGGTATTCCACACCTCAATAGAGATGTCATTAGGCCCCAATACCTTACTCACTTTCATCCGTTTTTAATGCCTCTCCTACTTCCGACTTCTAAATTTTTTTGAAAAAACTTTCTATCGGTGTCATCAAAAGCATCATCCAGTTCAATTATATTATCCTCATTGTCTCGATCGAACAACTCATTGAAGTAATATCTCTACTTATCCTTGATCTCATGGTCTTTCACCAAAAGTCTATTAGTGTCATCTTTGATGCATTTAACTTGGTTGAAATCTCTTGTCTTCCTTCCTTAAAGTCTAGTAATTTTGTAGACATCCTTCGTGCCCTCCTTTGTACTTAGCTTCTGATAAATTTCCTCATAGGCCTTGCCTCATGCCTTATTGACAACTTTCTTTGCATTCTTTTTTGCTGCTTTGTACTTCTGTATGTTGTCGTCACTCCTATCATGATGCATGTGCTTGTAGCATGACTTCTTCTCCTCAATAGCCTTTTGCACTTCCTCGTTCCACCATCAAGTGTTTTTAGGTTCGCATCTTGTCCCTCGGGTCACTCCAAGCACCTCCGTAGCTACCTTCTTAATAAGAGTTGCCATCTTTGTCCACATACTATTCTCTTCTCCCACGTTCTATGTCTCTTCCAAGATCATCTTCTCCTTAAACGCTTGTGAGGCGTTCCTTTTGAGTTAGGTGTAACCATACAATCTATGTAGGCTCATTTGTCCTCCCTCCTGATAAGGACAAAATTGATTTAGCTAGAATGCTAACAACTGCTAAAGGCAACTAAATGGGACTATCTCTTTCCAAAAAAAGGTGTTAGCTATCATGAGATCATAGGGTACAACCAAGTTTAAGATATCTTCTCCTTCTTAGTTCCTATCATCGTAACCAAAACCCCTATGCATCCTTTGAAACCCCCTACTAGTTGTATCGACATGACTGTTGAAATCACCTCCTAAGAAAAGTTTCTCACTACTATGTATACTTTTAACCATGTCATCTAGATTTTCCCAAAATTGTCTCTTAGCAGTCTCATCCAAACCTACTTGTGGAGTATATGTGCTAACAACATTCAAAACCAAGTCGCTAAAGATTAGCTTGACTAGGATAATCCTATCCCCTCTGTCTCCTCACATTGACAACTTCGTTCTTGAGATACTTATTGATTAAGATGCCCACTCCATTTCTATTTTGTTATGTTCCAGTATACCACAACTTGAAGCCAGTATGCTCCACCTCCTTCACCTTCTAACCCATCCATTTAGCCTTTTAAATGCACAAGATATTTACATCTCTCCTAATCACCGTATCAACTAACTCTCTTAACTTACCTATTAAGGACACTACATTCCAACTACCCAGATGGATCGTATTCTCCTCGGCTAGTTTCTTGCCCCTCATACTCATCGAGTAAAGTGCAAAGACCCTTGCATATTGTAACATCCCATTTTCAAAACCTGGTGTTAATGCAAATTTCAAGCTTATGTTCAAATATTTAAAAGACTTTATTCTCAGCTTGGTTATCCTTTTGCCTCTCCAAAAAGAAAATTTAAGAAGTGCAAAAATTGTTTTAAAACAAATACCTTGCTTCATCCTCAAAGGAGATTTCAAAGTCCCCTTTCAAAATCTAGAATTTAAAGTTATCTTTCAGAATCAAGAAAATCTCAGAAAAGAAAATTTTGCTTTTATCTTTTAAAGAGAAAAGGGAAGAAAAAAATAATAAAAGGAATAAAACCAAAAAACCCCCTTCTCAATCCTAGCCGCTCATCCCTTTTCCCCCATTCCATCCCTACCGTTCATCCCCCTTCTTCTTCCTAGCCGCAGCGCCCCCTCCTCTGTCTTTGCCGCCGCTCGTCGCCTTCTCCCACCCACCGCACCGGCGCCTTAAAGCGACAGCGACCACCTTGCCTTCAATGCCGGTTCTCGTTGTCAGCGCCGAGGTTACTCGCCTTCAACGCCTGGCAGTGGCAGGCCCCGGGCTCGTCTTCCCGCCCTCACCTTCAGTGTTGCCGTGGACGGGCCTCTCCTCGCCGTCCCCGCCGTGTGTCGCTGCCCGGCCACAGAGCAGCAGCTGCCACGCCGTCGCATCCTCAGTCACCACTCGCGCGTCCTCTGCTTGCTTCAACCTCCGCCCTGTCGTGTGCCGCTTGTCGCCATTCCCCCTCGCTGCGCTGCCGTAGTACCCCTCTGCCCCCCCGTGCATGACATGACACCCTGCCTTGTTTTCCGCTCCACGTCGCGACCGCCGAACAGAGGAAAACCTCGCATTCAATTGCGCCCGACAAGCCACCGGTCGCCGCACCCGAACTGTGGCCGCACGGCGCTGACGCCACGCCGCCTTGCTCCCTCGGCATCCGATCCCTCTTCCCTGGCCTCTATAAAAGGCGCCAATGTTTCACCACACACCCCCACCGAAGCTCACTTGAAATATCCACTCCGCCGCCTCCTCTGCCGCGAGTGCTCCTCCAGCAAAACCCCGCCGCCGAACACCACTGGTTGACACCAGGGCCCTCGAGCCTTCCCCCGTACTCACCCTTGCTCTCTCTTCTTTCTCCCCCAGCTAATTGACCCCTCTTCCTCTGCAGGCCGTCGGCAAAGCTCATCTTCCCCGACTCCGGCACCAGGTCCCCGTCGGTGAGCCACCGCACCCCGGGACGATTCCCTGCTTCTGGAGCACCGCCTGGACCCCGCGAACACCGTCCCCACTTTGCCGACCCTGCCTTCCTCTTCGGTGAGCCGGTGTCGCCGACTTCCTCGCCGCCAAATCCTCCCCCATCGCCAGCCTGCTTGGCTCTACCCCGGCAGCCGCTCGAGCCGCAGGTGAGCTCAGTGACGCCCAAGGATGCTCCCACGGTGAGCAATCGAGTCCTAATGGCCCGAGCCGCCGGCGCCCCTTTCCCCTGTCTCGGTCGCCGCCGCGCTCGTCGAAGTTGAGCGCCATCGACTTCGGCACTCAGACGTCTATGACCACTTGCTGTATTCGAGTGTCGTCAATCGCCATTGGTACCAAACGCTACCAATCGCTTGATGGAGTTGAGTGCCACTAACCTCTCATCGAAGTCGAATGTTACCGACCACTATTCATATTCGAACGCCTCTAACCTCTTGTCTAAGTTGAGTGCCATCGACCACTCATCGAAGCCGGATGTTATTGACCGATATTCAAACTCGGACGTCTCTGATCGCTCTACATGCTTAAGCATCGTCTACCACTCGCTGAACTCAAACACCACCAATCGCTATTTATACATGGGAGTCTTCGACCATGGTGCTACAAGTACTGCTTACGACTATGAGGCTACAACGCTCTATGAGTATGTCCACGACTGATGGGCTACAGTACTCTACGAGTATGGCCTCCGACCATGGTGCCATAGTACTCTAGGAGTATAGCTTACGACCATGATGCTACTATACCCTACAAGTACGATTGCCAACTAGCTGCTACAGTATTCTGCCGAGTACGACTATCGACTGTGTGGTATAGTATTCTTCTAGTACAGCTTCCGACCATCACAGCACAACACTACTTCGAGTATGCCCTCTGATCACGAGGCTACAATATTCTTCTGGGTACAACTTTCAACCATCATGGCATGGTACTTCTTCGAGTATGTCCTCCGACTACAAGGCTACGATACTCTATGAGTATGGCCACCGACCATTCTCTTGTGTTGCTCGACAACATCGAACAACATAGGCGGACGTAGCCAGTGCAAAGGTTACACTATCAATGGCCTCATAGATTGACGAAGCTATGGATGAAGCCAACGCCTATATTCATATCAATCATTTATCATATGCATGGAGGACGTAAAGTGAAGACCAAAGACAACGTCCAATGCTCAGCTTAATCGGAGGTATTCTGTGGGTTCGCCCCGCAGATGTAATTAACCGGGAACCTTCCGAGGCCCTGGGAAATAGGACACCACATCGTCTAAGTTAGGTCTGCTATGCAAAGCATGCTACGGAGAGCAATCATGTAAAGAGAACTTGCAATTTTGTTATTCTCAAATGAATAAAATGCATGTTTTCTCTATCTTTTGTGTTTATTTATCTTTGTGTATACCCCCAAGGCAAGAATTCCCAAGAGCGATTTGTTGTGTCAAATAAAATGGCACACCTGGTGGGACATAGTTCTCCTCCTATCTTTGCTGCACATCAATGGTCGGATTCGACTTCAGTTGATTCTCCAACATGCAACATGGTGATGACAATATTTGGTATTGTTTTTACTAAGGGTCCCCACATTGACGGGGAATCCTTCCCCACCAATAACAGCTCAACGTCCATCATGATCCAATTTGGTTCATTCTCGTCGGTTGAGATTTTCTTGGTTGAGATTTTCAAGTATGGTTTCAAAATGCATCTCCATCAGATATAGGAGTTGACATAACCCCAAGTAGTGAAATATGATGAGACCTGCAAAATGTGCAATGGTCAAGTAAAAAAATAATGTGCCTCATCTCATAAGGCCAAGAAGAGCATAGCTCTCAAAGCAATGTTTTGATTCTTGCGGGCATCAGGCGCGCCGAGGCCAGTAAAATAAAGGTCCATACAATAAGAGGTACCCACTCTAGTAGTACGTCTTCCTTGGAAGTTTATGCCTAACACTCCCAAGAAAATGTGGCCGTGAGATTTTTCATTTTTCTGCAAGCAATTCATCTATTCAAATATGCAACGAGCAAGTCATGCAAGAGGCGCCAACTATGAGCGAAGGCAAACTCCAACGACCTCGTTAATTGCAAGCTTAAGAGGAGTTGCCGTGTTTAGATGTTGGGGGCATATTACATGTCTCAAGTTCATTCCTCGCTTGAAGATGAAATCCAATTGGGAGCCACCTCCCATTACTCGCAGGTTGTCATACTCTTCTGAAGAAGAATCATTTAAAGATTAAAAGTTGCTAGCTTCTTATCCATGAAGCCGGCTGTACTTCGAAGGTATGATCGCTTCTCAACACTGCCCTTACCTTCCGCCATCTGTCCACCTTGATGATGAAGTTCGTGCTAGCAATATTAATGTGGCTCAAGTGCCTTGTAGTTACCCGCCAAGATGAGGACATCACTGGGGCAAGTCACACTACCACAATGATGGGATGGGATAGGATGGCACGACGTAAAGAGCCCCCAAAAGCTTTGACAGGGGAACTACACCACATCAACAAGGACCTGCGTTCTCTTCATAAAAGCAAAGGTGGAAATATGCTTAATCTTTCCTCTCTGCCTCACATCTAGTAGTGAGATGCCACCCTCCTACCCATGACGGGAGCAACGATCACATCCATAGCCCATGGCCATGGCACTAAGGTCATTATGGTCATCATTACCAAGCGTCGCCTACCTCTAAACCATACCTTAGCGAGGCTAGTGATATACATCATCATGGGAGCTACCGCAACTACCATCACCAAGCTCATCATGATATTCCCTTTTTGGTAATGCATGACAATCTCAATAAAGAATGAGATAGAAATTGAATTGCGAATATACACATGTACATAACATGTGTATACTCTAAGATAAACTTTTAAAGTAAAGTTTACTTATCCGGTTGTCATTAATCATCCAACCATTAACACATAATGGAAGAACCAGATGACAACGCAATTATGAGTATATATGAACTACACAAGCTATATATACTTAAGGGATATATTTCAAAGTAAAGATCCTTAATATGAGGAAATGGAACATAAATCAATACCAAAGAAACTACAAAACATAGAGTAAGCTTTCCCTAAATATGTACATACATGAATATGTTGTGAAAGCATATGCACATATTCAAGTTTGACTTATTTGGTGAAGTTTATTCAATATTTCGGATTCACGAAATACAATAAGATAAGAATGTGATATTGAATGCATATCTCTTATATTTTTCACCTTTTTATCCAAATGAGACTAAGCAATATCATAATCAATAAACATATTAGTCTCACGATTGCATTTGATATTATCACCAAAACTAACTTAATGGAGTTTGAACTTACAAGGGATCAGTCGAATCGCTGGGTCCAATTAGACCGCTCAAACAACACAAGTCAAACCACTCGACTAAATCTCGAACATGCACCAAAGGCATGCTCTCTGAAAAAGGGTACCAACTACATAGTCTGGTTGGGCTGCTCCATCGGTCATACCGTCAACAAATGGCCGGTCAGACCGCTACAAGAGGGCTGGTCAAACCGCTTACATAGAGCCAGTCAGACCACTCACACAGAGCTAGTCATATCGCCCTGAATTTTTAGTGGTGACAGAGATGCATGTACTTAATATATTTGCAAAACACATTCGCAAATCAATGTACTATGCAACCAAAGGTCAAAACATGATTCACAATAAGTTACAAAGCACATTCACCGCTTCAGAATCATAACACAAGGTTTAGGGACATAGGCTTAAACTATTTGCAAAATACATTCGCAAATTTAAGTCGTATGTTACAAGGATTATGCATGAGCTTTAACTATTTGCAAAATATATTTACAAAAAATAGCATCATGCCACAAGTAGGTGCATGGATTTCAACCCCTTTTATAACACATTTGCAAACTCTAGTCACATGCTACAAGGATTAGATATAAATGAACCTCAACTATTTACAAGACACATTCACAAATAATAGCATCATGCCATGAAAAGCTAGAGTAAGCGGGATTGAGCTATCAACACATAATGATCCTCAAGCTGATAGAAAAGATCTTTCTTAATAGTATGAGAACCTACACTATCAATCCGGTTTCTCAACCAAGCACTGAGACTGGTAAAAGACTAGGAACACATTCTTAGCCTATACTAGTTATACCTTTGTCTCACGTATCCACTTGGAGCTTGATGACGAACATTTTCTCTCCAAGTCTAGGTCTTTGCCTTGTTGTGTATCAACACATGATGCTATCCACCATGTCCGGATCTTTGACTTGATGACCATCAACACATGATGACATCCTTTATTCCGAATCTTAACTTGATCATCAACACATAATATCCATTACTTAACTTGATAAGAATCAACACATGAAGCCACCCAAAATCTTCATTATTATGGGACATAATCTATTTCATCAACTCATAGAAAATATTAGTTCCATAAACCGATTGTCACTAATTATCAAATCTCACCATTAACTCATAATGGAGGGACTAGATTCTTCACCCGTGAGCCCTTGTAACTTCTATCTCGATCGATTTCCCACGTTGCCACCCTTCTCCTCCCCTGCCACAAGTCCATTCTCCACCCCCACCGCGATGCCTCCCCCTGTCCTCGTCACCTACCTCCTCCCTCGCCGTGATTCCTTCACCCGCCCCCACCATGATGCCCTACTCCACTGTCACTACGACTTCGCCCTCGATGCCGCCCTCCTCTTCCTTCTCCCCCACCGTGACGCGACTTCCAGAGATCCCCACACATGGACTCGGCGATGAGGTGCCCCTCTTTCTCTAACAAGACTAAAGCCTCTCTCCTCCAAGCCACCACACCTTGCAGAAGCTACACTGCCACCTTACAAGCCACAATCTCACTTTCATGGTGGCATTCGGGCCTAGGTGGACCTACCAGGCACCCAATCGAAGCTTCCTGTTGTACACACCCTGATTAATTGTATGAGTTTAACAAATACTCCCTCTAGTCACAAAAGGAAATCGTTTTGAGATATATGCAATCAAACATTCTAAACCTTGATTATTAATATCTTCGTGAGTATTTAGATTGGATATATGAAAATTATACATTTATATTTGTCTCAAAAAGTACTTTTATAATTAATATTATAATCCTATTGTTGTGGCTACAGACCAAACAGAGAGAGAGATGGTAGTGGAGAGTGATGAAGATAAGTGTAATGGCCTGGTCTCTCCCCATGGCTTACTCATATATATATACACATGAGGAGTGCTTTTACAGTTATACCCTTACATCTGGTTATCCCCTCTGGGGGCAGTTATGTCACTACACATGGCCTATTCTGGGCCTTATAATCCCCTACCAGGCCTGCTGGGTTTACGTGGGGGCCACCCCTACGACAGGAGCCTCTCATGGTGAAGGGCTTCACAGGGCCGAAGCCATGTCGTCGAGTCCTTTGGCCCCCTCCGTCCCCTGCGGCTTGTGAATTCCTCCAAGCTTGTGGTTGGGGAGCCTGAAGTCTGGGATGGTGGTAGCGGAGGGTGGCGCCAAGTCGAAGTAGACGCGCGCGCTCTGTCCCCTACCCTTCGAACGGGTGGCAGCGAAGCTGGCGCCTAGTCGAAGTAGACGCGCGCGCTCCATCCCCTACTCTTCGAACGGGTGGCAGCGAAGCTGGCGCCTAGTCGAAGTAGACGCGCGCGCTCCGTCCCCTACCCTTAGAACGGGTGGCAGCGAAGCTGGCGCCTAGTCGAAGTAGACGCGCGCGCTCCGTCCCCTACCCTTCGAACGGGTGGCAGCGAAGCTGGCGCCTAGTCGAAGTAGACGCGCGCGCTCCGTCCCCTACCCTTCGAACGGGTGGCAGCGAAGCTGGCGCCTAGTCGAAGTAGACGCGCGCGCTCCGTCCCCTACCCTTCGAACGGGTGGCAGCGAAGCTGGCGCCCAAGTCGAAGTAGACGCGCGCGCTCCGTCCTTTACCCTTCGAACGGGTGGCAGCGAAGCTGGCGCCCAAGTCAAAGTAGACGCGCGCGCTCCGTCCCCTACCCTTCGAACGGGTGGCAGCGAAGCTGGCGCCCAAGTCGAAGTAGACGCGCGCGCTCCGTCTTCTACCCGTCGAACGGGTGGCAGCGAAGCTGGCGCCTAGTCGAAGTAGACGCGTGCGCTCCGTCCCCTACCCTTCGAACGGTTGGCGGCGAAGCTGGCGCCTAGTCGAAGTAGACGCGCGCGCTCCGTCCCGTACCCTTCGAACGGGTGGCGGCGAAGCTGGCGCCTAGTTGAAGTAGACGCGCGCGCTCCGTCCCCTACCCTTCGAACGGGTGGCAGCGAAGCTGGCGCCTAGTCGAAGTAGACGTGCGCGCTCCGTCCCCTACCCTTCGAACGGGTGGCAGCGAAGCTGGCGCCTAGTCGAAGTAGACGCGCGCGCTCCGTCCCCTACCCGTCGAACGGGTGGCAGCGAAGCTGGCGCCTAGTCGAAGTAGGCGCGCGCCAGTATGGTTGCGCTCCGGGGCTGTTGTGACCTTGCAGTCTCGTAGTGCGCTTTTAATGGCGGCTGGAATTACACCGACGCCTGGCCTGGCAGAAGTCAGGCTGTCGCGTCGTGCAGTCTGCCATGCTGCAGGTGGGGCACGTGGCGACTCACGACTGGTGCGTCGTGGGATGTGAGCGGTTGCGTGACTGCGGCCGTTCGCCTCGTCCCCCGAGAAGTTGGACGCGTGTTGAAGAGGTAGGGGCGTTGTGCGCTGCTTGGCCACCTACCAGGCGCGGCCTTCTAGGTCCCGGCGGTTCTTCTTTCGAAATCTTGGACAGCCGAATCGCTGGGAAGTTGATCCGTCTGTGCGTTGAGCCGCAAGGCAGGCGAGCGGCCTTTATAAGGTGCTAGTGTTAAGGTGGAGGCACCCTTTCGCGTTTTGCTTTTTGATCTGCCGCTTCGCTTGCGCCCGTGCTAATTGTCACACCAGCTGCTCCTTTGCCTGCTTCTTCTTCTTCCCTTGTCGCGAAGAGCGATGGCCAGCCACGACGACGGCACCTACCACCCTCGCAGCGGTTCCTTGCCTAGCCAGGGCGAGGTGACCCATCCTGCCCAAGAGTACAAACTGGTGCCGCGGGGGAGCTCGCGCGCCAACAAGTGGTGGAACGCAATGGAGCACTCGGGAGGCTCCTGCTCCCGTGTGCTGGGGAAGAGCCGCATGACGGAAGGGACGCTGCAGCGACTCGTGGATGAGGGGAAGATCGTGGATCGCAATGGGGCTCGCTTACCCCGCCGGGACGAGACGGAGCCGAAGCCCGGGGCCCTGGAGGCAATTGTTTTCGTCGCGTTCTTCAATGCCGGCCTTCGGATGCCCTCCACGCTGTTTGTGGGCGAAGTCCTGCGGGCCTACCAGTTGGAGCTAGCCCAGCTGACGCCCCACGCGATACTCTGCCTAGCTGTCTTCGCGTGGGCGATGCGGACAGAGGGTTGGCGCCCCAGCGCGAGCTTATTCGCCACCCTGCACGATGCACACTGTCGACCCAGAAAGGTTGGCGGGGCGGTGTCCAACTTCGGCGGTGTGGACTTCGTGCTCCGGGCGTCCTGCGCGACGTTGTTCCCTGTGTCAACCTCGCCAGGGCAGTGGGCGTCCGGCTGGACGCGGTGGTGGTTCTATTACACCGTGACCGACAAGAGCAAAATGCAGTGCCGAGGTGGGCCGATGTCTTTTAACAGCACGCCGAGTCTGAAGGTGGAGATTGACGACACGCGAAAGCTACAGAGCCTCGTCGGTGTCGCCCGTCGAATGAGCGTGCGCGACCTAGCCGAGGAGTTCACGATGCATGGGGCGGCGCCACTCTCCTCCCGGGGGAAGTATGTTGTGCTGAATGGCCCCCGCGAGGACGGGTTCGATCCATGTGTGTCTCGGGTGCTTCCGCCCTCCGCCCCTTGTAAGTCGCCCATCGCGCCATTGTATCTGTTTGGCTTCCGCCTAGCTGACGTGATCTCCTGTGCAGTGGCTCGGCTAGAAGATGCGGAGCGCACGGTTGCGGCGCTCCTCGGCCCGTACACGCTTAAGGAGCACCGGGCTCGCGAGGCCGCGGTCAAGGCGGCTAAGCAGGGGCGGATAAACTGCACCTGCGAGGCTGTAGGCATTGCCGTGCCCGAGCGCGTGGTGCCGGAAGAGCTTCCCGCCGGGACTCCAGGCGCTCAGGACGGTGATAGCCCTACGGGGGGGGGGGGGCTGTCTTCGCGACGTCGGGCCCGTTCCCCGGCTGCCGTATGCGACCCGGCAGCCCCCCCGGCGGCTAGCCCAGCTGAGGCGGGGCGTGCGACCGGGGGTGGGCCTGGCCATACTGCTTCGGAGGGGCGCACCGCCGCGGATCCCCCGGCACTTTCTGCCGACGCCCACGAGCCCGTGCTCGGGCTCGCGGCCACCGCTGAGTTGGAACCCATCAATTCGGGGGGTGGCGTCGTCCCTGGCGAGCAAACCACGGGGGACGGTGCAATCGTAGCGGCCGACGAGGGCGTGCCCTCTGCAGAGGAAACCGTGGGGGCGACGATGACCGGAGCTGGTTCTGCCGCGGAAGAATCGCCTGTACCACCGCAGGCGAAACGCCCTCGGACGCAGTCCCCGCCGCCAACGAGGGGTCGATACGCTGTTGCGGGGCCTTGCCGCGGGATTATGGCGGCTGGCGCGGCCGAGAAGACCTTCTCCCCGACCGTCGAGGCGCCCGCCTCCCCCTGGGTGGTCGACCTGGCGCCACTTCCTACCGTGACGAGGGGCGCAGGAGGTAGGTGTGAGTCCCTTTCTTCACCTGACTTCGCGAGACTCTCTCCGATCTGCTCGCTCATTCTGCCGACATCAGGCGAGACGACGTCTCCCGTACGTGGCGAAGGATCGAGCAGCGGAGGTATGCGCGAAGTCGGGAGCCTCGTGCAGGATGCCCCGCCGGTGTCCACTGCTGCTGACGTGGCCGTGGCCACGATAAATCCTGGCGTGTTGGGGCCGGGGCTCGCTCGCTCGGACTTCCTCCCTCGCCCGGAGGTATTTTGCGACCTCACCGCCGCCGCCAAGCGTGCCGACAACGGCCTCAACCGAGAGGTGCTGTCGTCATGCGCGGGGGACCTCCTGGCGCTCGCATTGCAGGCCTCCGAGATGAGGGTAAGTACGTGTGCTTCAGCTTGTACGGTACTGCTAGACGCCTGCTGATTTGTTGTTTCTGTCAGACGCTTGCCCTCAGCCGGTCCCTTGACGAGGCCCGCGTTCGGGAGCGGAGGGCTCTGGAAGCCAGCCTCCGCGAAGCAAACACTGCTGTCGCCGCGAAGGATAAAGAACTTCGCGCGCTGGAGGACGCCCTGGTGGCCGCACAAGTCGCGGCCACGGAAGCTCGGGACGCCGCGGCTGGGGAGCGCGCCGCCTTCGTGCAGCAGATCGCCATCCTAGAAGGGGAAAACGCCCAGCTGGCGGAGTCTGCTGCCGAGAACCACCTTGCCTTGGAAAATGCGTCCATGTCGGCATGGCGGGCCATGGAGTCTCTGAACCAGGCCCTTCGAGATCTGTGCGTCCGAGTGCCGGATACTACGCACAGGCCGGAGGCCCTGTCGGAGACGCTCGGGCTGATCGAGGAGGGGGCCGGTGTTGCTCTTCGTGGCGCCAGAACCTTTAGCGAGCACTGCAGCTATGTTGGTGCGTGCTTCACCCTCGCCCTGCTTCATACTCGTGGGTGTAGGCATACCCATGAGCTAGCGAATCCTCAACTGGATCCTCCCGACCGACCAGAGGTTATGTCGGACGCCATCCGCTCCATCGGGGCTAGCCTGCAGAACTTCCACCAACGGATCTGGGGCCGCTTCGGGGAAGGTGCAGCGAGAGTCGCCGTACAGCAGACGTTGCATGGGGAGGGGGACCTCCTCCAGTGGCTTGAAGGGGTCCTTCAACGCCGCGGCGACGACGGCGCGGGCTCGTCCGCACCGCGCCAAGGCTGAGCGGTTGGTCGGATGGTGCAGGAGGATGATGTACTGGTTCTTACGCTTGTGACCATGTAACCCCTTTGCTTTTTTAATGGAACCAAGTAGTACTTTATGCTTGGTGTTACCTGCCGCCGAACGCGGAGGGCAGGTCTGCGCATCTCGTTTATACTCCGTGGAGTGGCGCGTGCGGAGGCGAATCTCGACGCTACGATTTCCTTTATAGTCCGGAGACTCGCGCGTGCGGAGCTAGGCTCGACGCTACGTCTTATTTAAAGTCCGTGGACTAGTGCGTGCGGAGCTAGGCTCGACGCTACGTCTTCTTTATAGTCCGGGGACTCGCGCGTGCGAAGCTAGGCTCGACGCTTCGTCTTATTTAAAGTCCGTGGACTAGTGCGTGCGGAGCTAGGCTCGACGCTACGTCTTCTTTATAGTCCGGGGACTCGCGCGTGTGGAGCTAGGCTCGACGCTACGTCTTATTTAAAGTCCGTGGACTAGTGCGTGCGGAGCTAGGCTCGACGCTACGTCTTCTTTATAGTCCGGGGACTCACGCGTGCGGAGCTAGGCTCGACGCTACGTCTTATTTAAAGTCCGTGGACTAGTGCGTGCGGAGCTAGGCTCGACGCTACGTCTTCTTTATAGTCCGGGGACTCGCGCGTGCGGAGCTAGGCTCGACGCTACGTCTTATTTAAAGTCCGTGGACTAGTGCGTGCGGAGCTAGGCTCGACGCTACGTCTTCTTTATAGTCCGGGGACTCGCGCGTGCGGAGCTAGGCTCGACACTACGTCTTATTTAAAGTCCGTGGACTAGTGCGTGCGGAGCTAGGCTCGACGCTACGTCTTCTTTATAGTCCGGGGACTCGCGCGTGCGGAGCTAGGCTCGACGCTACGTCTTATTTAAAGTCCGTGGACTAGTGCGTGCGGAGCTAGGCTCGACGCTACGTCTTCTTTATACTCCATAGAGTGCGCGCGGAGGCGTCCCCCCGCTGCGTCTTATTTATACTCCGTAGAGTGCGTGCGGAGCTAGGCTCGACGCTACGTCTTATTTAAAGTCTGTGGACTGGTGCGTGCGGAGCTAGGCTCGATGCTACGTCTTATTTATAGTCCGCAGACTCTCGCGTGCGGAGCTAGGCTCGACGCTACGTCTTATTTAAAGTCCGTGGACTGGTGCGTGCGGAGCTAGGCTCGACGCTATGTCTTATTTATAGTCCGCAGACTCTCGCGTGCGGAGCTAGGCTCGACACTACGTCTTATTTAAAGTCCGTGGACTGGTGCGTGCGGAGCTAGGCTCGACGCTACGTCTTATTTATAGTCCGCAGACTCTCGCGTGCGGAGCTAGGCTCGACGCTACGTCTTATTTAAAGTCCGTGGACTGGTGCGTGCGGAGCTAGGCTCGACGCTACGTCTTATTTATAGTCCGCAGACTCTCGCGTGCGGAGCTAGGCTCGACGCTACGTCTTATTTAAAGTCCGTGGACTGGTGCGTGCGGAGCTAGGCTCGACGCTACGTCTTATTTATAGTCCGCAGACTCTTGCGTGCGGAGGCGGACCTCGACGCTGCGTCTTATTTAAAGTCCGTGGACTGGTGCGTGCGGAGCTAGGCTCGACGCTACGTCTTATTTATAGTCCGCAGACCCTCGCGTGCGGAGCTAGGCTCGACACTACGGCTTATTTAAAGTCCGTGGACTTTGTTCTGCTCAGCGTGGACAGGGGATGCTCTTGGAACAGCAACCTTTATTGAACTCCCGTTTGCGCGGGCGAGCATCGCCTAACAACGGGCTGGTGGCTCTACGCCTGCTGTCCTGCTTCTAGGCGTAGTACCGCCGCAACCTGTCCTTCGAGCGTGGCGAGGCGGTACGCCCCCTTCGGCAATGCCTCCGTTACGATGTACGGACCTTCCCACTTGGACTCCAGCTTGCCAACGGTTTTCGCCTGGAGCGCCACTCTGAGGACGAGATCCCCAGGCTTGAACCCCCGCGGGCATATAGAGCGGTCCCGAGTACGCATTGTCTGCCGCGCGTACTTCTTGACATGGTGGGCTGCGTCTGCCCGTATCCCGTCGAGGAGGTCCAAGGACACACGGCGCTCCTCTTCGGGTGCTTGGACGAGGACCCTTCGCGAGCCGGCCTTGATTTCCTCGGGCGTCACCGCTTCGTCACCGAAAAGGAGCTTAAACGGCGTGAATCCCGTCGGGCGCGTTACCGTTGTGCGAAGCGACCATAGAACGCTGTGAAGCTCGCTTGGCCACTTGCCCTTCGGCAATCCAACCAGGCGCTTTTTGATGGCGGCAGAAATGGCGCCATTCGCCTGTTCGACCGCCCCGTTGGACTGGGGATGCCGTACCGAGGCGAATCGGAGGGTGATGCCCATGCTGTCACAATAATCTTTGAAGAGGGCGGCGTCGAACTGCAGGCCATTGTCGACCGTGAGGTCCCGACGTACACCGAAGCGACATATGATGTTTTGCCATAGGAAGCACTGTATGGCCGCAGAAGTTACTTTGGCCAGAGCGATCGCTTCCGGCCATATGGAGAAATACTCCAGCGCGACTACCACGAACCGGAGGTCCCCTGGAGCTCGGGCAAGCGGTCCTACTATATCGAGACCCCAGCGCGCCAGTGGCCACACCGGGGGAATTGGGTTGAGGCTTGTCGGGGGCCTGCGGATGATGCGTGCCATCGACTGGCACCCTTGGCACCGACGGACGAGGTCCTGGGCGTCGGCGATGGCAGTCGGCCAGTAGAAGCCTTGTCTGAACGCCTTGCCGACTAATGACCTCGGCGCCAGGTGGGATCCGCATACGCCCGCGTGGATTTGCGCCAAGAGTTCCTTTACTTCCTCAGTCGAGAGGCAGCGCAGGAGCGGCGCACAAACCCCTTTCTTGTAGAGTGTCCCTTCGAACACCTGGAAGGACCGTGCGCGGTGCTGCAATCGCCGCAGCTCGGCAGGGTCCTCCGGCTCGGCGAGGCCTTGTAAGAAATTGAAAATGGGCTCTCGCCAATCTCCTGGCCGATCAATGCGGTGGACAAGTGCCGCGTCCCGGTTGTCCTGCGCGATGGCCGCCTTTGCTAACACCTCGTAGAATGCCCCCTCAAGGGGGCAGTTGCTGGCTGGCCGCCTTGGCGAGGGCGTCGGCTTGCTCATTCTCCGCCCGGGGAATGGCCTTGACGGTGACACCCAAAAAGTGTCTTTCCCTCGCCCGTACCGCCGTGAGGTACTTGGCCAACTCAGGGTCCTTGGCTTGATATGACTTGTCCACATGGCCGGCCACCAAGCGCGAGTCGGTGCGGACCAACACCCGTCTCGCGCCGACTGCCTTGAGTTTCGCCAGGCCAAAGAGCAGTGCCTCGTATTCAGCCGTGTTGTTGGTGGCGGAGAAGGCAAGGCGCGCCGAGTACAGCAAACGCTGTCCCTCGGGCGTGATGATCACCGCCCCTACGCCCGCGCCGGCGACGCTGTAAGCTCCGTCGATTGTGAGCGTCCAGACGGGGTCATCGTGCGTCTGGCCGGGTTGAGCCGGCGGGGTCCATTCGGCGAGAAAATCCGCCAAGACTTGGGATTTAATTGCCGTCCGCGAAGCATACGTCAAGGAGAAGGGAGCGAGCTCGGCGGCCCATTTACCGATACGCCCTGTGGACTCCTTGTTGTGTAGCATCTCTGCCAGGGGGAATGAGGAAGGCACTGTGATCGGGTGGGCCAGAAAATAATACCGAAGCTTCCTGGAGGCCATGACCAGCGCGTAGGCGGGCTTCTCAAGCTCCGTGTATCTTGTCTTGGCGCCTTGGAGGGCTTCGGAGACAAAGTAGACGGGCCGCTGCATGGCGCCTTCCTCTAAGACGAGGACGGCGCTGACCGCGGTAGCTGACGCGGCCTGGTAGAGCAGGAGGGGAGCCTCTGGTGCTGGGGCAACCAGAGTGGGGAGGCTTGCCAGGTGCTGCTTGAGTTCGTTGAAGGCCTTCGCGCAATCTCCGTCCCAACGAAATCCATCGCACCCGCGGAGTGTCTTGAAGAACGGCAGGCCCCGCTCCGCCGCCCTGGATAGGAAGCGGCTTAATGCTGCCATGCGGCCCGCCAGCCTCTGGACCTCCCTCGTTGTCTTGGGTGGCTCCATACCCAGGATGGCGTCTACTTTGTCGGGGTTCGCCTGGATGCCCCGCCCGGACACGAGGAAACCTAGGAGTTTGCCCGCCTGTACCCCGAAGACACACTTGTCGGGGTTGAGCTTGATGCCCGCCTTCCGGAGGTTGTCGAAGGTCTCCTGGAGGTCCCGGCCGTGTAGAGCGAGTTGCCGAGTTTTGACCACCACGTCATCGACATAGGCTTTGACGTTCCTCCCGAGCTGGGCGGCCAGGGCAATGGCGACGAGGCGGGTGAAGGTAGCGCCTGCGTTCTTCAAGCCAAAGGGCATTCTGACGAAGCAGAACGTCCCAAGTGGCGTGATGAAACTGGTCTTCTCCTCGTCATCTTCGGCCATGTATACCTGGTGGTAGCCGGAATAGGCGTCCAGGAAACTCATGAGTTCGCACCCAGCAGTGGCGTCAACCAGCTGATCGATGCGCGGCAAGGGGTAGTTGTCCTTCGGGCACGCCTTGTTGAGTGCCGTGAAGTCGATGCACATGCGCCAGGCCCCGCTGGCCTTTTTGACTAGCACCGGGTTAGCGAGCCATTCTGGATGGTGGACCTCGCGGATGACCCCGGCGCGAAGAAGCTTCGCCACCTCTGCTTTGGCCGCCTGCTGCCGATCCATCGACATACGTCGGAGCCTTTGCTTGACCGGCTTGGCGTCGGGGCGGACCGCCAAACGATGCTGGATTACCGCTCGGTCTACGCCCTTGATGTCCTCCGGGGACCATGCGAAGATGTCAACGTTGTTCTGAAGCACCCGGAGCAGCTCCCGTTCGACCCCCGGCGGGAGCCCCTCGCCAATAGACACAAACTGCCCCTCCGCCTGGAGCGGCACCTTCTTGACGCCGCCTTCGGGCCGAGGCTTGGGCGTCCACCTGGGAGCGGAGGGCCCATCACCGGGCGCGCCGAAGAGGGCATGCATCGGGCGATGCGAGACACGGCTGCCACCTTCGGCACGCCTGGCTAGGTCCTGGTCGCCGAAGATGGTGATGACACCCTCCGGGCCCGGGAGCTTTACACACAAAAAGGTGTGGTGCGGGATTGCCTCGAAAGAGTTGATGGCGGGTCGCCCCAGTATGGCGTTGTAGGGGTGCGGGATATCCACGACATCGAAGGTGACATGCTCGGTCCGGATGTTACCTTTGTTGCCCTCCTGACGGAAAGTGACAGGAAGGGACACGTGCCCCAGGGCCTGCAGCGGTTGACCCCCGAAACCTTGAAGTGGAGCTCCTGGCTGCTCCAGCCGGCTTCGGGGGATTGCCATGCGGTCGAGGGCTTCTGCGAATAAGATGTTCGCGGAGTTTCCCCCGTCGACAAGGACGCGCCTGACTTCGCAGCATGCTATGTGGGCCTGGATGACTAGAGGGTCTTGGTGAGGATACTCCACGCCCCTGGCGTCGTTCAAGTCGAAGGTGATGTTGCGGGGCGGCATCCACAGTTGCGGCTGCTCCCGGGGGCTTTTGAAGAGGAGCCTCCGGTGATGACGTTGACGGTGTGATGCTGCGCGTCCTCCGTTGCGGTGGCCCGTATGGGGCTATCCCTTGGGTGCCCCACGTGGGCTTCGGCGGGGGGCCGAGGAGGCTGAGCCCGAGATTCGGCCGTCACCCTCCGCAGCTCCATCACCGCGATGCATGCCCTTGTGTAGTGATCGCCGTAGCCGTGTACCTCGCACCACTTGCCATAGTGCAGGAGCTCTTGCTCTGCGTGGGGTTGGCCGCCGTAGTCAAATCCGCCCTCCGATCCCCGGTCTCCCCTCCGTGAGACGGGGTCGGGTCCTTGGCGGGCGCTCTCGGTGGCGAGGACATGATGGGCCGCCCGCGACCGGCGCTGGCGGCGCCGAGGTTTAGGCCTGCATCGTGAAGAGCCTTCCTGTACCTCGGCCTCACTGCCTCGGGGAGGGCCTCCTCGGGGCTTTCGGCTACGGCCCGGCTTCGAGGAGGGAACACCCGCCCCGACCTCGCGCGGGGGGCGCTGCTCATGGGCGAGGCCGAGGGCGGTGATGCTGCGTCTTCGCGCATCCTCCTCCGCCCGCGCATACTCGTCCATTTTATCGAAGAGCTTGGCAACTGTCGTGATTGGCCTCCGCGCGTTGTATTCGGCCATCGGGCCCGGGCGAAGGCCCTGTATGGCTGCATTAACGACTGTGGTTTCATTAACATCGTTTACCTGGCCTCGAATTTTGGCAAAGCGCCTGAAGTAGCCCCGGAGCGTCTCCGAGGGTCCTTGCTTCACAGCGAAGAGTTGGTCCGCATCGATTCGCTCGACATGATGTCCTTGAAAGTTGCTACGAAGCCGGTCGCGAAGCTGCTCCCACGCGTAGATGGAGCCCGGCTCTATGGTAAAAAACCAAGAGAGTGCCACTCCGTGCAGTGCGAGGGGGAGTCCCTTCGCCTTCGCGGTGTCGTCTCCGCCCGCGGCCTCGATCGCGGTTTCGTACACGCGCACGAACTCGCGAGGATCCGTGTCGCCTTTGTACGGGTCAGTGATGCGAGGGAACTTGAAGTCTTCGGGCCACGCCGCCTGCTGCAGCCCCGCCGAAAGCGGGGATTCCGGATCTACGCGTCTCAGCGGGACACGGCTAGACGTGGGGGCTTCGCGACTGTCCACCTTCTCTGGCGTGGGCTCGGGCGCGACTACTGGCGCGACCTGCCGGCTCCGAGCCTCTTGTATATCTTGGACGGCTCCGCGAAGGTCCCCTAGCTCCCGCTGGAACACGTTGAGGGCTGCTAGTAGGGCGCTTTCCACCGCAGGTGTCGTTGGGGCCGCCGGAACGCCCAGTGGACGGGCCGGTGCAGGGACCATTGCCTCACGACCTCCAGATCCGCCGGATGGTTCGTTGCGGCTACCCCCGGCCATCGGATCCGCGCTACCGGCAAGGGTGGCGGGGGCTGTCGCTGCAGTGCCGGCGACGGGGTTGGATGTCGTTGTAGCGGCGCTGGCGGGGTCAGTCGTTGCCGCGCGGGCGTCGACGCCCGCGACCACGGCGCGTACGCCGCCGCCAACTCCTTCGGCGGTCGATACCGAAGCCCTGGTGTTCACGCGCTGCTCCGACCCATCCGTCTTCTTTCCCTTCGCCGCCGCTGGCGAAGCTTTTTCCTTCGGTCTTCAGGCTTGTCTTCGTCCTCCCCACGGACGGCGCCAACTATTGTGGCTATAGACCAAACAGAGAGAGAGATGGTAGTGGAGAGTGATGAAGATAAGTGTAATGGCCTGGTCTCTCCCCATGGCTTACTCATATATATATATACACATGAGGAGTGCTTTTACAGTTATACCCTTACATCTGGTTATCCCCTCTGGGGGCAGTTATGTCATTACATATGGCCTATTCTGGGCCTTATAATCCCCTACCAGGCCTGCTGGGTTTAGGTGGGGGCCACCCCTACGACACCTATGATATTTTATTTATATATTTCATTAGAAATGAGTGATTAAAGTTATGTTTTGAGAGGCCTTGCTGATTTCCAAAACAACTTTTTTTTGCGACAAGATGGAAGTTGTTCTTTTAGGGCATCTCTAACCCCTGGTGTCATAACTTATGTGTTATGTTTACGCGCGCGCGAGAGAGATTGTTCCTCCTCACCTTAGATACGATAAGACAAAGCGACTCCAGCATTATCTCTTAATTGTCCTGCAAAGTATTTATTTTTACGTCTGATTTCTGCATTGTGGAAGACACGTGTACTTCTCCAATGCATATCAAACAATGTCTTCGCCCATTGTTTCATGTGAAGACACAATGCATGTCTTACGTGAGATGATAGCTTCACTGGATCTCTCTACGTCAATTAAAATGTTACGGGCGAATTTAGACATGGCTTAATTAGGAGTACCATTAAAAACACCCTTACGGAATATAGCACCGTAACTTATATCCTACACTTTTAGGGCCTGTTTGGAACAGAGGAATTTCACAGGAATTTTGCAGGAAACAGTTCAATTCCCGCAGGAATCGGGAAAAATTCCCGCATTCCAAACAGGGCCTAAGGATTTAAAAGACATGTTATAACGAGTTTTAGATAAATTTTAATAGAATTAGAATTGCAATTTTTTAAAGTATAATTCGTACTTCACTTTAGAGAAGCTCTAGGGGTGACTATATAAAGTTAGGAGTGATCATAGAGAACCCCAGCAATAAAACAAAGAAGACACACATATAAAGATATAGATGTGCGAGAGGATTAGATGTTATGTCATTCTTTAGCATTAGATTCTTATATAGGGTAACGATTTAAAGGTTCTAAAATATTCGAGAGGGTTGTGAGAGAGTAACAATTTTTGTACTCTTTTAAGGGTGTGCTTGAGAAATTTGTGGTCAGTTTCGTCAAATATTTTCTCTCTCGTTGCGATTGTTTCAATATTGTTATTTTAATTCTTTCTTTAAGATCTATCTTTTTCGTTTTATATTAAGTATACGTTTGTATTATATTTCATAAAATCTGATCTAATCCCAGAACTGCTCCGTATTAAAAAGGTATCGGAGTGTAACGTACATGATGCCAGTCCGGCAGGGAGAGGAGAAAAGATGTACAGCACAAAATGTCAGGACAATCCAGCTAACAAAGGTGGTTTCTTGCGATCCTACGTGTGCGCTTGCAAAATAAGCCACTACGCCGTCGTCGTAAGAAAGAATTGCGCTTGTAAAATGGAGAATTACACGTGTGCTCCTTTTTTTACTTTTGATTTCTTCAAAAAGTTAAAAAGATAAATATTAAAACTAGACAGTCTTTTAAAATAAATTCTCTAGATAGCTTTTTAAACCCAAAACTATATACGTTATTTATGTTGACATCTTCATTATTTACTGTCGTATAAAAAATACAGATAAAAGCTATCAACCACATATAAAAATCATCAATTATAGCCTAAAAAAACACAAATACTGACCTACCGACTACTTGCAGTAAAAGGCCTTGCGTCTGAAGTCTTTCGTTCGCTTCAGAAGTGGCGTTCATTCTGTTTGTCCGTGCCTTCAAAAAAATCTATTTGTTTGTAACCTTGTATTAACTCGTGCTAATTCTTGGATCAACAATTTTTGGTTTAATCTCAATTTGCTTACTTTAAAATATAACTTTAAAATGGGCTACGAAGTCCCTGTAGAGTTTGGAAGATACCGTTTGAAAAATACCGTCATAAAATTCCCTGCAGAGTAACTTTAAAAAAAAAGATACCATTTGAAAGCTAATTATTATAGTATAAATCATAAGCCTACCAAGTCCCTGTAGAGTTCCCCGTTTCAAATGGGCCAAGTGAACTCATTGATTGAACCGTATCCTATAACGAGAAATCTCGATTAAAAGCACTCCATCACCTGACGAACCAATACACCATCAATTACAGAACCCAGCATCATCAAAAGCTCAACAGCGTCAACAGCTCCTGCAATTCTGCTACCAGGATAGTAGACCCCATTCTGTCTGTGTGAGAGGATCCAGATCCCAGTAGGCCGATGTCTGAAACAGACACGGCATCAGTGGAGAGAGATGGGTCTTTAGCTAGCAGTAGTGAGAACGTGCAGATAGGAAGGAAACATGTGACCTCGTCTGTGTCTCTCATCAGCCATCACTAGGCCACCGCCACACCAGATACAACCAAAGAACGAACTCCTCTCACCTCTCAACTCCTCCATTCCTTTGCTTGTTTCGTTATCTTTGTGATTTGGCCATGGCGTCCAGTGCCTCCCGGTTCATCAAGTGCGTCACGGTGGGGGACGGCGCCGTCGGCAAGACCTGCATGCTCATCTGCTACACCAGCAACAAGTTCCCCACTGTAATGCTAATGCACGCACCTTTTCTATCTGTTTCTTGTCCATTTCCTGTGGTAAAGATTCGGGCTTTCTTGGGTTCTTGGAAACTTCAGGATTTCCCCCTTTTGCTTCTAGGTGCGATTTTTTAGATTCTCTTTTGCCGTTCTTGAGTTCTTGGGGACTGTGGTGTGTGCCAGTATGGAACAAGTGTTGGCACCTATGGAGTCAAAAATTTATCTATCTTGGGGTTTATCTCTTCTTCATTTTCAGGGTGTTGTCCTCTTGGGGGGCACCACTCACTACTCTTGCCTACTTGTGTCTTGTGTGTGTAAATGTTTAAATATCATTGCTAATATTTCATCTCTACGAGTACATATTTTGAAGTTGTTGCAAAATTTTTACCTTATTTTTGTTTGTATTCGGCCCTTTGCAGGATTATATACCCACTGTGTTCGATAATTTCAGTGCGAACGTGGTGGTCGACGGCACCACGGTGAATTTGGGACTCTGGGACACTGCAGGTAATTTCGATCTCTTATGTGGATGCTTTGTTTGTTTGTTCTGCACTTGCAGTTTCTTTTTATCTTGTATCACTCCTTGCGGCGGAAAATTTTGCGTTCTCGGTTATCTTGATTATGTGGAGCTCAATTTGTTTACAGGGCAGGAAGATTACAACAGACTGAGGCCGCTGAGCTACCGCGGAGCGGATGTCTTTGTGCTTGCCTTCTCGCTCGTGAGCCGAGCTAGCTATGAGAATGTCATGAAGAAGGTGCATGCATATCTATACCATCTTGGATTTATTGGTTTCAAAAATTTCTATCAGTGTTTCTAATCATCTTGTTGCTGATAACGTGGATGCATTTAGAGATTCATTTAGGTTTACTCTGTGCTTATTTTTCCCTTTCAGTGGTCACCGGAGCTTCAGCATTATGCACCCGGCGTGCCAATTGTGTTGGTTGGGACCAAATTGGGTGAGTTGTGTGACAATGAAAGCACAGTTTCCATTTGATTGCACATTTGTCTGTGAGATACTGAGATTGGTGAGTTGTACATTCTGTCTTGTACCTTGTTGGTAGTGGTTAGGACCTATTTGTCTCTTCATTGTTGGAATTATGAGCCCTCACAAAAAGTGTTGGAATCATGTTAGTTTTTAGTTCACCAAGATTAATCATTGCTATGTTTAAGGACTATGGTTTGTACTAACTTACTGCACCGAGTTAATGTTTAAATGTTATAGAAAGTAAAGTACAGAGTATATGGCCTGTTTGAAATGTAGGAATTTCACAGGAAACAATTCAAGTCCTGGAGGAACATGTGAAAACTCGCAGATTCCAAATGGGCCCTATATTACTCAAGTCGTCTTTCAAAACTACAATCAATGGCCTAGGACAAAATTTTGATAAGGATCTTATCGTGTTTTAGTAGCAAAGCTTGGGAAGAAGGATTGTTTTCTTCATTTCTTCTACTTTGTAAACTTGCTGATGTATAAAGATATAGCATTTTCCATAATAAATAAATAACTACTCAAATGAGAAATTCTAGGGTTATACAAATAGCCCTAGGAGGGAGAACAAGTTACTTGTTAATGAGGTTGTAGTTTCCACAGAAAAAAAGGTCTACGAGATGAGCTAATAAGGTTATTCTTCTGATAGTTTTCAAGAATTTCTAGACCTCCAAAATGAAAAGGAGACCATAATCCCACCTATGCTTAATATTTGATATCCGGAAATACGAAATCATGTTTCCTACAAATTGAAGTTCCTTCGTTATGTTTGCTAGAAGTAATCTTCAGTTTTCCAAATTTCAAAATCCTAGGCTCTTATGGTCTAAAATTCAACCAAAAAAATATACCTGGTTCTTAGCTAGAAGACACCATACATTCCTTTGTTAGTTCATCATCTAACCTCCTCTCCTCCAGTCATTGAACGGATGGTAATTTCATAGCACTAAATACTTAGGTAAAACTTGGTTACATTTAAGTAGTGTTGGACAAAAGATGCCAGTGAACTGTTACTAGTTTGACACATGCTAATTAGATAGGATGAAAAAGTTAAAAATATGTACTTATTTGCTGGAACTTCCAACATTTCATTAAATACATGTTACATACTAAAAAACCTGTTATAGATCCTTGTGCTGTTAACATCACATTTTGTTGTCTATTATTTTTGGGTTTCTTGCATTTCACCTGGGGTTTTTAATATCATGTCTACAATCATATCTTGCAAAAGGTTTCTTAATTAAGTGCCTTTTAATTGAACCATATTTTTTGTCAATCATGACATTGCATACAGATCTTCGTGAAGAGAAGCACTACTTACTTGACCATCCTGGCACGGTGCCTGTTACTACAGCACAGGTATTATGTTTATCTTTCTCTCTCTTTGATTTCAACTTAATTTGAGATATAAATGCATTCCAATATCTCATATTTCTGTGTTCTCCTTGCCACCCTTACCTTGCAGGGGGAGGAACTCCGCAAGCACATTGGTGCAACCTGTTACATTGAGTGCAGCTCAAAGACACAGCAGGTTAATTGCTTGTGTTGGCTCATGAGTCCCTTAGTCTCTGAAGGCTTACATTTATCCTTGTTGTATTCTGGATGAGTCCTTTAACTTCGGAATATTTCACTTATATGTAGAATGTCAAGGCTGTGTTTGATGCTGCCATCAAGGTAGTAATCAAGCCTCCAACAAAGCAGAGGGAAAGGAAGGAAAAGAAAGCACGGCAAGGATGTTCAATATTGTAAGCGAATATAATTTTCTAATTGATGTTTGCTCGCATCTCTTTTTATACACTTGCAGTCATAAAGCTTTTGTTGTTTTTCTGATTACTGCTGGAGGGAATTATTTTAGTCTGCATCTACAATTATTGCCGAAGTGGCCTCTCCGGGCATTGAGCATATACTGAATTACTGCAAAGTTGTGAATTTTTATGTTCATCGGCCATTTCTGGGAAAACGGATCCATTATGAATACCTAACAAAAGTATGGTTAGTTTGTAGATCACTCTCGAATGTTTAGGAAAGTTCTCGTTTTTTTACACTACGCAGTCTGCATGCCATGCTCTTATCCTAGGTGCCTCATTTGGTCCTTGATATTGCCATTACCTGTGAAATCACGAGTTTACACACTGAACTATGCTCTAAGAAGCACTAGTATGGATTTTTTTTCTTTTCGAAAGACTGAAGTCTTTTTTTTGGTATTGCAGTTGCAGGGATGTATTGTCCAGAAGAAAGTTAGTATGCTTCAAGTGATCAAAGGCGATCTTTGATGATCAGAGATTCAGAGGTCTGTGAGACGCAAACAATATCATCTGTAGCTTTATCCAAAGTTTAAAGGTGCTGGTTGCACTTGCAATGTGTATATTAATATATTTTTCATGTTTGGCAGTTAACTAGAGGTAGAATAGTATGCTGTTCATGTATTGTTAGCTCATAATGAGTTAGGAAGTTTAATACAACATGAGCAACGATTTGGCAACGATGATGTCTATCTTTCATCCCAACAATAGTAGCTTCGTTCTGCTGCTACTGAATTTATCTGGTAATTCGGTAGTAGAATTATGCTTTCTGCTGACATCGACTCGACTTCGATCCTGGGTGCATCACATTGCAACATACAATGAACTCAAAGCAATGAGATGAGCCTGACGACTTCTGAAACAACCTTCAAAATGCTCCAACTTATTGAACCAACGTCAGGTCAACAGCCTACGTCGACAACGCCTGCGTGGCTGCGTCACCGGACAACCGGAGGCGGCGAGATCTTGACGTGCCGCTGGAGCAGCACGTCGTTCCACATGTCGATGGGCCCCGGCAGGCACAGGTGCAGGCAGTCGCTGGCGTTCCTCGGCAGCCACTTGTTGAGCTGCCCGCCTGGGTGGCCGTCGGCGCGCATCATCATGGCCTTCGTCACGTCCAGCATACCGAACCTCTTGTTCCCGCTCGTCTCCCTCACCCTCCTCACCTCCTCAATCTGCACCCTCCTCAGCGCCCACGCGATGGCTTCCGAGCTAACCTCTCCTTCCTCCAATGGCTGCGTCCGGTTGAAGTAGCCGCTGCTGAACCACGAGCCGTGCTCGAAAGTGGTCCGGCGTGTATGTCCGCAAAAACGTGACGAGGCTGCTCTTGCAGTCTTTGGCACCGGGCGACGGCCTCGACGGCTGCCCTCACAACACGCCCGACGGCGTAAGCCATGCCAAAGTGGGTGAGGTTGGAGTTGGACTGGCGGCAATGGACGCAGCCGAAGCGGCGGCCGCCCAGGTTGTTGGTGCGGAAGAACCAGTTGTATCAATTGTATAAAAAAAAGAAAAACACAATTTATAGGTGTGAGAAAGATCTAACTTACTGAGCTAGTCTTTTGGAAAAGAATGCCAAATACTATTTATAAGACTGTTGCTATAACGCTTATATGTGGCAGCTTGTGGGTTTAGTTCTGTGTCTGTTCTTTTTAGCTGAAGCTTATAACTTTTGGCTGCAGTGTGTGGCTTTTGAACTGTTTATGTGAGAGATTATAGAGTAATAGAAACTCACGTGCGGTTTTTACCTACATAAATGAAGTCGGTAAAGTATGCACTACAATTAACTAGTAGACCTATCTTGAAAAGATATTCCGTTTAAAAACTAGTTACTGTAGAAAAACTGAAAAGCAGCTTTTAGAAGCTGAAAAGAACATGACCTATGTTCAACCCGTTTGGACTTAGAGCCTGGGGAATAAACTCGGTTAGACCTGGGCATATGGCCAGGTTCTAATCTACCAATTAGTATCAGAGCTTGAGCGTCTAACATCTCCTTGGACTTCGTGGTTGTCGGGGCAAGAGAATGTTGAGAATAGTCCTATATCAGTTGTGGAAAAAAAAGCACAAAAGTATAAGACTAGTCTTTAGAGGAGAAAACATAATACCACTTATAAGATTGTTGTTAAGACTTACATGTGGTAACTCATGGACTTAGTTATGTTCAGTTTGTTTGAACCTGGAGCTCAGAGAGCAAACTCAATTGAATTTAAATATACAACCAAGGTCCGATCAAACACAAGTGCCGCCAGAGATGATGGCATAGTTGAGCATCGGCAGGCGGCGCGTCCAGTTGGTGTTGAGCCTGTAGAAGTTAATGTCGAAGGGACGGTCCTCTTGCGCTCAACGACCGGGACGGCGTACACGTAGAACTCCGTCCACATCGACATGACCCTGAAGTTGTGCTCGGGGAAGTGCAATTTCCAGGAATTGTTGAAAGCGTTGCCGGCGTTCGCGTACAAATCCGTGGGCTTCTCGGCCTGCATGAACATTAACCAACTATTTATTTTCTGGAAAACTTGGCAAGTGTCGAACAGATGCAGTGGTAAGACGCCAGACTCACAGAGCTTAGCAAACTCAGATCCTCTATAATTTATCGTACTATTCTTTGAATCAGTAGATAGTGCTCACAGATTTATTATTGTATACCAAAAATATATCATATGAAAGCGTAAATAATATAATAATAATTTACTCATGAACTGATTAGACCGAAATCAATAAAATGAAGCAGCAGAAACTTTACACAGGTGGGACCCTCAGGACATGACCACAGGCAGTCAACTGGGGTTCGCGACCTAGTTCTTGGCCTCATCGTCTTCCAGCTCTATTGATCCCTTTAAAATACTGCAGGGCTTGACCTTCTTTTCTTATTAACTGAATAATGGTGATTAAGTAAGAGTGAGTACAACGGTACTCAGTAAACCACTACACAGGATGCAATAATAATAGATACAAAGCTGTCAAAGGAGGTTTGAAGTTCTTTTAGTTGCTAAAAGTATCATTTCGAAGTTACCATAAATAGGAAAATTCCTAAAACTTAGCAATTTTAATTAAAAACAGATTTTATAAAGTTTATTGCGAGAATGTAGTAGTAATAGTAGCGCAGGTTACATCCACCTTTTACAGTGTATGGTTACTTCCACCGATGCTAATTTCACCACTAGAGTACTTCCCTCTAGGAAAAGTTGAAGTCAGAGTACTTCGCTTTGATAGGTTTTTATCTCACCTAGAAAAGTTTTAAAACAGAACTAATTCGTGGAAGTTCCTATGCTCGCCCTTGACCGTGGGCATGGCTATTCAAACAGTTTATACTCTGCAGAGGCTGTACACTTTACCCACAAGACACCATCAGCTCGATGAGCCCGCATGATTCCTTGGTCATGTAGATCGAGAGATCGTCACGAGGCCTTTATAATACTTCGCTCTATCGTCATCTCACCCATATGGGATTATCCCTCACGTAGAAGGTCCCATAAGTTGTGCAGGATGTTTATCCCTCGCGTAGAAGGTCCTATAAGTTGTGCAGGATGTTTATCCCTCACGTAGAAGGTCCCATAAGTTGTGCATCATGTTTATCCCTCATATAGAAGGTCCCATAAGTTGTGCAGGATGTTCCACCACAATATCTAGGGCACTTGGACTCTACTCTCCACAACGTCTAGCATAGCTAGTGAACCTCACCTTTACTCAGTGTCCCATTCAAGTCGGATTTTTTATTTTGCTTGCACAATTACTCCTTTCTCTTTTTTGTGAGATGACTTCAAGGGTCTAGTAAATTATTCATCCAAGACTACAATTTGCCAGCTTGTAGTTGTACTGTTTTACATAAAGAGGTCATCACAGGATTAAATCCTTAATTTGTCCGGGCGGTGCATACCACAAACCACATATTCTCATGCTCCATCCGCACTAACCATTCTTACCATCCGAATAGAGAGGTATAATAAGTTTTTAGGGTTTTGAGAAGCATAAAATACTTGATTCCAAACTATCAGCCTCTTACATCCGGTGACTGTCCCAAATCAAGCTTTCATATTTTAAGATTGATGAATAGGGCATGCTAATGTCCTAAGACCTGACAAGACTAGCATGACATTTAATATGACTTATAGCTAGTAAAGTTATCATTAACATCTATGGTGACAAAGATAAGGTGATTCAAGTGTCAAGGGTAGCATATTAAAATTATGACAATATCAAGTAGGCATGTAGCTACCTTAAGCTTTGACATACATTTGCATAATAAATTAAGCATGTAATTTGATAATTTAAAGAAACAAAATTTTGCATAAAATGTAAGATCAATATGATCAAAGTGATGACTTGCCTTAGTTGATTTACCACGACCTTGATCTAGTTCAAAGCCTGCTTAGTCAGTGATCTTGAATTTCTGGTCTTCGCTTTTACCCAAGTCTTGATCCTGCTTGAGCTTGTCACATACTTCAGGACTTTAGATTCTAATACGCGGCAAAAGAATGAAAGACCAAATAAATCGAAATAACTTCAAATTTTCAATTAGATTTAATTGGGCCTATTTATATTTTGTTGTGATTGAGGGTATGAGAGATGGTTTGGTGAGTTGCAGGACAAAGATAGAGCTAGATGGATTTTTGGATGAGAGCGAAGTGACAGAGTAACTTCGCCAGGAAGGATATAAAAGGACTGGTGTTGAAGGAATATTCATGGGCGTATTCCACTTTTAGATTGGAACATAGCTACACATAGCCGATTATGAGATACTAATGCTTAATCTTTTTAATTTAATAGCTTATTTAATTAATTTATATTTATTAAGAAAGTTCCATATGTTAGACAAAATTTATGGATAGATGGGAGAGATTATCCGGGATACTGAGTATTAGTTATCGAGTGTTAACAACTTAGTGATTTTTAGGATACGGGCTTCACTAGTGTTGCAGATGATTTTAATTGATCGAATTAATTTGATATTCCGAGAGGAGATATTACCTGAGATTGTAATTACCAAATTAATTGAACCATTTAATTTCAATAACTTAGTTAAAGTATGGTGTTGGTCATTTTAGTCCAATTGTCATTATGAGCAAAGTTGATTAGTTTGGTGATTAACAAATTTATTAGAAATGACCAATGGTTGTGATTTACTGGAAATGTGAGTTATGAATTAATAGGGTTCTACTTGATAAAGCTACTTATTGCATTAGTAATTATTCTCAATCATTAGTAGTGAATTTAAATCCTAAGATAAAGGTCAGATCACTAGTAGAAATGTGCACATCTATGAAAATTTCTCGTGACGAATGAAAATCGCGTCACTGAACAGTGCCTAACTATGACGAAATTTTGTGTTTCGTCATAGATCACTGGTGACAGACCTCGGGCACCAACTATTTATGACGAAACTCAAAAACGCGTCATTGAACAACACAGATATCGTCACAGATGACACGCGCGGCTCGCATTACTCATTTCTGACGCTCTGTTTTCGAACTGTAACGAACACGACTTCGTCATTAAACCATTATAAGATAGCTGACGAACATACTTTCGTCATAAGTCTCCGGGCACCCCTTGTCCATGTCTTGTATTACTGTGGGGCCCGGGCCCATCATGCCACGTGTACTGTCCGCAGCGATCTGCCACGTGTATTATGGGACTGGACGACTTGCGTGGCAGCCACGTGTAACAGTGGGTCCCGCAACTAATATTTTGCAAAAAAACGTTCTAGGTCGGGATCGAACCCTAGACCTGTAGAGAGCAAAGAACGGCTTTACCATTGCGCTACATGATCACTTGCGTTGGTGTCTCATTGTAAATATTATAGTACCGTATACTCCGTGGCTCCCCTCCACGTTGACTCAAATTGGAATCCCCGTCTAGTAAACTTGGATCTCTGTCCACTCCCTTGACTTGCGGAGAGGCGGCGGCGGAGAAGGAGGATTCCCCGTCGGGCGCTGCTGCGGAGGAGCCCCGCCCTGGTCTGGTGTGGTGGCTGTGGCGCCCTTTTTGTGGCGAGGCGGCGAAGCTTTCTCGGTCGGCGCGGCGGTGGAGGAGGATTCCCTGTCGGGCGCTGCGGCGGAGGAGCCCCACCCCAGTCTGGTGTGGTGGCTGTGGCGCCCTTTTTGTGGCGAGGCGGCGGAGCTTTCCCGGTCGGGCGCGGCGGCGTTGGCGTCCCGGTCAGGTGTGTGCCGCGGCAGAGGTGCCCTGCAGCCGAGTCGTGCCAGTTCATAGCTCAAAGGTATATGTACCTTCTTCTAGTATTAGATTCGTGGTTCCTTGTAATAGCTCACTAGTTCCCGGTGTTGGATTTGTGTTCATAGCTCTCTAGCTAGTTCCTGCATACTTATAGGACTGTGTATTATGTTGATATAGAGATGAGGCTGAAGGATTCATATTAGATACAAGGGAACAGGGGGACCAACTACGATCCCACACGTGGACCAACAAAGGTACGACACGTGGACCAATAAAAAACTGAAAAGTGGACTAACCAGGAAATGCCACGTGGTACTGTCCAGTCACCTGCCAGCGTGGTTCTGTCCACGTCATCGGGTGCCACGTGGCACTACCACGTCAGGTTCCAGCGTGGACACTGCCACATGCCACTATCCACATCAGCTCCCACAAAGGCTCGGCATTCAATTTGTGACGAAAACAGTGACGATTTTGGTTTCATCATAGAAGGCAAACGGTTCTACGACAAAAACGGCTTCGTCACAGATGAAAGCACTTCCATGATGAAAAATTTGGTTTCGTCACCGTGCAACAAATGTGATGCTCCGTTTTTGACGAACTGAAATTCGTCACTAATTCGTCACAAAAATAATATTTATGACGAATCGGGCTTTTATTATGACGAAGTCTGTTAGTCATGTATGTGCACATTCCTACTAGTGGATGTTAATAATTATGCAAGATTTGACTTTAGCAAAACCTTTTGAGTAAAGAAGCTTGATGTATGAAATGATGTCATTTTATGTATCTTTTTGCAAGACTTGGATTTAAGATAAATATTAGGGGTTTACAATCATTTCTGAGGGCCAACTAATTAGTGATTGGGTCTGAGGTAAAGATTAATTACTCCTTATTCATGTTTAAGAATTTTTAATCATAAACAAGGAGACTTTACCAATAATTAGTTTAAACACTATTTAAAAGAGAGGTCTCATGATTTTAGAGATGAGCAGATCATGATTAATATTTTGTGTGGCAAAATCTAGCTGTACCAATTATCTTTAATGGTATCATTAAATTCAGATGAAAGGTATATTAGTCATTATTTGGGTCACTTGCATTTGAATTGCGATTAGCATTCGAGTCTTTAGAGTAATTTGAGAGCATTTAAAAATATCTGAGAAGAAGCTTTAAATCCCGCTTTATGATAGCATGCATTTTAAATTATTTCATTCAATATTTTTAGAATAATTAACTTGCTAATTCTCAGCTGACAATTATTTGGGATTCAATTTTAGCATCATTAATTTATAAACTCCTTTAATTATTTTCACATAATAAAATTTAACATTAACATTTATTGAGTCCATGATAATTACTTGTCATCTGGAAAATAGCCCTGCATGATCTTGCTTTAGTTTTACATGAGGGTTATCATTTTATTTTATTAACCTTTATTGTCATGAAATTAATTAAAGTTAAGTTTTTAATTACAAGAGCCTCCATTATAACTTTACAACTAACTTCTCATTTCCATTCTTATTTATAAATTATATTTTTATTACAATGCTCCTTCGAGAAATTTTAAATAAAATTTTCAAGATTTAGAAATGAATTAAAAGGATACAATGACACACATGAACTAGAGGTCATCTCCTAGTTGGGCCTACATTCCATAAGAGGAGAGGAGAGAAACAGAATACAGGCGGAGTCCTCTGTTTCGGCTGGCGCAGGCAAGTGGCCATGCCGGTGGTGTGGGGTGGCCAGGGAAGCACCATCGATAGCCAAAATGGAGTGCCGGGGAGGTGGGGGAGTCAGAGGAGGCACCGACATAGCTCAGGGTGGAGCCGAGGGTGGCTAGCGACGGCAAAAGCGGCCGGGCACAGAGGTGCCATGGGGTGGCGGATGTCGGAAGGAAGGAGGAGAAGGAGAGGCGAGCACGAGTGAGAGAGGACCAAGAGAAACTCACATGAGGTGACAGCTTGGCTGAGGAAGCGCCGAGGCGAGTCGGCGACGGGAGCTTGGGTGACAGCGGGTGGCTCGTGAGGAGGCTGCCATGGAGGGGGAACTCGGGTGGCCGGAAGGTCCGGCTAACAGTTGGGGGAGCTCCGGTGCACCGTGGGGAAGTTCCTAGATGCCGAATCGGGAAGAGGGGCGCCTAAGGAGGGGCAGTGGTGGAAATGGCGACATCTAGCTAGATTTGAGGAAAACGACCGTTACGGCGGATTCTGGCGAGGTAGCCACCAATTGAATGAGGAAAGGAGCAACCGGGGAGGTGGGACACGCCGTGACACGATGGCTCGGGATGCACTTGCTAGAGGTGGCCAGGATGAGGTGGTGGCCGGCGGCGCGCACGAGAACAGCTCAGGTAGGCTCAGTTTGAGGGAGGAGGAGGGGTAAGGAGATGCCGGCTCTTTATAACTCGAGAAGGGCAGGCGGTAGCTGGCGCATTGAAGGCAAGCGTTGAAGCTGGATAGTGGCATGATACACGCGCGCTTGCGATGGCTAAATGCACAGCGCATTGAGGGCAGGTGTGCGCAGGGGCGCAGGTGACACAACACATCGTTAACGCTGAGCTGGCGGCATTGATACGTGGCAGGGCTAGCAGCGAGGGGGTGGTGCTAGGGGAGGGGTGACTAGGCGTGCGTCAGCTAGGGTGAAATGAAGACATGCACAGAGGAGTAACGTCGAGAGGTGGCGTTGGCGTTTCGTGCAGCTCGGGCGGACGTAGGTTGTGCAAGGGTGCAGGCGGAGAGAGATTTTTGTGAGATGAGATTGGTCTGTGAAAATTACCCACAGTAAGAGAGATTATTCTTGCACAAGTTGATAGTATTGCTGTTCCCAGATTGTGCTGGGAGTTTCATAACTCGCAATTCGATCATTGCAGATTTGTTTGCGAGTTCTTTCCGTGTGACGCCCTCAAAGATCAGGGGCAATTGTGCATAAGCTAGCTCCCTACAAGTATCACTATCGGTTAAACTTTCATTTCAAGGTCTTTCCAAAATCGGCTTGGCTTTCTTACTGGGCCCTGATCCATATCAGTTAAAATTTCCTTTCCCACTCTTTAAATTGGCTTTCCTTTCTTGCTGGTCAAACCATGGCCGAAGCTTGTGGATCATTCTGCGTTGACTTGGTCTCCTTAATTTTTTCCAATTTTATGCCGACATGCCCGACTATTTTGCCTACCAAAATTAGGTGGTGATAGGGAGATATGAAAGACATAGCCACCACAAATTTTAGGGGGATCCGGTATTTAGACCCCATTCATATTAACTTCTAAACAATGCTTTTTTACAGTACTTATCTTTCAAACGAAGTGTCTTTCAATACGGGGTCTACTAGTCAATTGTAGTATGTATTATAGCGACTTCATTTATATGGACCAAAATCACACACGAGTGTCTTTCTACATAAACTGTTATTATTTATAAACTAAAGCCAAAAATCTATATGAACGGATCTTAACACATTCTAGAAAAAAAAACCTTCAAAATGTTGTAAATCGGAGAAAACCAACACACGACAATGCAACCCCCCGATGCCGCATCACCGTACGACCGGCAGCAGTGAGATCTCAGCGAGCCTCTGGAGCAGCACGTCGTTCCACATGTCGACCGGCCCCGGCAGGCACCAGTGCAGGCAATCGTTGGCGTTGCTCGCCAGCCTCTTGTCGTAATGCCGGTCCGGGTGGCCGTCCGCGCGCAGCATCATGGCCTTTGTCATGTCCAGCACCCCTAACCTCTTGCTCCCGTTCGTCTCCCTCACCCTCCTCACCTCCTCGATCTGCACCCTCCTCAGCTCCCACCCGATGCTTTCCAAGCTAATCTCTCCTTCCTCCAACGGCTGCGTCCTATTGCAGTAGCCGCCGTCGAACCAAGAGCCGTGCTCGAAGTGGCTCGGCGTGTAGGTCCGCAAGAACGTGACGAGGCTGCTCTTGCAGTCTTGGCACTGGACGATGCCCTCGACGGCCGCCCTCACGACCCGGCGGACGGCGTAGGCGATGCCAAAGTCGGTGAGGTTGGCCTCGCGGCAGCCGACGCAGCCGACGCGGCGGCCGCCCTCGCTGAGGTAGTTGACGCGGAAGAACCAGTTGCCACCCGAGAGGACGGCGTAGTCGAGCTCCGGCAGGCGGCTCCTCCAGATGGTGTCGAGCCTGTCGAGGTGGATGTCGAAGGAACCGGTAGGTTTGCCGTCGGCATCGACGACCGGAACGGCATCCACGTAGAACCGCGTCGTCATCACCATGAGCGTGAAGTTGTGCGTGGGGAAGTGCCATGTCCGTAAGTCGTCAGACTCGTCGGCGTACACGTCCGTGGGCGTTTCGTCCTGCATGCACGAACATTAATCAACTAACTCCGTTGTTCTTTACTGGACTCTTGACGAATATCTACAAAATGTTGGTACACGTACGTACATACCTGAGACAAGAGGCAGAGCAGGGATTCCATCTGGTTGCGCGCCAGCGAGTCGCCGATGAAGGCGAGCCGCTTCCCGCGGACGACGTCGAGGAACCGCTCCGGCACGAATTGCGGCAGCTCGCACCCGTCGGGTTGCCACCGCCAGTAGAGGTGGCTGGGATCCTTGCCGTACTTCTGGCAGTTCTTGGAGTCCGGCAGCGTCGGGCAAGTCAGGCTAGTGTAGATTGGACCATTCGGCTCCCTCGCCCATTTGCCCGTCGACATGTCGCATTTCTCCTCAACTTGTATCGCCACCGCACCTAAGAACGCACGCGGCAAATGGAAAGGGGTCAGCTCGAAGCACAAGACGGCAAACGAGAAAAGGGGTCCAAGCCCGCGTGCCCTCCACCCCGCGCGCGTGACGGCCCAGCTGCGCGTGTACGGCCTCCGCCGTATGAGCCGCACCGCCCTATTGGCCCACGCAGCCTCTCTTGCCACCGCGCGCTGTGACTCGGTTGCATGGCACGGCAATGGTGCCGATCTTTTTTTTTTGTATGGTTTTTAGTTTCGGATTTTTTTGAAGTTAGAAGTAAACGAAATGGTTTTTTCAAACGGTTTTTTGAAGCTATTTCTCCAAATGGCTTCTAAGCCTAAAATCATGTAAGTCATCCGGATCCACATTTCCATCGGCTGTTATCATCTCAAAAACACAAATAAAAGTCGTAAAAAACTACCTATCGCAGCCGTAGCTTTTGCCGAAGTGATATAAACAACAATAATGATAATGCGATCAATGCGCTCCGCGTTGTCCCCCTCCCGTGGCCACCAGGCAGCCACCGCACGTCGACTTGCCGAACCCACCCGGTGTGTAACAATACGTGCTGCATGCACCGGGTCGGCATCAAATCTTGAAGGGACAACTTCGAACCAAAAGTAGTGATATAGAGCCTGTTTGGGAGAGCTCCACCAGCTCCAGATTCACAAAAAACAGCTCCACTCCACGAAATTTTACCCAAACGCTCCAGCTCCGCGAAATTTGGATCCACCAAAATCCTGGATCTGAGGGCCAGATCCATAGATTTCATGGAGCTCCTCAAGGGGTGGTCCACCGTGGAGTTGGGTGGTAATTACCCACCAATGCCACTGGTTACACACCCCATCCCACCAAAAGTGGCCATTCCCATCAAAACCTCAATTTCGTGGATCTGGAGCTGCTGTACAAGCCAAACACTCCATGGTGGGATCCCAGATCCACGGTGGAGCTGCTGCTCCAGATCCACGTTTTCAGTGGTGGAGCTCTCCCAAACAGGCCCATACTGCTAGGTGGTACGGACTTCGGATTCTACGGACAGTCGTTTGGCTGCAACATCGCTAGTTTGATGATCAATGGTCGCAGTTGCTTGGTTCTACTTAGTATATTAAAACAATTGGGGTTGAAGGCATCAGGTTAACTGGGGAAGAACAGAAGAAGAAGAAAACCACCTAGATGCAAACTCTAAATAGTAGTAAATAGAAAGGGAATAAGTCTATTTTATCCTCTAAACTCTTATGTTTATCTAACTTTTAACTGAAAGTGCAAAATCGAATATTTTACCTCCCCCACTTCATTATCAATACAATTTATTTCACCTCCCTGAGACTGACAGAAGGCGGGTTTAACTGACGTGGCAATGATTTTAACATATGTCGTTTTGCGATAATATGGAAACCAATCAGCATAATGTATAACCCATATGTCATGCACTCAAGCTCCATCTCCTCCCTCCCCTCTCTCATCTCTCCTTCGTCCTCTCTCTAGCTTCCCTCCCCCACACCGCAACCCCAAGAAGTTAGCCATACCCATGGCTGCGCTCACGACTAGGGAGCTGGCCAGGCCGTCGTGTCCCACGCGTGGAGCTTGCGCAGAGAAATGAGAAGGATGAAGGACACGAAGCTCACGCTGAAGTCCATAGGCCGCCGTGTACCGCGCTGTCGCCGCCCTCGAGCTTGTGCTAGTCCCTGGAACCCATTTTGGCACTCACACGCAACCACCTTCTATTGCCGTTGCCACTGCCGAGCTCGCCCATGGCCTCCCATGGTGCCTCCTTAGTTTCAATCAGAGAGGAGAGGAGGAAGAAGGGAGAGGAAGAGTTGAGCTTAGATTGACATGTGGGCCCACCTACTTCAGTCAACCACCTCAAGGAGACTCGTTCCATGTCATTCCAAAACTAGGCCACATGTTAAAACCATTACCACATGAGTGCCACGTAAGCTAAAACCATCTTTCATCAACCTTGGAGAGTAAAATAAACGGTATTGATAGTTGAGAAGGGTAAAATATCTGGTTTTTGCATTTTTCTGATTGAAAATTAGACAAACGTAAGAGTTTAGGGAGTAAAGTAACTTTATTTCAATACAAAGAAACATAAACTGTGTGTGAAACAAATTATAACCGTCAACTAGAAAGGAACCAAGAAGGTATTTGGTTTCTGGAATGGGTTAGTATGTCTACGATCGTCACAATAGAATGAATTAGCCTACCAGGCTATCACCATGCAATTCTACACGGCCTACCAATAAGAAATAAGGAATATTATGCCTCAAAAATAATATGATGAACCTGTAATAGACTGAGTGACTGACCCATCCTAAAATGAGGATGATATTCCCCAAACCAAACTGGACGGACTACTATTCTAGTTCAGGGAAAATGGCATGGTGATCTCCACAACGTGCAGAGACCAAGGGGCTCGGGATACCTTGTCTTGTTGACGTACTGAGCGTTGCCCAACCGAGCATCGACGTCGACGGCACGCTGCGCATGCCTACCAGGATCACCAGCGCCGGCAACGCAGCAAGGCACATTGCAAACACTGCGACTTTATTCCTTGTGACCCATGGCTTCTTCTCCTCCACGGCCTCCAAACGTTGCTGCGACGTCCGCTTGCTTGTGCCAATACCAAGACTTCTTTCCAAGCCCATCGTCAATTCAAGGTCGATCCGATCCGTACGTGCTTTCTTCTCAGGGTCAGTGACCCATAAAAAAAAAAGAGAGGTGTCTGTGGGTTTTAAGAAGAAGAAGAAGATCTCTATGGAAGGGTTCTGTCCATTCCAACAGGGTCAATATAAAGAGATAAACACAGCAATAAATAACTTCTATTAGTAAGCGTGTTCTTACGTTTTGCTATTCATGAAGAAGCATCGTGTCTTGCCTACCTTCCTTCTTCTTTCCTTAATTACCACTATACCAGGGAATCAAATGTTGTTTCCTCCTAATTCATGACATGCATGTGTACCCAGGCAGGATCTTGAGTGACAATTAAGTACCACCCTAAGATCCATAATTCTTTTTGCGAATATTGTTTGTCTGTATGTACATATAGGTACATGCACTCTTAACACTATCAATTATTGCACCTCGAGATTTACACAAACTTTCAAAATCCAGACCATCAACCTATCTTCCAATCATTGCCACACCCTTTGCACAAATCTTGGGGCACTTTGAAGGGCTAAAATAGTATATGCACCCAGTGTACATATAGTTTTGCATTTTTTTTATTTTTCCTCATTATTATTCATCTAATAGAAACATGCTTAAATTGTTACTCTTTTTTCCTGTTTCTTTCCCTTGAGTAACTGTTTCCTCTTGTTTCGCTACGTTTATGCATGTAGTTGTAGGTGGTACTTGTTTGGGCTTAGGCTTCTATATAAACAGTTTATGGCTGACTGTTATAAGAAGTAGCTTGGCTTCAAGTCATTCTATTTAGCAATATGGCTTTTTGCACGGTTATATAGTTGAATTCTTAAGCTACACTACTACAAAAAAGATTATCACAGATAGTTCGGAACTACCATCACATATAGTTTTTTTAAACCGTCTGAATTTATGGGTCAGTGATAATCGGAGGTTATGCCGTCTGTGATAAATACAATATAGACGGTTTGTAACTAGAACCGTCTGTGATATTCTAACATCATAGATGGCTCAAAGTAAAAACCGTATGTGATACTCTAACATCACAGATGGTTCTAGCTACCAACCGTCTGTGATGGGCAAGTACCATAGACTGTTGTAATATAGAACCGTCTGTGATAGTCCTTCATAGACAGTTTATACCACAAAACCGTCTGTGATAGTTCATACTATACCTAAATTTTTTCCTTTTTTGCTAGCCTCAAGAAATGTTAGCCATGTCCTTTGAAAACAAGCAAATACAACAGCACATTCCATTAGAATCCACTATTATTACATCATCATAAGATAATGAGTAGGTTACCCATCTAACACAACAAGAACATGGCAAGAACACATCTCCTAATCCTATGAACCCAACTTTTAAACATAGCAAGAGCACATCTCCTAATCCTATAAACCCAACTCTTAAATATGGCAAGAACACATCTCCTAATCGTACAAACCCAACTCTTAAACATGGTAAGAACACATCTCCTAATCCTACGAACTCATGGCAAGATATAGAAGGAGAGATCCTAGCAGTGCGTGAGCTACATATCCTTGACGCCGACTTGAGCACCGTCTTAGTAGGCTAGCTGCTTTCGCGGTGCCTTGCAGTGAAGGAGAGGCGGCGGTAGCGTCACCTTTGTGTCACGACGGTGACACTGTACAAGACATTCTTGTGACACTATGACAAGAGTGTATTGTGTAGTGAATCATGGTGTTACAACGGGTCATCATCTTTACATACATCAACACAAGATGCATCCTTCACTTGACTTCCATCAACACATAATGGATCTTTACTTCACTTGATGATCAACAATGATTATCTCCTCTTCGACATGCATCAACTCATAATGCATCTTCTTCTTGATGGCCTTTAACACATAATGCCATCTTCCATTTTGACTGGATGATCTTCAACCCATGAAGTCATCCTAAGTCTTTCTCATTTGTGGAATCTAACTTATTCATCCAACTCATGGAAAATGTTAGTCCACAAAATAATTGCCATCAATTACCAAATTTCACCATCAACACATAATGGAGGGACTAAATTCTACATTCTTCCCTTTTTGGTAATTCATGACAATCTCAACAAATAATGAGATAGAAATAGAATTGCGAGTATACAATATGTACACAACACTTGTATACTCTAAGATAACCTTTTAAAGCAAAGTTTACTTATCTGGTTGTCATTTATCATCTAACCATTAACACATAATAGAAAAACTAGATGACAACCCGATTATGAGTATATATGAACTACATAAGATATATATACTCAAGGGATATGTTTCGAAATAAAGATATTTAATATGTGGAAATGGAACATGGATTAATACTAATGAAATCACAAAACATAGAGGGAACACCCCCTAAATGTGTGCATACAAGAATGTATTGTGAAAGCATGTTCATATATTCAAATTTGATTTATTTGGTGAAATTCATTCTGTATTTCGGATCTGAGAAATACAATAAGATAAGAATATGATATTGAATGCATGCCTTTTATTTTTTGCACCTGTTATTCAAATGAGACTAAACAATATCATAATCAATTAGCATATTAGTCTCACAATTGTATTTATCATTATCACCAAAACAACTTAATGGAGCTTGAACTTATAGAAGACCCACATATCGGTATGTCTGATTTTGTGAGAAGGGAGGAGGAGAGAAATGAGGTACCAACCACCAACTAATTTTTAAGTTGGAAAGATCTCTCTTTTACAACACCATCTAATCGTCTTATATATTGTGATCAATGAATAGACAGAAGAACAGCAATTCCGCGCGTTCTTTCACATCTCGCTGAAAATTTTGTTCCCGCAACAACCAAGGCAGGTGCATGGATGATTTAGTGGTTAGCAACAAAATTATCCTACAGGAATGCAATCAATAGCCCAACAGGGCACTAGACAAGGTTCATCTGACTAACCTCTTGCCGTCTCCCTTGCTTTTCAAGAGCCATTAAATCAAACACCATAAGCGCATCCCCGCCATTTCCAATTCCAATCACACAAACCAATATAGACTTACAAGCGCGTCATATTAAAGCAACAAAATTACCAGAACCCTAATTTGCGGCGATTCTCGAAGTTTCTAACCATAAGCGCCTCCAGATCAATCAAGGCCCATCTTCGAGATTACTTCCTGGAGGTACGAGACGGTCGCCTAAACGCACCAAAATAGGTGGAATCAAGTCACACAATTGGGTACGATCAGTGAGATAACTCACCGTTTCGGTGTGAGAGAGGAGAGACTTCGAGTAATGGATGCGGCGGCGATGGCGGCCTGCTCTTGGCTCCCGCTCATCTCTGCCTCCGCTGCCTCTTGTGCGCGCTTCTCGTGTCGAGCTCGACCGCGGTGCGCAGGTCGTCGAGCCGTTGCTTTAGGTTCGACACCCTCCACTCTGCATGCCAAGTGAAGACGCATCGAATCAGCCGAGGATGCAAAACCCTACGGTCTCGCGGGAAGCTTACCGCCATGAGATTTTGAAACAAACCGGATTTTCAAAAAGAGTTGGAATTTCATTTTGATTTGAATTCCTCTTAATCCCTTGCCTAATCCAGCTTTAATCCAAGCCAACCACATCGATCATTCATTGATGTCGGCATTGCCCCAACGCAGGAGATTGGCGCCACCACTGTTCACGGTCTGAAAAACAGTCGTTGCCACTCCTGTTTTGTTGCCGCCGCCACTGTTTTTTTGCCGCCCGAGTCTTCCTGTGTCTTCTCGCGTATTCCAGTCGCTGCCACACCTCTACACCATCTATCAAACAATCGTACACACTAGCCTGGCAGCCCCTAAAACCCCCTTCGCCATACGTCACCCGCCGGCCACGAAATCGCCACCGCTTCTGCTCTCTCGCGCTTTCCCCTCACAACCAATCTGACACTGCTCTGGCACCTCTTGACCGCTGCAACTCATCCCCCGAGGTGCCACCACGCCCTGCCGACCTCCTGCCACCATGGACTCGCCCTCCCGAAGTATCCCGAGCCAACCCTAAATATCTCCCCTCCTCGAACCGCCTTAGACACGCTATAAAAAGCTCCCAAGCCTTCTTCCCTGAGACACATTCATGCCCAGCAAGCCACCCCCAACCCCAATTGATCCCTCGTCACCCCCACTGCCGGCAATCGCCGAAATTCCTCTAAGTGAGCTCAAACTCAATCCTGTCAATTTAGCCAATTACTCTTCGATTGCCTGCTCCCAAAGCTTCCTCAAGCTCCCAGGAAACTCTCCAAACCATTGCCTTTAGCTCCCAAGCTGCCGCCTCCTCTGCCGGCGAAGTCCACCGCCCGACCTTGGTGCCTCACCGTGGCTAGCCTTACACGGTCCATCCCAGCTCAAACCACCGCCTCCTCTAGGTTGCCCTAGCTCCATAGATCCTTAATCACCAGCTCAACATCCCAGTTAAACCTTTATTCGCCTTATAGCCACCGAAAACCATCCCGAGTTCATTGGCATCCCCCTGAATCCCCCTGAATCCACCCATGGTCTTAGTTTGTGTCGCAAGTCCCTGTAGAGCCGTCAGTCGCCACCGCATTGATCCCTTGTTTTCAGTGCGTGCGGGCGAACGGAGGTTGAAGATGAACAGTAACGGGCAGGTACTGTTCATCCAACCCGTTATCTGTTAAACCCAACCCAATGAATAGTAGTTGACCCGATAGCATTTAAATCTAACCCGCAGTGAACAGTACTTATCCATTACTATTCACCCGAGACCCGTTACTGTTCATTAAACCCAAAAATGCATATTTATACCCATTTTGACCGTTTTCGAGCCCGCCAACCCATTTCTCAGGCCCATTTCACCATTTTAACCTCCCAAAAACTCTAAACCTATTTTATTTGAATTTTCTCGGATTTTCTTTCTTCATTTCATTTCTTTATTCCTAGCTCATTTTCTTCGAGCATGGAATTAAATTATTTTTCTTCGCTTTGCGCTAGCACACGACATCGAGGATCGACTGATTCAAGAAGAAGAAACTCAGGACCAAGCTCAAGATCAAGAGATAGAATAATACGAAATTGTCGAAGTCGTAAATCCGCAAGGCAAGTCACATGTCATTGATCATATTGAACCTACATTCCTTTAATTATTTATTTATCAGTATTTTCATTATGTTACTTGCGCAATGTTATTTTATGTACAATGAATGTTTAGAATGACATGATACTAGTTATGTCCTACCACCCGAGAAAGTCCAGTTTAATTTGATGGTCATATTCACCTTAACAAACCCTAGTAAAATTAAGTATGCTATTTAATTAATCAAAGTAGATTAGATGTTCAGATATCTCATATTACAAAGTGGTTCGGCTTTGCCGAAAAATTGTTGGTTGTGATTGAAAAGTAGTTTGAGTAAAAAGCAAGGATTAAAACCTTATGCCAAGTAAAGAACATAGTAATCGCCCAACCACATGCGTTGATTTGTTAAACCTGGTTTAGTAGCTGCTCAAATCGATTGAATATCTACAAATCATTGGGAATTCCGAAAAAGGAACATCCCGCGTATACAAAGGTGGTATGGAAACAATAAAACCATATTTAACAACGGTAGGATTACACGGGAGTCGGGGTGCGCTTTCTGCGTTGGCCAACGGAATGCCGACTGCCTGTGTTGCCTTGTCCCTACCGGGTAGAGGCTATACAAAGATATGAGCAGTGAAAGGCCTTGTTTTCTCAACTCAGTCATGAAGGTTGAGGGATCTTGTGGGTAAACCAGGGCAGCTCTGCAGAGTCATGACTAATGGTACTCGAATACGCCGTGCTTTCGGTAAATGAAGCTGTATTTAATGTGTGATTCCAACAACGAAGCATAAGTAGGTTTGGAATGGTTTTGAAAAAGTGAAAGTGTGTTAATCAAGTTTGGAAAACCCCCAAATACCTCAAGATTACGATTTGATATTTCATGTTTAAAAGCAAAGTGTTTACAAATAAAATTGCATCCACATAAAATAATGAACTGCTATACCCCGTTCCATGGCAATCACTTGCATCTAGTTAAATAGCATTTCCCATGTGACTTGTTGAGTACGGTTGGTTGTACTCATACTTGCTAAAATCATAAACAGAGAATGCCTGTCAAGAAATGAAGGAGTTTATCAATACAATGTTGAGCTCTTTGATGTAGACAACGCCGAGTGTTAGGGTTTAATTCTACACTCAGGCCTGCCTGTGGAGTTCCTTTTGGTAATGTAAATTTGGGTTGTACGCCCCTTTATGTAAAACTTGGCTGCTAAGCCTTACTTCTGCAATAAAATTTGGTTTTTATGCTTAAGCTTGCTTTGGCAATGGTGTACACTCTTCTACAGTACTCGCAGCTGAACAGTTCTAGGCAGTTGCAAGGATAACCTAACGCTCCTAGAAATGAGGGTGTTACAGATTTCTCGGCGGCAAGGCCACTGATGAGGTAGAGGAACTGCTGCTCGCTCTCGCCGCCGACGCCGATTCAACCATGAGTACTAGGGAACGTTGTGGAGTTCTTCTAGGAGCTTCTCGAAGGTTCTGGTGGGGCTATTCCCGCGTTTAGTTGTTTTTTGAGGATATATATATATATATATATATATATGTATGTGTATGTATGTATGTATGTATGTATGTATGTATATATATAGGATGCTGATATGGGGTACCATGATGTCTGGACACCAAACCTCCCTGCCTCCTTTGGATTGATTTTAGATGCATGCAAGTGCAATGATATATATTATATCAGGATGGAAAGTTTTAATCATGGAGTCTGGGCACCATGGTGCCCCTGTTATTTACTCTCTCTCTCTCTCTCTCTCTCTCTCTCTCTATATATATATATATATATATATATATATATATATATATATATATATATATATATATATATATATATTAAAAATAACGAGTGCTCCTTGATGTCTGGGCACCATAATCTAAAATAGGTATATATCATGCGCAAGTTTTTTTAAATTTCTTAGATGTCAAGTTCAACTAGTTTACTAACTAGTTCAAACAAGATTGAACTAAATTTCGAATCGTAGTTACCTTTTTTTTTTATGATAGTTTGATTGTATGTATATATTGATTACAACAAAGTATGTGATCTAAATTCATTCAAAACTTTGAATTTGAGTATATTTTTTCAAACTTATATGTTTCATTTGAATTGTTATAGATGAATATGTACCTGCAAACTGAAATTTTCAAAAAATATACCCAAATTTAGATGGAATTAATGCATTTAAAAACAGAATGAATAGCAACGCAAATGTCAGCAATTCATATCATTTCAAGAGAGCAATGCAAATGATATTTTCTAATGTCAGCAACGAAACTGATTTGCAAATAGCAACTTCAACACAAACTAGGACTAATAAAGCTCTTTTTGTTTTTCTTTAAAGCTGAACATCAGAACCACTTGCAAGAGGGTGACATAAATAACTCCATTTCTTCTCAAAAGAGGAAAAAAAATGCAAAAACATACAAGCAAAATCAACAAGTAAAATCGCCATCATGTGGGTCCATGAACCTGCCATAGCCAACAAGAGAACAAAGGAAACTTTCGCATTTCCCTTTGTGTGAATGAACTGTTTGTTTCCTTCCTAATGGAAAAACTGTTTATGCATCCAAATGCATGCCGACTACCAGGTAGTTTATGTAGAAAATATGCCATTGTTAAGACATTTGTCCACGAATCCTAAGAATGACCCTTTGTTCTTATGTAAAATCTTATCCCACTACATGGAAAAGTAATTCTTCCTGCTCCAACTCCAAACAACTTCCGTCATGAAAAAAAATAGAGAATAGATTCAACATCTTGACCGTGTACGGTGTTCCTACGGTCAAACAGCCGGCTGACATAAACCTCGCATCATGCTCTGGTCATATCAATAATACATATCAATTATCTGTAAATTTATGTTATATAGAATTTTAAGTGATATGGAGGAGAGAAAAGGAAGAGAGAAAGATATTGCCTAATATTTAATAGATGGTTTTATGTAGGGGTGGAAAAAAAAGCTCGTTAGTGGGGCTTGTTGACTCGGTTGAAAATTTGTTAATTGGTTAAACATTAAAATGAGTTGATTTCAAATGAATTTGAATTTTGCTCTAGCTGGGCTCGGCTCGTTAGCTCGTTTCTAAAAATACTTTTAAATTATACGTAAAATGATATTAAATCAAACTATGTCGATTTTAGGAAAAACTCGATAAGACGATGAGTTGCTCGATATCCACCACTGCTACAGACAGCCCTATCACAGACGGTTTGGAACCGTCATCACAGACGGTTCTTTAACCGTCAGTGTCTAGGTGTCAGTGATAGTTGTGGTTATCACAGACGGTTCCCAAGCCGTCTGTGATAACAACATTACAGACGGTCTTTATTACTAACCGTCTGTGATATTCGAGTATCACAGACGGTTTTTTTTATAAAAAACCGTCGGTGATAGTCTTGTATCACAGACGGTTTTAAAAAAACCGTCTGTGATAGTCTTGTATCACAGACGGTTTTTTATAAAAAACCGTCTGTGATACAAGACTATCACAGACGGTTAGTAATAAAGACCGTCTGTGATATATACAATATCACAGACGGTTTTTATTACTAACCGTTTGTGATATTTTGTATATCACAGACGGTTTTAATTACTAACCGTCTGTGATATTTGTGTATCACAGACGGTCAGTAGTAAAGGCCGTCTGTGATATCATTCACACCACAGACGGCACTCTTTGAAACCGTCTGTGATATTGTATCACAGACGGATTTTAACAACGAACCGTCTGTGATACTAAGTGCATCATCCATTTTATTTGATATTTTTTGGCTAGCCTCAGGATATGCTAGCCATGCCCTCTGAACGCAAGCAAGCAAGCAGATTACAGATAAATGACAGATATAAGTTAATTGCAACTCATAGTAAATTACAACAAAATTCGTACACAGCAGATCACATACATATATATATATATATATATATATATATATATATATATATATATATATATATATATATATATATATATATATATATAGAATGAAAATCGTTACACAAAATCTGACAAATGAATTCATTTGAAGGAATTGTTTGATTTGTACAGTTGAATCCAATGTTTCAACATCTAATTATCACCATTGCCGGCGTAGAACTCTCCCTTCCTACTTATGACCTCTCCTAGCAAGAATTGGGAGATGATTGCACGAATCTCCATGAGATTGTCAAGATCATATGCACTTTCGTCGAAGTGCACCCGCTGTCGCTAGGAGCAATGTTAAGTCATTAATTAGCATGTGTGTGTAATACAAATACATATATATAATCAAAAAGTAATAATTATTGGAAGGACCTGACAAACCTCTGGATCATTGATCTTAGTAGCAATGATTTCCTTCATATGGCGGCAAACGTAGAATCCACATACGTTGCCCTGTAGCTGCTGGTGGCACTGCAAAAATAGAATTACATACATCGGTATTGTCAATTCTAGAGGCATTATAACAAAGTATGATATAGGATTGTTGTGTTGTAGCGGGTACCGGAAATCGCGTGTTGTGTCAGAGCGTGTCACTGGATTTGTCGTGTCTTCCTCCTTGAGCAACATAATCGGCAAACGCCCTACGTGATTCAAAAAACTTATCCTCGGCCGTGGCAAACAAAAGAAATATTACAATAGAGTTATGTATGGAGGAAATGAGTTTACCTGTTAAGTACTTCTTGCACAAGACTGAAGTCGTGGTTGCTCCTAAGGAGGGAATCAAGGTATATTACCTTGCTCCACTTTGGTACAATCACAAGCAAAATCCAGTGATGCCTAGTCATGTGTGTCGCCATAGTGATTAATCCTAAGTTCATGCCGCATGTAAAGTACAAATGAAACATATGTGTGGCAACTAGTGAAGCACTTACCCTTGGTTGAAGGGTACCATGATGTATTCCTTGTCGGTGTGAGCAATCAATCCCCTCGTTATGTAACCTTGCACGAAGGATGCATCTGCATTGATACATTGCTCGGAGACCAAGTGAGGGTCGAGGAAACCCACCGGTCGTCGCGATCGCCGGACTTCTTGGATCATGTATCTATACATAAAGAAAGAGTAATGACATTTATCTGTATAACGTGAATGTAGAACTTCATTGTGCAGTACACTTACAGTGTCCAGCATCGTAGAAGTGAGGCGTCGAGTTCGTCGAGATTGAATAGTAAGAATAAATCATCGAATGTCACGACGATGTAGCCCAAGTCGTTGAGGAAATGCGTGTCGTTATATTTCAGAGTCAATGCACTCTGCCGGTTTGGCTTCATGTTGGACTTCTCCATGTACCAGGCATGCAATCTATTGCAAATCATACCAACCTGGCGTAATTGTGAATCGGGCAATAACGACACTCCTAGAACAAGCTTCCATGGCACGGGACGCGGCTTAACTTTCGTCGCATGAGCCTTGGAGGCCTTGGAGCCTCGCTTATGATATGTTCTCGGTGGCGTCTCGGCGGGAGCCGATGCAACAGACTTTACTGGATTTGGAGGTGGAGGTGAAGCCACCGGAGCCGATGTGCCAGGTCCAGGGCGACGTCCCTCTTGGGCCACTGGATGTGAAGATTGTGGCACAGACATGTCGAGGACGATGTCCCTCTTGGGCCACTGAATGAATGTGTGGACGGCATCCCCGTATGTCTTAATCTCTTCGTTTGGGGGCTTCTCAAGAGGGACGGGCTTAAAAATATCATTAATCATGTCCACCTGGACCTTCATGAAACCGGTGTCTACTTGTACACCGTGCACGAGCGTCCCTGGCAGCAATGGATACACCATGCCGCGCCCAGCATCAACGGGAATAGAGCCAACAAGCCTGACTGTGAGGGTGCAAGGCATGGGCTCCTACATAACGATACAAGATGAGTTAAGGCGTCCACCAGAGAGATCTATGTACCATTCTAAAGAGGTACATTACCTGAATGTCATCAATACGTAAGTGGTCGTCGCTATGTTCAGAAATTGGTGTGGACGCGCAGCTACTGCGACGTTGAGGGGGACTGGGTACCGCAGTACTAGGAGTGGGTTGCGATTGGTTGCGGACTTGTCTCAGTTCTTCCCGCAACGAATCTATCTCTCCTCGAAGTGAGGCAGTCTGCTCTTGAAGTGAGGCAGATAGTTGTTCCTCAAGTTGAGCACGAAGCTCCTGTTTTATTTGTTCGCTGCGGTACGCCTTGGATCTCTTCCTACTCCTATATGTCTCGGAGTAATCTGGAAATCCGTGCCTCCAAGGTACATAAACCCCCATGCCTCGTGTGCGACCTGGGTGCTCCTTGTTTCCCAAGGCCTGTGATAGTAAATCTATCTCCCTATATTCTTCAAAGGAGCCACGAGAAGATTCGGTAGTCAATGATTGCTGCAAGAGGCAATTAATCATGTTATTTTTGAACCCATGAAGTTCAAGAGGTGTTAACAAGTATGTTGTTTAACATATTTTACCATGCGTTGGGACACTTCCTCATCTGCGGGGTTCTTGAAAGAGACACCCGAAGATGTGGTTGATGACCTCGCTCTTAACCAGTTTTGAGCGCGCTCGTTTGCGATCCCGGCAAATGGCGGAGAGGCCTCCGATCGGATTGCGACCTCATCCTGCATCCTCCATTGCGGGATTTTACCCGCGTACCCAACAGTGCCGAGTCTGTGAGGGTGCATGTTTTGTGACTGGAGATCCTTGTGCGCCGCACTTTGTTGTACAAATTCGGGCGTCGTCTTCATCTGCACAAAGGCCTCCCATGTTTCCGGCGACACGAAAGGATACTTCGTGAAGGGCGTGACATCCTCGGCCACGTACTTCGTCACAAGAGTGCTCTTAAAATTCTTCCATGCTTTTCCCATCGCGAGGAGCGCTTGCCGTTGCACGAGTCCCTGTGCTTCTGCTGGGAACTCGAACGAATTTGTAAGTTCCTCCCATAGCTGATTTTTGTGATCCTTTGTCAAATCTTTCCAGCTTGCTATGGTGATGGGGACCCGTTGCCTTCCAATTATCCCGCAGGTAGTCCGAAATGATGACGCTGCTTTCGACGGTTCCAGAGGGACCCCATCCGGAGAGACCACCGTGATGGTCCTTCGGCCCTCTGGCCTTTTCGATACTCCTCGGCCACGTTTAGATTTCGCAGTCTTGGGAGCGTGAGACCCAGATGACGACGACGAAGACTGTGTGGACGCCATCTCTCTTCTAAGAAAAAACTAACTGAAGTGAGCACTGGAGTGTGTCACTTGCTTTATGCCCTTTGACAAAGTTCTAACGATTAGCTAATTGCAGTGAGCTATGGGCCTTCCAAATAGACCTTGCGAAGCATATAACATGTGAAGCATATATATACATGTGAAGCATATACATGTGAAGCATATATATATCATGTGAAGCATATATATACATGTGAAGCATATACATGTGAAGCATATATATATCATGTGAAGCATATACATGTGAAGCATATATATATCATGTGAAGCATATATATATCATGTGAAGCATATACATGTGAAGCATATATATATCATGTGAAGCATATACATGTGAAGCATATATATATATATCATGTGAAGCATATACATGTGAAGCATATACATGTGAAGCATATATATATCATGTGAAGCATATACATGTGAAGCATATATATATCATGTGAAGCATATACATGTGAAGCATATACATGTGAAGCATATATATATCATGTGAAGCATATACATGTGAAGCACAGGGAGGGAGGGACCGGCGTCGGGCGGGAGCGGCGGCGTCGGGAGCGGCGGCGTCGGGAGGGAGGGACCGGCGTCGGGCGGGACCGCCGGCTACTGGAGGGAGCGGCGTCGGGAGGGAGCGGCGGCGTCGGGAGCGGCGGCGTCGGGAGGGAGGGACCGGCGTCGGGCGGGACCGCCGGCTACGGGAGGGAGCGACGTCGGGAGGGAGCGGCGGCGTCGGGAGCGGCGGCGTCGGGAGGGAGGGACCGGCGTCGGGCGGGACCGCCGGCTACGGGAGGGAGCGGCGTCGGGAGGGAGCGGCGGCGTCGGGAGGGAGGGACCGGCGTCGGGGGGGACCGCCGGCTTCGGGAGGGAGCGGCGTAGGGAGGGAGCGGCGGCGTAGGGAGGGAGCGGCGGCGTCGGGAGCGGCGGCGTCGGGAGGGAGGGACCGGCGTCGGGGGGGACCGCCGGCTTCGGGAGGGAGCGGCGTCAGGAGGGACCGGCGGCTTCGGGAGGGACCGGCGGCGTCGGGAGGGAGCGGCGGTGGGAGGGAGCAAAACCTAGCTAGCAGGGGCGCTGCAGAGTGGAGACAAGAGACTGCGGCAGAGCGGACTCCGCAGACCTAGCGCGGGTATTTAAAGATGATCTATCACAGACGGTTCTATAAATATAACCGTTTGTGATATGCATTATCACAGACGGTTCTATCTATAGAACCGTTTGTGATAGGAATTATCACAGACGGTTCTATAGATAGAACCGTCTGTGATAATTCCTATCACAAACGGTTCTATAGATAGAACCGTCTGTGATAATGCATATCACAAACGGTTATATTTATAGAACCGTCTGTGATAGATCATCTTTAAATACCTGCGCTAGGTCTGCGGAGTCCGCTCTGCCGCAGTCTCTTGTCTCCACTCTGCAGCGCCCCTGCTAGCTAGGTTTTGCTCCCTCCCACCCCTGCTACCCATATTATCACAGACGGTTATATCGATAGAACCGGCTGTGATGTGTTATCACAGACGGTTTCTTTTGATAAACCGCCTGTGATAGTTCACTATAAATACCCGTAGCTAGCTAGGTTCCTATATCATTTATGAAAAACGCAAGCATAACCATAAATATAACTATTTCTTAGTTCCTTAGTCATTTTACAATTACAATGCATGGGTTCCTTAGTCATTTTACAATTACAATGCATGGGTTCCTTAGTCATTTTACAATTACAATGGAACATACATACATTTATGAAAAACACAAGCATAACCTATATCATTTATTACACTTTGGCTATATCATTTTAAATAAAGCCCTTCACGATGATCGATACGCATATAGCTTGCTTCATCGCCTTGTTCTTCATCGAGCCTGATGCCGTCTCCGAATGGAGGCAAATCATCAAATTGATTGTACTCTTCCTCATCCACAACATTCTCAACCCCGACAATCCTTCTTTTTCCCTGAAGAACTACATGGCGCTTCTTATTTGCCGGGTCGGTTACATAAAATACTTGAACAACTTGCCTCGCGAGTACGAATGGTTCGTCTTTGTATCCTACACATTCGAGGTCCACGGTAGTGACGCCGTACTTGTCAACCTTTACACCCCGTGGGAGTTGGACCCAACGGCACCGAAATAGAGGAATTTTGAAAATTACGTAGTCAAGCTCCCAAATCTCCTCTACAAGCCCGTAGTACGAGCTTGGGCCAGCGGTTCTGCCGTGCGAATCATAGGCATCTATGCGGACACCTGAGTTCTGCACTGTGCTCTTTCTATCTTGATCTGTTGTATAAAATGTGTAGCCATTAATGTCGTATCCTTGCCATGTCACAATTGTAAATTTTGGCCCTTTTGCCAACCATTGTAGTGTTTCATTTGACGACCTCCTAGTCAATTGCGCCTTCAACCATTCGTTGAACTGACGGTTGTGTTGTCTCGTGATCCAAACTTCTGACTGGCCTGCATTCTCCTGACGTAGCATGTCCTTGTGCTCTTCAATATATGGGGTCACTTCAGTCATGTGTTGTAAAACCATGAAATGGGCTTGAGCATACGTATTTTGATCCGGGGTTATTGCTTTCCTCCCGATAGTCCCTATACCCTCTAACCTCCCCTCGTGACGAGATAGAGGTACACCTATCGGCTCTACCTGAGAAATGTAGCCGATGCAGAATTCAATGACCTCTTCTGTTGTATAACCTTCGATGATGCTACCCTCCGGTCGAGATCGATTGCGTACATAGGACTTCAGAATTCCCATGTACCTCTCGAAAGGGTACATATGACGTAGAAATACGGGGCCACATATTTTTATCTCTTTCACAAGGTGGACAATGAGATGGACCATGATATCAAAAAATGATGGAGGGAAATACATCTCTAGATGACATAGAGTTGTCACCACCTCGGTTTGCAGAGCATCTAGTCCATCCGGATCAATGACCTTCTGAGCAATTGCGTTGAAGAAATAACATAGCCTTATGATTGTCACTCGAACCTTGTTCGGCAAAATACTTCTAATTGCAACAGGTAGCATTTGAGTCATTAGCACATGACAGTCGTGAGACTTCATGCCAATTAATTTCAAATGTTCCATGGAAACAAGTTTCTTCATGCTTGTCGAGTGACCGGATGGAACTTTCACACCATTTAAGGACTGGCACAATTCAGTTCTCTCGGACTTAGACAGAGTGTAACATGCTGGGGGAAGGTACGTCCGGCCTTTATCGGTCTCTATCGGTGCTAACTCGGTCCTGATGTTCATAGCGACCAAGTCACGCCTTGCGTTAACACCATCCTTTGTTTTGTCAGGAATGTTCAGTAAGAGACCAATCAAACTGTCACATACATTCTTCTCTACGTGCATGACATCGATGCAATTGCGAACTTCTAAGTGCTCCCAATAAGGCAAGTCCCAAAATATTGACCTCTTTTTCCACATGTTCTTCCTCAATTTACGTCCCTTTCCAAACACAACATTTATATCCTTAACCATATCATACACCTCTTTCCCGCTAAAAGGTCTTGGTACTGAGTCATCCTCTTTTTTCCGTCAAATTGTTTCTTCATCTTGCGGTATGGGTGATACTTTGGAAGGAACCTACGGTGACGCATGTACACAGTTTTTCGGGAGTTGTTCAACCACACACTCTCCGTATAATCTAAGCAGTGCGGACACGCTTTGGCTCTTTTTATACTAAACCCTGACAGGTTACCAAGGGCAGGAAAATCATTAATGGTGCAGAACAACATGGCCCGTAGAGTGAAGTTCTCTCGTTTGTCCGCATCCCATACATGTACCCCTTCATTCCACAGTGTTGCAAGATCTTCCACCAATGGGGCTAGGAACACATCAATATCGTTGCCAGGTTGCTTCGGCCCTTGGATAAGTAGTGACATCAAAATATATTTCCGCTTCATACACAGCCAAGGAGGAAGGTTGTACATGCACAGAGTCACGGGCCAGGTGCTATGTCGGCTGCTCATGTTACCAAAAGGATTCATTCCATCTGTACTCAACCCAAACCTTATATTTCTCGGTTCCACACCGAAATCTACAAACATCCTATCGATGTTCCTCCACTGGGCAGAATCAGCAACATGTCTTATCATTCCGTCTTTCTTACGCTGCTCGTAGTGCCAACGCATCAATCTTGCATCCTTGCGGTTTGCAAATAAACGCTTCAAACGGGGGATTACAGGAAGATACCACATCACCTTAGCAGGAGGTCCTTGCTTCACCTCGATGCCCTTCCCATCATCAGAGTCATTTTTACGCTTGTATCGGGATGCTTTGCACACCGGACAAACATGTAAGCTAGCATACTCTTTACGGTACAGGATACAATCATTCCGACATGCATGTATTCTTTCTACTTCCATTCCTAATGGACAAAGAATCTTCTTGACTTGGTAGGTGGTTCTCGGCAACACATTTCCCGTTGGAAGCATGTCCACTAGGAGACCTAATAATGCCGTGAAACTCTTGTCGGACCAACCATTGCTTGCCTTCAATTTTAGCAGTTCTAGAACTGATGACAACCTCGTGTATTGCGGCTTGCAGCCCGGGAACAAAGGTTTCTCCGAGTCCTCCATCAAGCCCTCGAATTTACCAAACTCTCTCTCACTATAGTTCCCTTCTGCATCACGTAACATCTGATCCAGATTGTCATCCTGCGACCTATCCTCATGATCGAAAGAACAGTCCACATCTGGTATATCGTTGCCTCCCTCGACTATGTCATAACTACCTTCTTGTGTACTTTTTTCTTCACCGTGACTGGTCCAACATTTGTACCCTTTTCTGAAACCCCTTCAAATCAAGTGAGCTTCAATCTGCGCTGAGTTGCTAAACATCTTGAGATTATCACAATCAATACATGGGCAATACATATATTTCATCCCCTTCTTCAACATATCCAGCTCGGCCGCCCTTCTAAAAGCAGACACGCCAGTAATGTACTCTTCACACACACGGTTCTCAATATACATCCAGCTTCGGTCCATCTACGCTACACAAGTGACAAATGGGTGTCAAAAATGATTATTACCCCTACTACTAACCTCTGATCAGATCACTAAGAATGTTATGTAATTGAGTACTAATCTCTGATCAGATCACTAAGAATGTTAAGTATACTAACCTCTGATCAGATCACTAAGAAGACGGTGATATTTTTTCGCCCCCAACTCCCTAAAGCCGGCCGCCTTGCTCCACCGATGAAGCGCAATGAAGACAGATCGGTGTCGACATCCTTCAAGCAAGTACGCCAAGCAATTAATACTACGCAGAATATCACAGACGGTTCCAACCACAAACGGTCTGTGAAAATGATATATCACAGACGGTTCGTATTAATAACCGTCTGTGAATTATCACCGACGGTTACTAATATGAACCGTTTGTGATACAAGCAATATCACAGACGGTTCAACTTAATGAGAGTCCATGTGGAGGTGACCACATATTTGTGATGAGTAATTGACTCTTGTTTTAGAAAGTTTGAGTTTGGGTTGGGCTCTTCCTGCCAAGTCATAGCCTTAGAAGTGATCGGAATCGCCTTCTGTGCAAAGTCGTAGCTTCTGACTGTGGTCGTAGGCTCTTACGACCACATTGGTTGTGGTCGGAAGCCTGTCGGGCAGGTTATGAACTTATTGTCGTCAATCGGGAGCCAGCCGGGTTGTTTACGACCACTCTATCAGCAGTCGAAAGCCGGAAAACAATGTTTTACTCTTTCTGGCCGTGGTCGGAAGGCTGTACGACCACATGGCGTTTACGACCACTCTGACCTTGGTCGTAGGTCACCAGGGAAGTCTACGACTGGTTTTGCCGTGGTTGAAAATCTATTCGACCACGTTGGCCGTGGTCGAAGCCTAGTACGACCACGTTTGGTCGTGGTCAAAGGCAGTTACGACCACACTGACGGAGAACGCGGTCGTAAGGCGTAGTCGGTGGTCGAAAGCAGTCATACGACCACGTTGTCGCAGACTTCACTTCCTAAGAACGAAAGCGGGTTTCGACCACGTTATGGGCGAACATGGTCGTAGCTCGGTCGGATGCGGTCAGACGAGCTTGGAGCGTGGTCGCAAGTGGGCGACTGCGGTCGGAAGTGTTCAAACGTTGTTGGAAGGGCTTCGACCACAGTGAACCAAGTCGTACGTGATCGAGAAGGGTTTCGACCACGGTGGAAAGCGATGAACGTGGTCGGAAAGTGGTTCGACCACGATGGAATCTCTGGTTTTGGTCGTAGTCTCTGGGAACCGGTCGTATGGACTTCGGAGGTAGTCGTATCATCTTGCGATATGGTCGTAGGACTTAAGAAAGTCTTGATCTATGGTTTCGACCAGTCATAAGTTGGTACAACTTGGTCGGTAAGTTGGAACTGAAACTTGTGATGGTCGTAGCAAGCTTTAAGGCGGTCGTAAGGACCACTGGGGTGGTCGTATGGTCTATGGTAACGATCGTAGGTCTTGAGAATTAATGTTTAAGTATTTTTGACCGATCGTAGTGAATGTACGACCTTGTGAAGCATGATTTGAGTTCCTTTTATGCAGATGTCTGTACACATTGTGTTGTGCGGTGCTATGTAACGGTTTGCTTGTCTATGTGGCTGCAGGACTTCGGAGCTATTTCATGGTGAGGCGTGGGAGGACCGGGACTAGGCACAGGAGGTGTTGAGGTCCAGACGGTCGGAGACGCCAAAGATGATCAATGCTGGTGAGGTGGTTGTGAGCCGGGAGACAAGGAACCGGAGCTAGAGTTACCGGAAGTGGACACGACGGGCAACGGTGAGGTGGACCGGGACTAGGCTCAGGGAGGAGATAAGGTACAGTCGGTCAGGTGCCGGGTGAGGTCGTGCGCAGTGGAACGGACTGGGACTAGGCTCTGGAGGAGTTGAGGTCCGATCGGTCTGGAGGAGTTTATGACTAGGATCTTGAGACAAGTCTTGGTGAGGCTTGGAGTGGTCGGGACTAGACATGGGAGATGTTGAGGTCCAGAACGACTGGGTGAAGCCGAAGAAGACTAGGGGCTCAAGGTGGTTGCAAGCGTGATCGGCAAGGCAGGAGGAAGCTTCCGGGAAGGCAGTGGAGTGGCATTTTGGAGAAATGCGGAAAGCTGCAAAGGGAAGCTGTGTCTCTGCCAATGCACAGGAGTTGTTGGCACTAACGGGCAAAGCAGTGGAGCCGTTGGGTGTAACGGGTAAAGCACTGGAGCTCGTTCTCGCTAGTGGGTAAAGTGAGTTGAAAACCCGGTGTTAGGTGGGGGTTTGCGGGTTTTCCCCCTCTTTGGTGTGTGAGTGTGTGGCTATAAATAGAGAGGGTAGAGCTCGGGTACTTGTGAGATTCTGATCCCCGAGTTGCTCTGTTCTTTCTTTGTTATTTGTGAGTGTGTGGGTTCTCGGGATGGAGCAAGTGTGCTCATGTATCTCCCAGTTGGAGTGGCTGTAGAAACCTCCATTATCAATCATTCATCTCTCTTCCTCTATTTGTTTTCTGTCGTCTTGAGATGTTGTGATTGACTTGTTTGCGATCTGTTTTGAGAGCTTGGACTTCTTGCTATCCTTTTCTCTCCTCTCTTCTTCGTGAGTCTGCTTTCGTCTTTGTGTGCTTTGATTAGCTCAGAACTGGGAATCTGTCTCAAGGCCACTTGGCCAGTTCATTCCCGAGAGCAGGAGTCGAATTAGAGAAGTTCACTTTACCGGATGATTGTGCGCCTCGAGTCCGTCTGTTCTTAGTTCATCCTCTCAGTTATCACTGTTTGATTTCTTTTGTCGGCTCAGGCAAGTGTTCGACCACGTGGTGTTCGACCATCAGTTGGCTTACGACCACGTGTGTTCGATCGAAGAAGCTAGTTCTTTCGCCCGATTTGTCGTGTGAGTACTTGGGGAGTTTTTAGAAGGCACCATTCACCCCCCCTCTGTTGCCATTTCGGTCCTACAATTGGTATCAGAGCCGGTTAGCTCTTTTCAATAGATCTTAACCGGTCTCAAGAGCCATGGCGACGGACAAGTACTCGACCAAACCTCCCGTCTTTGATGGCCTGGATTATCCCTTCTGGAAGAGCCGAATGGAAACATATATCCAGGCTCAGGGGTATGCCATTTGGCGGAAGGTGAAGGTCAGATTCGTTGTTCCTGCCGATGAGAACATCAATGTGGCAAACATGCCCGATGTTGAGGCAAATGCGAAGGCAAGGAACATCATTATCCAGGGCTTGAGTAGAAGCGAGTTCGATCGCATCTCTCACCTGTCGTCCGCTTACGACATCTGGGTGACCCTTGATGCATACCATGAGGGCACCACCCAGATTAAGACGGTCCGACAGGACCAGTTCAAGCGCGAATACAACAAATTCGAGATGCTTGCTGGAGAGTCCCTGGATGAGTGCTTTTCGCGATTTCACAAAATCTTGAGCAACCTCCGAGCGGTCGGTCTTACATACCCCGACTCGGATAACGCTCGCCAAATGCTCGCGGCACTCGATCTTCGTGTCTGGGAAATGAAAGTGACCACCATCAAAGACACGACAGACCTCTCGACCCTGACTCTTGACGCGCTGTACTCGCGCCTCAAGACTCACGAGATTGACGTTGTCTCTCGACGGTCGAAGTCACAGTCGATGGCTTTGGTCACCGATCCCGTTTCTTCTTCCGGGCTCTCTTCGGATTCTTTTTGCGGTTTCTCCCTTGCTGCTCTCTGTGACATAACTGATGATCAGTTAGAACAGCTTGCGGATGATCAGCTGGCCCTCCTAGCCCGAAGGTTTTCCCATGCCTACAAGGGTAGGAGAGACAGAAAGAGAGGAGGACCCGTGATTTGCTTCGAGTGTGGTGGCCCCAACCACATTCGAGCGAACTGTCCCAAGCTGGAGAAGGGCAAGAACGACTACGGCGGTTCAGGCAAAAACGACTACACCGACAAGAACCGCAACAAGAAGACTCCAGCTCAGACGCCGGGAAAGAAGAAGTTCCGCAACTTCGGGAAGGCCAAGAAGCTCTTCCACCGCGTCCTCACCGCCTTCGACGACCTCGACCTCAGCGAGGTGGAGGGATGGAGCGACGACGACGGGACGGGTGACCAAGAGCCCAAGGATGGCGGCGACGACTTCTCCGGCATGTGCTTCATGGCCCTCGAGGGCGAACTCAGCGACAGCGAGCTGTACTCCGACTCGGACGAGGTATGTCCCTCCTATGACCAACTTAATGAAGCTTTCCTTAAGCTAGGAGGTTTTCATGCTAGAGCTAGGACTAGGTGTACCGAGTTAGAGAAGGAAGTAGATAGACTGTCACGGGAGCTTACTTCTCTTACATCTGCTCCCTCCCGTGACGACTGTGATACATGCTGTGCTTTGCTGGGTGATTTGGAGAAGTTAAGGACTTCGCATGATAGTGTGTCCTCCGAGCTTGATTCTATTAAGGTGGAGAATGTTAGTCTGCTTGCTGAGTTAGAGTTGAGTAGGATGGCTGTTACCCTACTTACTACTGATGAGACTACTTCTCCCACCTCATGTGAGGTTAAGGACATTGCTGCTAGAGGACCTTATGCCATGCTTCTTGATCTGCCCGAGTCTTGTGAAAACTGCAATAATTTGAAGATGAACTTAAAACGGGCAGATCATAAAATTGCTGAATTGCGTGCTTCTTTACTTGAGCCCATTGATTCATGTTTGAATTGTCCTAGATTAACTGCTGAACTTGAATCTGTCTCAAAACAGTTTCAAGATATGATTGATCATGATAGGAAGTTGGCTCAGTATGCTTCTAAGGAACCTGTTAGCTCACCATGCAAAAACTGTGACAAACTAAAATCTGATTTGATTGCATTGGATGAGAAATGTGTGAAGCTAACTAAGGACTTACTAGAGAAGCAACCATCAGCTTGTATTGTTTGTGCTGAGAAGGGGGAGAAGCCCCAGGGTAAGGGTGAGACGCCTAGAGACGCGAACCAACCTGCTAGTAGTAGGACTGTCCCCTCAGAGTCGGCTGTGCGTGCACAAGCCATTCTTTCCTCTACTATTGGTTCTTCTTCTGCTCCCTTACCTCCTGCTGTTTCCTCTTCTCCCTGCTCTTCTTGCACCTCTCTCTTTCGGGAGTGTCAGTATCTTATGAACACTCTCGAGAGATTTGTAGGAGGCAAGAAGAAGCTTAATCTCATTCTAGACCAATCCAAGATTTGTAAGTTCAATCAGGGTCTAGGATATGATTATTATGAGGACATGAGGAAGCATCCACCTGCCGTGCTCAGACCCATAGCACCAGGTGCGATCGAGACCGAGCCCAGGACCGAGAAAGTCCAATTTAAGTCAGCGGGCTATGTCCAGGGGATTTCTGACAGCAAGGTGGTTGCACCTGCTGCTCCGGCCTCTCAGAAGGCGAAGCCTCCCCGTGCTACTTCTACCTCTCAGAGGATGAAGTATCACTGCACCTTCTGTCAGAAGGATGGACACACGGTTGATCGATGCTTCAGGCGCGCCAAGATCGCGCGTAGAGACCGTGTTGAGTCCCTTAGGGGTATTCAGGGTCAGCCCCAGATCCTGAGTGCACCTAAGACCAACACGAGGTCTAGGTTTGCTCCTGTTACGGAGTTTAGGCAGCATAGAGGACTTGGTTTTTCTGAGTTTTCTGTTCTCCGTCCTCATGCTGCCTCTGGTCGTGACTTCCGCCGTCCTGAGGGTAGATCTCGTTTCCCCCATCGAGACAGTTACCCGCGGCATGATCAGCGTGTTGCCGGTGTTCCGACTCGCTCTCCCGTAGCAGCCGGACCCCGCAACAGCTCCAGGTCTGCTCACAGACCTTCTGCTTCTTTGAGTCTCAGAGAGCGTAGGGTAGATAGAGGTCAGTCGTGCTTGACTACTTCATCTGCTCGACGTGTTGTTCAGTATTGGGTGCCAAAATCACTCTTGATTTACCCCAGTACTGAGACTTTACTCTCTGCTTGACTCAGGTTCGCCGGGCAGGGAAGGGAAAGGTTTGGCTTGTAGACTCCGGGTGTTCACGACACATGACCGGAGACTCCCGTTGGTTTTCTTCCCTTGCCCGTGCTCCAGGTGATGAGACGATCACCTTCGGAGATGCTTCATCTGGGCGCGTCATCGCCAAAGGTACTGTGCGCATTAATGATTCTTTCATTTTGAAAGATGTAGCCTTGGTTAGTAAGCTGCAGTACAATTTGCTTTCAGTCTCTCAGCTTACCGATGACGGTTTCGAGGTGAGCTTTAAGAAGAATGCTTGTAAAATTGTTGATTCTTCGGGTAGTCTGGTTTGCGTGATTTCTCGTTATGGGAGGATCTTTCGTGCTGTTTTTTCTGAGTCTTCTAGCGATCCTCTCAGGTGTTTAGTTGCTTCTGAGTCCCGCGACCTTTCTTTCTGGCATAGGAGACTTGGTCATATTGGATTTGATCATTTGACTCGAGTTAGCGGCCACGATCTCATTCGTGGTCTGCCGAAACTCAAGATGGTCAAAGATCTTGTTTGCACTCCATGCCGGCACGGCAAGATGGTTGCCGCTTCTCATCCTCCGGTCACAGTTACTATGACCGATGCACCGGGACAGCTGCTCCATATGGACACAGTTGGACCAGCTCGAGTGCAGTCAGCAGGAGGGAAGTGGTATGTTCTTGTTGTGGTCGATGACTTCTCGAGGTATTCTTGGGTGTTTTTCTTAGCCTCGAAGGATGAGACGTTTTCACATTTCCGAGGTCTTTTCAGTAGGCTTTCCGTTGAGCTCCCAGGTGCCTTACGAGCGATCCGCAGTGACAATGGCACGGAGTTCAAGAATTCCTACTTTGAGAGTTTCTGTGGTGAGACAGGTGTAGAGCACCAGTTCTCTTCTCCATACGTCCCTCAGCAGAATGGCGTTGTGGAGAGGAAGAACCGTACCTTGGTCGAGATGGCCAGGACGATGCTTGATGAGTACTCTACACCGCGGAAGTTTTGGGCTGAGGCTATAGCCACCGCGTGCCATGTCTCAAATCGAGTATTTCTTAGGGCACACTTGCACCGCACTTCTTATGAGTTGAGATACGGGCGAAAGCCCAGCGTCTCTCATTTTCGTGTGTTTGGTTGCAAGTGCTTTATTCTGAAGTCCGGGAACCTAGACAAGTTCGAGTCACGTTCTTGTGATGGAATCTTTCTAGGTTACTCGCCTTCTTCGCGGGCTTATAGGGTCTGGAACTGCGAGTCTAGTAAAATGGTAGAGACCTGTGAGGTGACCTTTGACGAGGCCAGTCCGGGGACTAGGCCCGATATCTCAGGTTCTTTAGAGCAGTCCGAGACCATCTTTGTGGATGATGAGGATGATGGAGACGACGGTTGTCTACCTGATCCTGTCCCTCATCCACCCCTTGAGGTGCCGTCTTCCACCGCACCTCGAGGTGATCAGCCCATGCCTTCTGCTTCTTCTGGAGCTGGTGGCTCTGTTCCTACCTCGTCAGCTCATGAGGTAGAGGCCACTTCTTCATCTCATCCTGGACCTCCTAGACATATCCAGAAAGCTCATCCTTCAGAGCAGATCATTGGAGACCTTTTCGAGCGTGTTACCCGCTCAAAATCTGACTTATCTCAATTCTGTCTCCATTCTGCTTTCATTGCCTCCCTTGAGCCCAAAGATGTCTCTCATGCTTTATCTGATGAGTCTTGGGTCAATGCCATGCATGAGGAGCTAGAAAATTTCGAGAGGAACAAGGTCTGGTTGCTTGTCGAGCCCCCGCGAGGTCACAATATTATTGGGACTAAGTGGGTGTTCAAGAACAAGCAGAGCGAGGATGGAGTGGTAATTCGAAACAAGGCTAGACTGGTTGCTCAGGGGTTCTCCCAGGTTGAAGGTCAAGATTTCGAGGAAACCTTTGCCCCTGTAGCTAGACTTGAAGCCATTAGAATCCTGCTTGCCTTTGCAGCTTCTAAGGGTTTCAAGCTTTACCAGATGGACGTCAAGAGTGCCTTTCTCAATGGTCTTATTGAGGAAGAGGTCTACGTCCGACAGCCTCCTGGTTTCGAAAACCCCAAATACCCAAACCATGTCTTCAAGCTTTCCAAAGCATTGTATGGACTTAAGCAGGCCCCCAGGGCTTGGTATGAGAGGCTTAAGTCCTACTTGTTGAGTCATGGGTTTGAAATGGGTAAAGTTGATAAGACCTTGTTCATCCGCCGGCTTGGCGCTGACCTTCTGCTCGTCCAGATCTATGTGGATGACATTATCTTTGGCGGCTCTTCCCATACTCTGGTTTCCCAGTTCTCGGATGTCATGAGCACCGAGTTTGAAATGAGTATGATGGGTGAGTTGACCTTCTTCCTTGGCTTCCAAATTAAGCAGACTCGGGAGGGTACATTTCTTCATCAAGGAAAGTACACTCGTGACCTCCTGAAGCGCTTCGATATGCGTGATGGTAAGCCGGTGTCAACTCCCATGGCTTTGACAGCCTATCTTGACCCAGATGAGGATGGCGAGCCAGTTGATCAGAAAGAGTTCAGAAGTATGATCGGCTCCCTTCTTTACCTCACTGCCTCGAGACCAGACATACACTTCTCCGTGTGTCTGTGTGCTCGTTTTCAGGCTTCTCCTTGCGTATCTCACCGTCAGGCGGTGAAGCGCATCTTTCGGTACCTTCGAGCTACCATTGACTATGGTATCTGGTACTCTTCCTCATCCTGTCTTTCCTTGAGAGCCTTTTCGGATGCAGACTTCGCTGGCTGTAGGATAGATAGGAAGAGCACTTCCGGCACCTGCCAATTCATTGGCACTTCTCTCGTTTCCTGGTCTTCAAGGAAGCAGTCTGGTGTGGCACAGTCCACTGCAGAGGCCGAGTACGTTGCTGCAGCCAGTTGCTGTAGCCAGGTACTTTGGATGGTTTCGACCCTACGGGACTTTGGGTTAGCTTTAGACAGTGTTCCACTCTTTTGTGATAACACGTCTGCTATCAACATTGCTAAGAACCCAGTGCAGCACTCTCGGACCAAGCATATTGATATTCGCTTCCACTTCCTTAGAGACCATGTAGAGAAAGGTGACATAGTGCTCCAGTTTGTGGAGAGTGACCACCAGTTGGCTGATATCTTCACCAAGCCTTTGGATAGTTCGAGGTTTTCAGCTCTGCGGGGAGAGCTTGGGGTGGTGTGTCCTTACGGATTGTAGTGAGGAGGAGCTTTGGGCTTTACTGCTTTACTATATTGATTATGCTTCTGTCTCATTTCTGTTGCATTGCATTTGCGGGTGCATTTGGGTTTAGTCCTTCCAGCATAGGTTAGAGTGCTTCTCTTGCCGAAATGCTTAGACTTCTAACTCTTATCTTGTGCTTCCAGGATTAGCTATTTCTTATCTCACTAGGTTGAGCTCACTCACTTCTTGTAGGTTCTAGCGAGGGTTGGGCCACCCTCGGGTAGACAGGGTACGTGTTTGCTCTCTAGTGTGTGTTCGACGATCAGCTGTTAGTCCTGGAGTCATTTGGGGTAGATGAGAGTCAGTTTAAGCCATAGTTGCTTCTATATCTTTTCTATGCTTTAAGGACTGCCTATTTGGTTTTCTTTGCCAGCTTCTCGATTCTATTGCTTTGGTTCAGGGGGAGTTCAATTGGGAGCTTCTGGAGCTTAATTCTGACTTAACTCAACTTGAACTAAAAGTTGCATGTCATGTTTAGGGGGAGCTGGATCTTTCGTGCATTTTCAGCATTCTAGTATTGTAATATAACTACATTGAGCCTTGATTATTATCCTGTTATGACATGTTTACAATGCTTTACACCTTGCCATGATTTGTGCTTTATATGCTAGATTGATCATGACTTCATATGTGTAGACTAGCTTTTACCATGATAAGTTAATTAAAATTGCCAAACTTGAAGTAAAACTTGTCATGCTAGCATTTGAGTTTAGTCTTTCTGGAGCTATCTCTGTATGATTCATGCCATGTCAACTAGGCTTAGCTGAGCGTTGAATCTTTTATTGAGCCTTAGATTGAGCTATTTTAGTCTCTTGATGTAGCATGAGGTAGTACAACATATTTACAAAGCAAAAAGATCTCTTTTGTGCGAAAAAAACTGATTTCACCAATTCTTTCTCATGAGACGGCTTGCCATTGCACTAGGCATGAACTCAGGGGAGTTTTGGATGACCTAGACTATCTTCTTAAGCTTCTCGCTTGAAGTAGTCGCATAAGGCTTGAGATCTAGCACATAAAAAATTGGGTTGGAAACGACCATGAGCTTTAAAAAGAAAATATTTCATGTGCTCAATTTGCTTAAGCTACAAAAAGAACCAAGTACTTGCGCCAATGTTTCATTCTTGAGCATAGCACTCTAGTTGGTCTCAATATTAGCTTCTTGGTTCCGCTTAGCTTACTTGACATGGCCGGCATCATCCTTGGGTATCTCTAGTTAGACTTTACCTCTTGATGACTTGACATTCTCACTTAATGCACTATATTTCAGATTGTCATCTATGTGTTCTAGCTAGCTTATACATGTCATGTCATGATCTAGATAGCTTTTTATAGAGTTATGGCTTGGTGTATCTCATTATGGTCAATATGGATAATTCTCATGGCTCTAAATGCTTAAAATAAACAAACTTCAGCCATATTCATCCATTGACATGTCATATTCTCTCTATTGCATCTTGATGCGTTTATTGCCAAAAGGGGGAGAATAGAGAAGAAAAAGTCTGTTGGGAACAGTTTAGAGCTTTGGAGATCAATTTGCTCTTTCAGTTGTTGCTCTAATGTTCCTTCTGTCGACATGGTCATTAGCTCCATTCTCTTTCTTTGGACCATGTTGGATTCTTAAAACTCAAACTCATCTTCATGGTTTTTCTGGGTTTGTCAATATACTCATCAAGGGGGAGATTGAGAGTCCATGTGGAGGTGACCACATATTTGTGATGAGTAATTGACTCTTGTTTTAGAAAGTTTGAGTTTGGGTTGGGCTCTTCCTGCCAAGTCATAGCCTTAGAAGTGATCGGAATCGCCTTCTGTGCAAAGTCGTAGCTTCTGACTGTGGTCGTAGGCTCTTACGACCACATTGGTTGTGGTCGGAAGCCTGTCGGGCAGGTTATGAACTTATTGTCGTCAATCGGGAGCCAGCCGGGTTGTTTACGACCACTCTATCAGCAGTCGAAAGCCGGAAAACAATGTTTTACTCTTTCTGGCCGTGGTCGGAAGGCTGTACGACCACATGGCGTTTACGACCACTCTGACCTTGGTCGTAGGTCACCAGGGAAGTCTACGACTGGTTTTGCCGTGGTTGAAAATCTATTCGACCACGTTGGCCGTGGTCGAAGCCTAGTACGACCACGTTTGGTCGTGGTCAAAGGCAGTTACGACCACACTGACGGAGAACGCGGTCGTAAGGCGTAGTCGGTGGTCGAAAGCAGTCATACGACCACGTTGTCGCAGACTTCACTTCCTAAGAACGAAAGCGGGTTTCGACCACGTTATGGGCGAACATGGTCGTAGCTCGGTCGGATGCGGTCAGACGAGCTTGGAGCGTGGTCGCAAGTGGGCGACTGCGGTCGGAAGTGTTCAAACGTTGTTGGAAGGGCTTCGACCACAGTGAACCAAGTCGTACGTGATCGAGAAGGGTTTCGACCACGGTGGAAAGCGATGAACGTGGTCGGAAAGTGGTTCGACCACGATGGAATCTCTGGTTTTGGTCGTAGTCTCTGGGAACCGGTCGTATGGACTTCGGAGGTAGTCGTATCATCTTGCGATATGGTCGTAGGACTTAAGAAAGTCTTGATCTATGGTTTCGACCAGTCATAAGTTGGTACAACTTGGTCGGTAAGTTGGAACTGAAACTTGTGATGGTCGTAGCAAGCTTTAAGGCGGTCGTAAGGACCACTGGGGTGGTCGTATGGTCTATGGTAACGATCGTAGGTCTTGAGAATTAATGTTTAAGTATTTTTGACCGATCGTAGTGAATGTACGACCTTGTGAAGCATGATTTGAGTTCCTTTTATGCAGATGTCTGTACACATTGTGTTGTGCGGTGCTATGTAACGGTTTGCTTGTCTATGTGGCTGCAGGACTTCGGAGCTATTTCATGGTGAGGCGTGGGAGGACCGGGACTAGGCACAGGAGGTGTTGAGGTCCAGACGGTCGGAGACGCCAAAGATGATCAATGCTGGTGAGGTGGTTGTGAGCCGGGAGACAAGGAACCGGAGCTAGAGTTACCGGAAGTGGACACGACGGGCAACGGTGAGGTGGACCGGGACTAGGCTCAGGGAGGAGATAAGGTACAGTCGGTCAGGTGCCGGGTGAGGTCGTGCGCAGTGGAACGGACTGGGACTAGGCTCTGGAGGAGTTGAGGTCCGATCGGTCTGGAGGAGTTTATGACTAGGATCTTGAGACAAGTCTTGGTGAGGCTTGGAGTGGTCGGGACTAGACATGGGAGATGTTGAGGTCCAGAACGACTGGGTGAAGCCGAAGAAGACTAGGGGCTCAAGGTGGTTGCAAGCGTGATCGGCAAGGCAGGAGGAAGCTTCCGGGAAGGCAGTGGAGTGGCATTTTGGAGAAATGCGGAAAGCTGCAAAGGGAAGCTGTGTCTCTGCCAATGCACAGGAGTTGTTGGCACTAACGGGCAAAGCAGTGGAGCCGTTGGGTGTAACGGGTAAAGCACTGGAGCTCGTTCTCGCTAGTGGGTAAAGTGAGTTGAAAACCCGGTGTTAGGTGGGGGTTTGCGGGTTTTCCCCCTCTTTGGTGTGTGAGTGTGTGGCTATAAATAGAGAGGGTAGAGCTCGGGTACTTGTGAGATTCTGATCCCCGAGTTGCTCTGTTCTTTCTTTGTTATTTGTGAGTGTGTGGGTTCTCGGGATGGAGCAAGTGTGCTCATGTATCTCCCAGTTGGAGTGGCTGTAGAAACCTCCATTATCAATCATTCATCTCTCTTCCTCTATTTGTTTTCTGTCGTCTTGAGATGTTGTGATTGACTTGTTTGCGATCTGTTTTGAGAGCTTGGACTTCTTGCTATCCTTTTCTCTCCTCTCTTCTTCGTGAGTCTGCTTTCGTCTTTGTGTGCTTTGATTAGCTCAGAACTGGGAATCTGTCTCAAGGCCACTTGGCCAGTTCATTCCCGAGAGCAGGAGTCGAATTAGAGAAGTTCACTTTACCGGATGATTGTGCGCCTCGAGTCCGTCTGTTCTTAGTTCATCCTCTCAGTTATCACTGTTTGATTTCTTTTGTCGGCTCAGGCAAGTGTTCGACCACGTGGTGTTCGACCATCAGTTGGCTTACGACCACGTGTGTTCGATCGAAGAAGCTAGTTCTTTCGCCCGATTTGTCGTGTGAGTACTTGGGGAGTTTTTAGAAGGCACCATTCACCCCCCCCTCTGTTGCCATTTCGGTCCTACACTTAATAACCGTCGGTGATTGTTGCCTATCATAGACGGTTCACATAAATAACCGTCTGTGATAGTCTACATTATCACAGACGGTTCTTAACACGAACCGTCTGTGATGCATACTATCACAGACGGTTCGTGTTAATAACCGTCTGTGATTGTTTTATCACAGACGGTTCGTTAATAGAACCGTCTGTGATACCCAACCTCGCTGAGCGACTATCCATCTGCTTCTTCCCACTTCTTTTCTTCATCCGAGGCCTGCTGCTGTGTCTTGAGGAATGCCACATCTGAAGACCAGTTCTTGACCAGCTCTTGGGTCTTCAGATGTGGCATTCCTCAAGACACAGCTGCAGGCCTCGGATGAAGAAAAGAAGTGGGAAAAAGCAGATGGATAGTCGCTCAAAGAAGAAGTCGGCAACGTCGGCTGCTGAAAAATCTGGAAATGTCTTTTTTTGAACTTTTGTAATAAAATTGCCTTGAATTTTGCAGGAAAAAGAAGGATTGTCGGAGTGGACATCACATCTCGACAATAGTCGGCATCGTCGAGGAACATGCAAATACAGAGGCAAGCACAAAAACTCAACAACACATTCAGATCGATCTATTACAGGATAACAAGCTAACAAACCCTTCGCGGCACGACGGTCCACACTAAACAAGACACACTTACGACACTTACGGCAAGAGTGTGTTGTTTAGTATGAACCGAACGTGCCGCGATATGGAGGTGCTAGCTCACAGCGGAGGGGAGATGCATGCAGGAAGCTAGCTAGTGGATGAACTCACGCGTGACTAGTACCGGTGGAAAGGTTGATGGGGAGTTATTAATAAGGGCCTGGCCGTGGGAGGAACTGGTGCCAGCCATTCGATGTGGAGAGAATGGACGGGTGAGATCGAAATCCTGGGTATACGCGAATTATTGGTGACACGTGATATCACACGCTAATTATTGGTGGTATGTAATTATCACAGACGGTTATTAACGCGAACCGTGTGTGATAATAAATATCACAGACGGTTCTTAATACGAGCCGTCTGTGATGTTTAGTTATCACCGACGGTTGCCAGTTTAAACCGTCTGTGACAGTTTAATCACAGACGGTTCCGTATGAACCGTCTGTGATGTAGCCGTCCAGTATATTATCACAGACGGTTTTTTATAAAAAACCGTCTGTCATAAGCTTCATACCAGAACTGCTTCGCGCGTGTTTCGATGCCAGAACGCTTCGTGTTTCGATCGTCTAATTAACGTCTCTCGATCGTTATACGAAGCGTCTATATCATTAATGTTTGGGTATACGAACCGTTTGTGCTAAAGGTTAAATATGCGCTCCTAATCCAGGTCTTCTACGTACGTACAATACAATATATATACAATACAACATGGCTTCTACTACTGTTCTTGTGATCATCTCCTTCCTCTCATCTGTTCATCACGAATTGTTCGGCCGGAACCTTACACAGGCGGCCAGCAATTTGCATCTGGAGCAGCTTCTCCGCACCCGCCCTGCTCTCCTTCCCCGACTTTCTTGCATCCGTCAGCTTGACCTGATCCTCCGCCGTCGACGGAGGCGTCTCGCTGCCGCTCAAGAAAGGGAAACAGCTCTCACCCTGGTTCTTCTCCACAATGTGCGCAATGCGGAAGAAGCTCTACTCGCATTGCACAGACTGATGGATAGCCTTGCCGCTCATGCAGAAACGGCAGATTGTGAGGAATGTTTTAATGCTATCCTGTACGACATGATGGATGCTGCTGATCATTTGCCCAGGCTGCACGAGGAAGTGCAGAGGACAAGGGCAATCTTAACAGCGTTCGAGAATTCAGCGGCTGATCCTCCAAGTCCCAAAGTCGAAGAAGAAGCGTACGAAGCCCAAAAGATTACAATCTGGGAAACTCTTTACCTGTGCGACTTATGTAATGAATTTCCCTCTAATTGAAATTAATAAATTTGCCTTTAATTTGTGACCTCTTGTCTCAGTAGTTCTGTAGTTAAGTTATTAGAAGCAATGTGTACTTATATATTAACCTCTGATCTAGAATATGACAGACAAAGGGACATCACAGCCGGTTCTTGTAAAAAACCGTCTGTGAACATTCCCAGACGGTTCTTAACAACAACCGACTGTGATAGTCTACACAACACAGACGGTTTTTAATAAAAAACCGTCTGTGATAATTTCAGATTATCACAGACGGTTATTTATTTTAAACCGCCTGTGATACTAAAGTATCACAGACGGTTCATTGGTAAGGACCGTCTGTGATACTCGACCACTAACACAGACGGTGTCCAAATTAAAACCGTTTGTGTTAGTGTCAATCACAGACAGTTTTGTCAAACCGTCTGTGATGTAGCCGTCTAGTATAGCCTCTTTTGTAGTAGTGCACCCTAGTCTTATGAACAATTTTCTACTATCTATATCATTATATAGACAACTCTTTAATTGTATAAGTCTAATATATGCAACTATATAGATGTAGAGGAGAGAGAAAATATTGTTTAGTATGTAACAGGTGGTCATATATATATGGTTTTTTACTATCTATATCATTGTATAGATAACTCATTAATTATATAAGGCTATTATGGTTAATTATATAAACAGTTCATTATATGAGTTATTTTTAATCTTCTTTATAGTCTTATAGATGATATAAAAGTGTATTATAGATAACTATTGTCTATTCCATTGCATATGTCCTCAGATCATGTATTGCTGTGTGAGGCACTGGTCTGAACTCTCCACACCATGACCCTACAGGTACGGCAAGAAATGCACTATGATTTAAGGTGTAGCAAGCCCTACAATATTTTTTTTTGAAGGAACAGAGGTCTACAAATTTTCATGCATCCACGTGGGATGCATCATGCGCTTACTTCCGTTCTTAGCACTGCCGTGCTGAGCCTTCCAATCAGTGAGCAGAGGGACAGACATAGTTAGAGCTTAGAGTTAGGCTCTACCGATACGGATATGGTCCAGATTCATCGTGCTTCATACCATTTTGCACTATGCTAGCTCAGTCCAATCATCTCACTGAGCCATACCGTATCGGCCCGTCTCACCTCCGGTCAGGTCCAAGCACGGGCCAAAGCCCCCAGTGCCAATGTTCGCGCCGTGCCAGCCCAGCCCGAGGTAACTATATAAGACGAAGGCGGCGATCGTGGCGGCAGTCGCCATCTTCTTTTCTCTTGTATCCGCCTTGTTAAAAACTAGCCATCTTCTTTTCTCGCGTACCCGCCTCGTTAAAAACTAGTTCAAATTGAATTAGTTGCATAAAAATATGGGCACGCAATGACGTAAATATTTTGAAAAAAAGTAGAATTTCTTTGATATTTTAAAAATACAATGTTACTACCTTATTAAAAACCTTACGCCCCAGAATGGCGTTTCTCGAGTAAGGAAAAGAGTACAGTAACAATATATGTACATACTAACTATAATAACACGCGTACATAGTATCTACTCATCAATGTTTAGTTTATTCATGCGTTCGAGGTCAGTGTGCGCCTGTACGATTTCAGGATCCTCTAGTTGATGCTGTTGCCGCTCTTCGGCTAATTCTCAGTCTTTGGCGCATGTGATTGCCTCCACCATCCTAGGCATAAGGGATTATCTCATTTCTTCGATTATTCTCCCTACTGTGCTAGACGTCACTTTTGAAGAGACGGTGGACATCGGCACCAGGAAACATCCCGTGTGAAATGTGACAACATAGAAAATATCCGCTTGTTGTTCTTCCATCACTCGAGCAAGTCTATCTTGCCTTCACCAGTAAGATCAAGATCAATATTTGCAAAATCATGCTCCAAGTAGTGGTTCAACTCTGAGACAGAATTCCACTTGGAGGCTACCTGAGACTAAGAGGACGAAGAAGTAGACTTGCCATTTAGTTTCTTCCATAAGTGTGATGTCAAGTTTATCTTTCCTTGTTGCATCTGCTGTGAGGCCTCTAATCTTTTGCTGCTGCCAAACTTATCATGATACATACGAAAAACATGAAAAAACTTGTAACATTTTGATTTTCAGAGCCTTTTTGAAACTTTTAAACTAAAATTCACTAGTAAATCGTTTGAGCCATAAGGTTGCACTCTGATAATTAATAATAATATTTGAGTCTTTTATTAGTAAATCGTGATATGGTCGATAATTCGTCTTTGTTTATACTGTATGCACTAGCGTGATCTTGGAATAGTCAGGTTACACAAGAGAGTCCGGATTTGCATATCCGGGTCTCCACAAAACTCCTCTTTGACAAGCGCGAAAGCTTCCGAATAATCAAGGCCAAGGCATTCACGTATTCCCTCCATGCCAACCTATAAACCTATCAACTTTTTTGTATGATCGAAAATGATAGCAAAGTAATACAAGTGTGAAATAGAACGAAAATATTTAATAATTTTTTCTCCATTGCTATGACGGCATGGATGCTATATTAATTTAAATCCTATGACTCTCTTGTTTAGCTTATAATTATCGTCTAAATAATGGGCTACAATACTAAGATGGGCACTTCTCTGGTGTGATGATGTCCAAATATCTGATGTTATAGCAAATCAATCTTGTTGAAATAGTTCTTTCAGTTCTACTAGTTCCTTTTGATACATCCATAAAATATTAGATGTAGTAGTTCTCCTACAAACATGTTGGTACTGTAGGCAAAGCCATGTTGGATCATTCTTTCGAACGTGCGACTTTCACCCAACCTAATCGGTTGATCTTCTAAATAATATATCTAGTAATTTTCTCATAGGCAAAAGTAGGCTGTATACCCAAGTACTTATAGAGCCATCAGCCTTGAAGTTTAGCTACGTTTGTACTCCTCCTCCGCCTCGGCCCTGTGCCACCATCTTGCATAAGCATACTTTGTAGTGCCGGTTCAAGTGCCCTACCCCTACAGCTGTACGAGCAGTTAATTTAGCATTGCAATAATTACAAGTTGTGATCTCTAATGTTTCGCTGTCTTAGATTTTCTAGCTCCAAGTCATGTGCTTCCAGCAATTCGCCCTTCATCCAGACCCACCAATGTTGATGTCTGTGGATGGGGGAGAGAATTCTGGAGTCCCCGTTGGCTCTAGACCGCCCTGGTACTCCTCGTAGCCGTTCGTACCATCCATATGACGGTTATCTATGCCGTAGTCTCCCATACTTGGTGAGAGCTAACGAGCATCAATGGAAGTCGAAGCTAGAGGAGGACTAGGGGAGCAACGATGAAAGCTTACACTAAAGCGCCCTGTTGCCCTTTTCGTGCTACGACTCCTCTGCATACCGCTCGGGAGCTCCTTGGTGTTCCAAATCCTTGGTAGCATATTGGATAGATGGTGAATAAATAGGGAGTGTAGAGGGATGTTGCAGAAATAGGGACTTGGAGAGTATAGAGGGATGTTGAAGAAATGTGAAGTATAGAGGGATGTTAAAGAAATGAGAGATTAAATGCTTACAAAGTAATGAGAGAAGAAAAGTGAATTTATAGGTATTGCTCTTCTGAATGTTACTCTCCCGAAGGCCCGAATGTTGTGCTCAAACGTTACTTCTCTGACCATTGGGTGCAACTTTTTACTTCATGCGCTCAACTTTATTCTCCAACTTTACTTCTCTGAACGTTATTCTCTAAACGGTACTATCCAACTTTATTCTCTTTCCGTCGACTCCCACCGCCTCCCTTCCCTCCCTCCCCGGCGCCACCCTCCTCCCCCAGCGGCCTGGCTTCCCTCCCCTCCCCATCCCCCTTTCCCACCCCAGCGCGATGGTGCCCCTTCCTCTCCCAGCCTACCTCCCCTCCACCGCGGCGCGGCGTCCCCCTCCTCCCTCGGCCTCCCCCGGCGCGATAGAGCCCCCTCCTTTCCTGGCCTCCCTTCCCCTACCCCTACCCCGGCGCAGCAGCGGCCAATTCCCTCCCCTGGTTGCCTCCCCGACCCCCAACCGCCTCCCTCTCCTTCCCCGATCACCTCCCCCGACACCCCAGCTACCTCCTTCTCCTCTCCCGCCCTCTGCCTCTTTCTCCGACTGCCCCCTCCTCCCTCAACCTCCCCCGGCGACACCTCCTCCCTGAGTCCTCAACCCCCCTGCCATCTTCTCCATGACTAGCGCTGGCGAGGCTGAGGCGGGCGCACAGGAGCTCAAGGCTGAGGCTAGTGGAGGCTCTTGGGAGTTGGGAGGCAGCTGCTGGGAGCCTCAGATGGAGGTGGTGGCGTGAAGCCTCCAGCTGCGGAGCAGGCAAAGGTGCCAGTGGAGGCAGCGTCGTGACCTCACCCCCTCCATCAACTCCTGATGCCATCCTCGGTTTCGACTACCCCGCTCCACCTCCTACGACCGTTGTCTACTCGTCCGGGCTTCGGTGACTAGTATACGTCCTTCCCCTCTACTCCCTCTCTCTCTCTGCTCTATGATGGCCTGATGAGTTGTGGTTGTGGGGAATCTCGGGAAGACCGGATATGGGATGTCAATGGGAGGGGGAGGCGAGGTAGAGGCCAAGGCGACCCGGCCGCTAGCGCCAATGTGTCGGCCGTGCCCACTGTGCTCCCCGTGCCGTGCCAGCCCGAGCATCGCACGATTTGCCGTGCCATGCTGTGCTGCCCAATGGGCTGGGTTTCTAGGCCCGGTCCAGCCCATCGTTCGTGCCGTGCTAGCATGACCCACCACGTGGGTCGTGCCAGGTCGGCCAAGCTCGGGTTGGCCTAGAAAAACACGGGCCAACACCCAGCTCTAGACATAGTACCCTATTTGTTCGACCTTGGAAAGCATTCTATGCAATGGATTTTTTAAAAATAATATATTTTTAATTAATATTACAAAAATATAGCATCACTAAAAATTACATAAATAAATTATAACGTAGTGTCACATGTAGTAGTCTGCAAGTCTTTATCACCCAATGAATTGACGACAGAGGCTTTATCATCAATTCAATTGGCGATAGATGTTCTGACGTCAATTGACATCTATGGCCAAATGAATTGGTGACAGTCTCAGTCCCCAATTGTATTGGCAATAGAGGCCATGTCGTCAATGTAACTAGCGATAGAGGACCTATCACTGATTGACATAATGATAGAATCATTTTTATTTTTGAATGATACATTTTCTTAGTAAAAATATATTATTTATAAAAAAATCTTGCATTTTTTTGGCTTTGGTAGTTTCGAAACAATAGCTAAATATTAAAGAAAGAATTTGACTAGTGCGTCTCAAGTTGCATTATTGATTTTTATTTAAATAAACTATTTCAAGCTCGGCATAACACTTCATAATAAATGTGCAAATTACACGGCGAGTAGGATTTGGTTAGGTGCATATGTTTGCCTCACTACTCCTACAATACAAATGGCAATATACACGAATAGTCAACCAAAACTACATGTAAGATACATGTGTGCCTTGTGGAATGTAAACGACATGCTAGTTATAGATCCAAAAGGGCAAGTGGCCGAACACCCCTAAGGTGAAAATGGAACACCGTAGGGCACCCACATGAAGTGGTGATCATTAGGGTAGCATGGACATGGTTGGTTGTCACGGTAGTAGCAAACGTAATTGCAGCTCGGGTTGGCATAGCAGCAATATGGGTGGTAGTCACACCGAGGTGACAACCTCGTCATTGTTCGTCTCCCTGATCCTCTACCTACAGAGCTCATTATTGTTGATCCTCCAAGTGTGGAGCTCCTCCCGCAATTCTTCTAGGCAGATTTATATAGTGTGGATGTAAACCTGGGCAGGTATTAGACACAGTTGATCCACCCACTCGATAAATTTGCAATCCACAGTCTACAAGGAAAATGAGGTGATTACAAGCGATGCATACATGAAAGTATAGATAGGAAACGAACTACATACCATGAATAGAGGGCAGCAAAATAATTGATGTCCTGAGTTCCTCATGTCGTCAAAAACCTAGACCACCATATCAAGTTTGTGCTTGCATTGCAGCCAAAGCTTGGGTGTATGTGGTTAGTCACAGACGGGATTTCTAGAGTTGTAGGGCTCCATGGTTTCGAGTGGTAGATCGGGGTTTGGGGGATCGGGGTCTATGGGGACTGTAGATGTACATGTCTCCCAGGTAAGGGTCATGGCCTCAAAACACAATCCGTGCGTGTTGTCCCCTCTCATGTCTTGAGTTACCCGCCATGTCTGCCATGTTGTGGTTAGAGGAGTGTGTTCGAGATACGTGGGTTCTTTGTATGCGAAAATTTATAGGTCCTCTCGATGTGGGCGATGGACTTGAGGCACATAGAGTGTGTGGGGGCAAGGTGTAGTCATTTTGGTCAGAAAAGTAGGTACCAGTGTGTTGTCACCTCAGTCTAAAAAAGGGCTAGTCAGAATGTTGTCACTTCAGGTTGAAAATAAGGTGGCATGGTGTTGTTATTTCTAACAGAAAGTCTATGGACTCACCTTGTCATGATGCATAGTACTACCATTCCCCTTCGTCGTGCTGCTAAGAAGGGAAGACTATCTCGTAGTCATAATACAAATCACGTAATAGAACAACTTTACAAAGAAACTATAACAAAGAGGAGCATAACAACACAAATATCATAGCACGTGGCAAACAATAGAAACTTATTACAAGGACCAACTAACTGTAAGGAACTTATGTGTGGTTCCTCCTAGACGCTACCCCACGAGTGGCGCTAGCCTTGGGCCGGTATTGTGCATGACCAGATGGGTAGATCTAGTGGTTTGGTGCATGCCATGACCTGGCCAGGCGAGTAGGAGGTGCGGGAGTCACAACGTCCTACCAGGTTAGTTGGCTTAGTCCAAGCAGATCAAAGATTTGCAAACCCTATAGGGCGTGGGCGACCTCATCCTCTGGGGGCTCAGCCAACCAGGTGTCCACTGGGACATCATCGTTGTCCAATAGCGCCCCATGGCTTGTCATGTCATCGTCTGCCTGTGCCCTGTAGGTGGACATGTCCTCCACGTAGTCCTCAAGATGTGCATGCTGACCTAAAAGGAAGATAGGATACAATTGAAATAAGTTCCCAATGTTGAGCACATGCAACAAGAAGGGAATAGTATACCTGGATACATCTAGGTGTACTGAGCTGTCCTGTGGAACTGTTGTCTTGTTAAAAAATAGTCGTTAGTATGAAACTTCATGAGGAAGATTTGCATAAACATGTCTAACAGAACACTACCTTAAGACCGGAGTATGGGCAGTACGATGCTAGGAAGAGCTCCCAACCACGTCCAGAGGAGGTGCAGTAGGAATGTGTGTCTTGCGCAGTGTGATGTGATTGACCCCTCGGCACGTACTGTGGAAGCACTTGGCAACACATGTACCATGCCATTCCCCAGCCTCCTGCATGACATCAACGAGATAATGTCAGTGGTGAACGACCTCCAGCTGACATGGTCATCTATTAGCTGGTCAAACATGGTGACGTACTCAAGGTACGACACATGTAAAGTCACTAGACTAAAAGCAAGCTGCAAAAATAGAGATTGATTCATACATTAGTAAGTTAACTATGAATATATTGCAATTGAAATTGCGGAAGTACGAAACTAACCCGTCAGTAACACCACAAGATCCCTATGGTAGGATGATCCACGATGTTGGTTGGTACCATGGTGTCTGGGCACCAAGCCTTCTTGCCTTTGGATTACTTTTAGATGCGTGCTAGTGAAATGGTATATAATATATTAGGAAGGTTAAATCAATCATGGATGGAAAGTCTCAATCACACTAGTACGCATCTAAAAGCAATCCTAAGGCAGGGAGGCTTGGTGTCCAGACACCATGGTGCCCCTGTTATTTATACTATATATATATGACGTTGAAATGGGGCAATATGGTGTCTGAGCATCAAGTCTCCTTGTCTTTGAATTGCTTTTAGATGCGTGCAAGTGTAATGATATATAATATATCATGTAAACCCATTAATATTCATTAATTCGAAAAGGCATCAATTTGAAAAGAAATTCGTTGATCTAGTATGTTGCATCAATTATGGATGGAAAGTCATAATCATAGATGAAAAATCTTAATCATAAAGCTTGAGCACCATAGTACCCCTGTTTTACACACACACACACAGATATATATATATATATATATATATATATATATATATATATATATATATATATATATATATATATAATTAACGAGTGCTCCTTGGTACCTGGAATAGATATGTATTATGTGCGAAAATTTTTAAAATTTCTTAGATGTCAAGTTCAACTAGTTTACTAACTAGTTCAAACAAGTTTGAACTAAATTTCGAATCGTAGTTACCTTTTTTTTATAATAGTTTGATTGTATGTATATATTGATTACAAGAAAGTATGTGATCTAAATTCGTTCAAAATTTTGAATTTGAGTATATTTTTTGAAACTTATATGTTTCATTTGAATTTTTATAGATGAATATATACCCTAAAACTGATATTTTTAAAAAATATACTTAAATTTAGATGGAATTGATGCATTTAAAATCATAGTGCCCAGACACCATGGTTATATATATATAAAACAGGGGTACTATGACTTTTAATGATTTTTAACTGTGGCTAATAATGTTTATTTATAGTTTTCGAAATGGCGAAGACATCGACACAAACAATGTACACAGTTTTAGACCTGTAAAACCGTTTGAAGAAGCGGTTTTGAGAAATCATTTGGAGAAGCTACCCCATTTGTTTCGGTTTCTGGAGAAGCCAAAAACAAAAAACACAAAAAAAAAAGCCGAAAAGAACAGTAATATATCCGTACGCTCAGCTCACGTGTCGGGGACGGTTAAAATTTTTCCCATTGAAAACGCGGATGGCTATGAGAACTGCCATCATCTTTGAGATATCTTGAAGCTTGTGTTTGGAAGAAAAATACAAGATTCCCATACAACGGAATGGTCCTAATTAAGCTCAATTAGAACAGTGCAACAATCGGTTCAGGTCTGGTGGTCTATCAATATTAACCACACATCATTCATGTGGTGAGCCAGTGGACCAAACAGTGTGTGGATGCATAAGCCAAATAAGATGGGGTTAGCTAGAGCTAACAATGAATTACTCAAAATGAATGCATTTAGCAATCACTGCTCGGAAAGCGACTTAATCAACAAAAATGCAGACAGTATAACAGCAGCCGGCCGGCCATATCCTTGCGACATTTTTTGTGTGCACAAAACTAACTGACAAAATGGCTTCGTATATTCAAATTAAGCTAAAGAATCTTTTATAAAGGTTCTTTTAATATACAATGGCAAATTGACACAATGTTATTCATGTTGAAGGAAAATGTTATATAGAAATATAGGCAGTGCTTGGACACGTCATTGGTCAATAGCTTTTAATTTCCTTGTTGTGCCTTTTTCATACTTTCTGATAAAGTGAAAAGCACAATCAGCTCCTACGACATGTATATCTATTCACATCATTTCAATGTCTAAAACAATTCATATCATTTCAAGAGAGCAATGCAAATGATATTTTCTAATGTCAGCAACGAAACTGATTTGCAATTAGCAACTTCAACACAAACTAGGACTAATAAAGCTCTTAAAGCTCCTTTTGTTTTTGCTTTAAAGCTGAACATCAGAACCACTTGCAAGAGGGTGACATAAATAACTCCATTTCTTCTCAAAAGAGGAAAAAAAATGCAAAAACATACAAGCAAAATCAACAAGTAAAATCGCCATCACGTGGGTCCACGAACCTGCCATAGCCAACAAGAGAACAAAGGAATCTTGCGCATTTCCCTTTGTGTGAATGAACTGTTTGTTTCCATCCTAGTGGAAAAACTGTTTATGCATCCAAATGCATGGCGACTACCAGGTAGTTTATGTAGAAAATATGCCATTGTCAAGACATTTGTCCACGAATACTAAGAATGACCCTTTGTTCTTATGTACAATCTTCTCCCACTACATGGAAATGTAATTCTTCCTGCTCCAACTCCAAACAACTAACGTCAGGAAAAAAATAGAGAATAGATTCGACATCTTGACCGTGTAAGGTGTTCCCTACGGTCAAACAGCCGGCTGACATAAACCTCGCATCATGCTCTGGTCATATATAATAATACATACCAACTATATGTAAACTTATGTTATATAGGATTTTGAGTGATACAGAGAAGAGAAAAGAAAGAGAGAAAGATGTTGCCTAATATTTAATAGACGGTCTTATGAACAATTTTCTACTATCTATATCATTATATAGACAATTCTTTATTGTATAAATCTATTATAGGCAACTATATAGATGTAGAGGAGAGAGAAAGATATTGTTTAGTATTTAACAGACGGTCTTATATATGGTTTTTTACTATCTATATCATTGTATAGATAACTCATTAATTATATAAGGCTATTATAGTTAATTATATAAACAGTTTACTGTATGAGTTATTTTTAATCTTCTTTATAGTCTTATAGATAATATATGTTGGACCGAAATGGCGACAGAGGGGGTGAATGTCGCTTTCTAAAAATCGCCCCCAACACTTATCTTCTTCTCCAATAGCTATGGGAGCTATGAAGGTAGAAGACCAGTGCTCACAAGACACCCCAGCAGCAGGAAAAACACAAATACAGAGACCAGCAAGCGAGAAAAATCAAATCGGGGAAAAAACTGGCCTCAAGCGGTAGTACCTCTGGGTCGGGCGGTAGTACCGCTGAGCGGTAGTACCGCTGGTCCAAGCGGTAGTACCTTTGAGCGGTAGTACCTCTCCAAGAGCGGTAGTACCTCTCGAGAAAAACAGCAAACGGGATTTTCTGAAAATTGAGAGATTCGCAACGATTCTTGGATTCTTGGCTTGGGAAACTTTGAGGATAGCTAGGGAACACTCCCAGAAGACTAAGCCAAGAGCCAATAACAAGAAATCCACTCCAAGAATCAAGAATTTCAGATTTGGGTAAAAATCTGAAATCTTGCAAGAACCGAGCCAAAAACCAAATAACTCCCCAACCGTTGATCCTTTGGCTATGAAATTTTGAGGGAAGCTAATTAATAGCCTCTGGACGCTGCATACCAAATTTCAAGCCATCTTAATAAGGGAATCAAAATCTGGACCAAAACCAAGAAACGAAGAACAAGAACAGAGCAAGCCAAAAATAAAATCTGAGAATCAAACTCGGTTTGCTCTTGGGATTAAATAGCCAAATGGCTTTTGAGCACCACCCATGTCATAGCAACCCATTTTGGCACTCTCCAGCAAGCAAGAACTCGAGATAACGAAAATCAAGAAATCTTGCAAAAAAGAAAAACGATGAACAAAGGCTTCGAACAGAGAAGGCAAACTTCAGTTTTTCATTTCTTGAATCACAGGGAATACAGAGGAGTCCCGATACCCCGACTTGATACAAAAGGAAGATTACAAGCTCTCAACTCAATCCCTCTCCTCTCAATCCTCAAGAACACCAAGAATCACACATCTTGGGAGGAAGAACACACAAGAGAGGAGTCTCACATAGAAAGCATCGATGAAGCTACAGAGGGAGCACTGCTCTGCCTCCACCAACCCACACCAACTCACACCAACTAAAGAGCTAAAGGAAACAACCTTCCTAAAGCCTCTTTTGACTCTAAAACCCTAATCCTCACACAAATGCTCAAGGAGGGCATGCAGCCCCTCCTTTCCTTTTATAGCGCCTGGCTAACGGGTCTCCGCCCCGTTACGCCCGCTACGTCCAACGGAGCCCGCTCCCGCTTGTGCAGCCTTGCGAATTTCCCGATTCGCCCCTTCTGCACCTTCCGGGAAGCTTCCGCGCTCCTTGCATCGCACGCCTCGCAACCACCTCGAGTCCACGTCGTCTTCGACACATCCCGACCGTTCTGACCTCAGCGCCACCTGCGCCTAGTCCGGTCCACCGTGTCTCGCCACGACTCCAACTCGACGTCCTGCAGTCACACTGACAAGAAACACGTCAAATAGCACCGCTCGACACATGAAAGCGTAAATACCATTACACTTACCACAGATGAAGTCCAAACCTGTCGAAACATTAGAATATGCATCCTAAACCCAAATGACCAGATTTGACCAAAGTCCGACCGAGCCCGATTGCGCCACGCAACGACTCGACTCCGAACCACTCAAACCAAACTCGACTGACCTAAACCTTTGTCAATTACTCATCACTCTCATGGAGCATGACTACATGGTCTCTCAATCTCCCCATTGATGAGTCTATTGACAAACGCAGAAAAAGCATTAAGAAGAGTTTGATTTTGAAGAATCCAACATGGTCCAAAGAATGAAATGAAGCTAATGACCATGTCGACAGAAGGAACACTAGAGCAACTACTGAAAGAGCAAATTGATCTCCAAAGCTCTAAACTATTCCCAACAGACTTTTTCTTCTCTATTCTCCCCCTTTTGGCAATAAACACATCAAGATGCAATAGAGAGAATATGACATGTCAAGGGATGAATATGGCTGAAGTTTGTTTATTTAAGCATTTAGAGCCATGAGAATTATCCATATTGACCATAATGTAATACACCAAGCCATAACTAAAAAAAACGCTATCTAGATCATGACAACATATATATAAACCAGCTAGAGCACAAAGATGACAATCTGAAATGTAATGCATTTTGAGAGCAAGTCAAGTCATCAATGAGTAAAGTCTAGCTAGAGACATCCAAGGATGATGCAGGCCATGTCAATAAGCTAAGCGGAACAAAGAAACTAACATTGAGTCCAAATAGAGTGCTATAAGCTCAAGATTGAAACATTGGTTAAGATACTTGGTTCTGATTGTAGATTAAGCAAATTGAGCACATTAAACATTGTCTTTTGAAAGCATATGGTTGTTTTCAACCCAATTTTTGTTTATGTGCTAGATCTCAAGCCTTATGCGACTACTCCAAGCAATAAGCTTAAGAAGATAGTCTAGGTTATCCAAAACTCCCCCTGAGTTCATGCCTAGTGCAATGGCAAGCTGTCTCATGAGAAAGAATTGGTGAAATCAGTTTTTTTCGCACAAATATGGTGGTTGTCAACCAACATTTTGTTTTATCATGTGCTAGATCTCAAGCCTTATGCGACTACTCCAAGCAAGAAGCTTAAGAAGATAGTCTAGGTCATCCAAAACTCCCCCTAAGTTCATGCCAAGTGCAATGGCAAGCCGTCTCATAGGAAAGAATTAGTGAGATCAGTTTTTTCGCACAAAAGAGATCTTTTTGCTTTTTAACACATTGTACTAACTCATGTATCATCAGGAGACTAAAACAGCTCAAACTAAGGCTCAATATAGATTCAACGCTCTACTCGGCCTATTTGACATGGCATGAATCATAAAAGGATAGCTCAAGAAAGACTAAACTCAAATGCTAGCATGACAAGTTTAATTTAAGTTGATCAATTTTACTTAACTTATCATGGCAAACGCTAGTCTACACATATGAAGTTATGATAAATTTAGCAAGCTAAGCACAAGTCATGGCAAGGTGTAAAGCATTGAAGCATGTCATAACAGGATAATAATCAAGGCTCAATGCAGTTTGATTATAATGCGAAATGCTGAAAATGCATGAAAGACCAGCTCCCCCTCAACATTAGATGCAACTTTTAGTTCAAGTTGAGTTATGTCAGAATTAAGCTCCAAAAGCTCCCAATTGAACTCCCCCTGAACCAAAGCAATAGAATCGAGAAGCTGGCAAAGAAAACCAAACAGGCAGTCCTTAAAGCATAGAAAAGATATAGAAGCAACTATGGCTTAAACTGACTCTCATCTACCCCAAATGACTCCAGGACTAACAGCTGATTGTCGAACACACACTAGACAGCAAACACGTACCCTGTCTACCCGAGGGTGGCCCAACCCTCGCTAGAACCTACAAGAAGTGAGTGAGCTCAACCTAGTGAGATAAGAAATAGCTACTCGTGGAAGCACAAGATAAGAGTAAGAAGTCTAGGCAACTCAACACAAAAACACTCTAACCTATGCTAGAAGGACTTAACCCAATGCACCCGCGAATGCAATGCAACAGAAAAGAGACAGAAGCATAATTAATATAATAAAGTAGTAAAGCCCAAGCTCCCCCTCACTACAGTCCGTAAGGACAAACCACCCCAAGCTCTCCCCGCAGAGCCGAAAACCTCGAACTGTCCAAAGGCTTGGTGAAGATATCCGCCAACTGGTGGTCACTCTCCACAAACTGGAGCACTATGTCACCTTTCTCTACATGGTCTCTAAGGAAGTGGAAGCGAATATCAATATGCTTGGTCCGAGAGTGCTGCACTGGGTTCTTAGCAATGTTGATAGCAGACGTGTTATCACAAAAGAATGGAACACTGTCTAAGGCTAACCCAAAGTCCCGCAGGGTCGAAACCATCCAAAGTACCTGGCTGCAGCAACTGGCAGCAGCAACGTACTCGGCCTCTGCAGTGGACTGTGCAACACCGGACTGCTTCCTCGAAGACAGGAAACGAGAGAAGTGCCAATGAACTGGCAGGTGCCGGAAGTGCTCTTCCTATCTATCCTACAGCCAGCAAAGTCTGCATCCGAAAAGGCTCTCAAGGAAAGACAGGATGAGGAAGAGTACCAGATACCATAGTCAATGGTAGCTCGAAGGTACCGAAAGATGCGCTTCACCGCCTGGCGGTGAGATACGCGAGGAGAAGCCTGAAAACGAGCACACAGACACACGGAGAAGTGTATGTCTGGTCTCGAGGCAGCGAGGTAAAGAAGGGAGCCGATCATACTTCTGAACTCTTTCTGATCAACTGGCTCGCCATCCTCATCTGGGTCAAGATATGCTGTAGAAGCCATGGGAGTCGACACAGGCTTACCATCACTCATGTCGAAGTGCCTCAGGAGGTCACGGGTGTACTTTCCTTGATGAAGAAATGTACCCTCCCGAGTCTGCTTGATTTGGAAGCCAAGGAAGAAGGTCAACTCACCCATCATACTCATCTCAAACTCGGTGCTCATGACATCCGAGAACTGTGAAACCAGAGTATGGGAAGAGCCGCCAAAGATAATGTCATCGACATAGATCTGGACGAGCAGAAGGTCAGCGCCAAGCCGGCGGATGAACAAGGTCTTATCAACTTTACCCATTTCAAACCCATGACTCAACAAGTAGGACTTAAACCTCTCATACCAAGCCCTGGGGGCCTGCTTAAGTCCATACAACGCTTTGGAAAGCTTGAAGACATGGTTTGGGTATTTGGGGTTTTCGAAACCAGGAGGCTGTCGGACGTAGACCTCTTCCTCAATAAGGCCATTGAGAAAGGCACTCTTGACGTCCATCTGGTAAAGCTTGAAACCCTTAGAAGCTGCAAAGGCAAGCAGGATTCTAATGGCTTCAAGTCTAGCTACAGGGGCAAAGGTCTCCTCGAAATCTAGACCTTCAACCTGAGAGAACCCCTGAGCAACCAGTCTAGCCTTGTTTCGAATAACCACTCCATCCTCGCTCTGCTTGTTCTTGAACACCCACTTAGTCCCAATAATATTGTGACCTCGCGGGGGCTCGACAAGCGACCAGACCTTGTTCCTCTCGAAATTTTCTAGCTCCTCATGCATGGCATTGACCCAAGACTCATCAGATAAAGCATGAGAGACATCTTTGGGCTCAAAGGAGGCAATGAAAGCAGAATGGAGACAGAATTGAGATAAGCCAGATTTTGAGCGAGTCACACGCTCGAAAAGGTCTCCAATAATCTGCTCCGAGGGATGAGCTTTCTGAATGTGTCTAGGAGGTCCTGGATGAGATGAAGAAGTGACATCTACCTCACGAGCAGAAGAGGTAGGAACAGAGCCACTTGCTCCAGAAGAAGCGGAAGGCAGAGGCTGATCACCTCGAGGTGCGGTGGAAGACGGCACCTCAAGGGGTGGATGAAGGACTAGATCGGGTAGACAACCCTCATCTCCATCATCCTCATCATCCACGAAGATGGTCTCGGACTGCTCTAAAGAACCTGAGATATCGGGCCTAGTCCCCGGACTGGCCTCGTCAAAGGTCACCTCACAGGTCTCTACCATTTTACTGGACTCGCAGTTCCAGACCCTATAAGCCTGCGAAGAAGGCGAGTAACCTAGAAAGATTCCATCACAAGAACGTGACTCGAACTTGTCTAGGTTCCCGGACTTCAAAACAAAGCACTTGCAACCAAACACACGAAAATGAGAGACGCTAGGCTTTCGCCCATATCTCAGCTCATAAGAAGTGCGATGCAAGTGTGCCCTCAGAAAAACACGATTTGAGACATGGCACGCGGTGGCTATAGCCTCAGCCCAAAACTCCCGCGGTGTAGAGTACTCATCAAGCATCGTCCTGGCCATCTCGACCAAGGTACGGTTCTTCCTCTCCACAACGCCATTCTGCTGAGGGACATATGGAGAAGAGAACTAGTGCTCTACACCTGTCTCACCACAGAAACTCTCAAAGTAGGAATTAGCACGAAAGATTCTCCCAAAACGAGAAATCCCGCAAACCAAACTACCCGAAGAATCAAGAATTTTGCAATTGTTTTTCTTGAAGCTCACCTCGAAACCGTCATCGGTAAACTGAGAAACGGAAAGCAAATTGTACTGCAGCTTACTAACCAAGGCAACATCCTTAAGAATAAAGGAGGTATTAATACGCACAGTACCTTTGGCGATGACGCGCCCAGACGAAGCGTCTCCGAAGGTGATCGTCTCATCACCTGGAGCGCGGGCTAGGGAGGAGAACCAACGGGAGTCTCCGGTCATATGACGAGAACAACCGGAGTCTACAAGCCAAACCTTCTCCTTCCCTACCCGGCGAACCTGAGTCAAACAGAGAGTAAAGTCTCAGTACTGGGGTAAATCAAGAGTGATTTTGGCACCCAATACTGAGTAACACATGGAGCAGATGAAGTAGTCAAGCACGACTGACCTCTATCTACCCTACGCTCTCCGTGACTCAAAGAAGCAGAAGGTCTGTGAGCAGACCTTAAGCTGTTGCGGGGTCCGACTGCTACGGGAGAGCGAGTCGGAACACCGGCAACACGCAGATCACGCCGTGGGTAACTGTCTCGACGGGGGAAGCGAGATGTACCCTCAGGACGGCGGAAGTTACGACCCGGAGCAGCACGAGGACGAAAACCAGAAGACTCAGAAAAACCAAATCCTCGATGCTGCCCAAACTTGTCAGAAGCAAACCTGGACCTCGTGCTAGTCTTAGGTGCACTCAGGATCTGGGGCTGACCCTGAATACGCCTAAGTGCCTCTGCACGGTCTCTACGCGCAATCCTGGCGCGCCTGAAGTATCTCTCGATCGAGTGCCCATCCTTCTGACAGAAGGTGCACTGGTACTTCACCTTCTAAGAGGTGGAAGTAGCACGAAGATGCTTCGCCTTCTGAGAGGCCGAAGCAACAGGTGGAATCACCTTACTGTCAGAGATCCCTTGGACAAAGCCCGCTGATTTGAATTTGACCTCATCAGATTTGGGCTCGACTTCCTCATATCCTCATAGAAATCATATCCTAGACCTTGATTGAACTTACAAATCTTGGATTGGTCTAGAATAAGATTAAGCTTCTTCTTGCCTCCTACAAATCTCTCGAGAGTGTTCATAAGATACTGACACTCCCGAAAGAGAGAGGTGCAAGAAGAGCAAGGAGAAGAGGGAACAGCAGGAGGTAAGAGAGCAGAAGAAGAACCAACAGTAGAGGAGAGAATGGCTTGTGCATGCACAGCCGACCCTGAGGGGACAGTCCTACTACTAGCAGGTTGGTTCGCGTCTCTAGGCGTCTCACCCTTACCCTGGGGCTTCTCCCCCACACCATCAATCACATCACAACTAGATTGTGGCTTCTCTAGTAAGTCCTTAGTTAGCTTCACACATTTGTCATTCAAAGCAACGAGTTCAAGTTTTAGTTTATCACAACTAATGCATGGTGAGCTAACAGAATCCTTAGTCGCATACTGAGCCATTTTCTTGTTGTTGTCAATCTGATGAGGACATCACTTCTTCGGATACATACAACACTCCTCCACTTGACATTCAAGGACCAATCACTAGAGCTCGCGCCCGACAATTGAATTTACAGGTGAGCTCGTTCCTAAGTACTTTCTTTTGTTCATTTGAGAATAGATTGCTACCTAATGATTTAATTATGATTAGGAACCATGGAGAGGACCTGGAAATACTTGGAGAAGGGCTACAAGGCGCACAAGTCCAGCAAGGGCGGTCGAATCATGTTGGAGGCCCAACTCAAACCGACTTCGAATCCAATTCGGAGTCCAGGACCAGACCGCACTAAAACGGACGCCCAGATCGCATCCGGACTCCGTTTTGGACGTTCCACATATGTATGGAAAGCTGAGAAGACCACCTTTCCAATGGCTTTGGTCCCATGTTAAAATTCCTTCTGAGTCAACAGGAATCGTCGAAACAAGTGGGCGTTCAGAATCTGTCAGGGTGCTGCGCCACCGTCTTTTGGGCCGATCGGCTTTGTATCGTGTTGGAGCCCATTAGGGGCGCGTCCAGGGGTTTTGCACGCCCCTAACTCCTCTATATCCAGCCGCCACCCCCACCATTAGGGTTTGGGTTTTGCTTAGATTGATTTGTCTTTGAACAATTCGCCGTTCATCGGTTTGTGAGACCCCAACTTTCGAGTGCTAAATCTATCCATCTGCAATTCAGTTGTGTTCTTCCTTGTTCTTGCTTGTGTTCTTCGATTCGCAGGCGAGGATTAGCCTTCTTGGCGAGGTCAACCGGGCTGCGCACGGTTGATAACCTGAGGAGACGTGGTGCTGCGATTGCGGGGTTCGGAACGTGTCGTTCGGAAGCCGGATCGATTTGTGTTGCGCCTCCACCAAATCGAATTTACCCAGAACCTGTTGGAAGATCGGGACCCCGTCCCCATCAAGTGGTAATCAGAGCTTCAGGTGTTCCTTCAGGTTCACGTTACCCTCCTTTGTTGTTTTCGGTTTCATCCTAGAGTCCATGAAAAAGCCCTACAAAAAAATTGTAGTTATAGGTTGTTTCCTGTCCTAGATCTCGTTTAGCCTTTGCACAATTTGATTCCAGAGTCCGTAGTGTTGAGTTTGTGTCCTTAGTCGAGTTGTGTTGCTGGTTTAGATCGTGTTTTGTTTCGGGTTGTCTTGCTTCCGCTACATCTCTTTCATACAAACCCTAGCCGTCATCCATCGCGTTTTCCACCCTCTGTTTTTGTTTTCCCACCCATATCCCACCCTCTGTTTGAGTCATCCTTCACGTCTCGTGATCACACACCACCTTCCCCCACCATTCCCCGAGCTTCCGCCACCAATTTCCACCAATTCCCTCCACCCGATTTCGTTTCGGCCTCCACAGAAACCATAACTCGGAGTCCCATCTTCAAACGGCCATAACTTTTGCATACGGACTCGAAATCAGGAGATTTTTTTTTTGAAATTGGGTGAAATTAAATTTTGCATCCGAAACCGACCTGACGTCGTCGGGTTTCGGCGAATTTATTTTGCCCAAATTCGGCCTGGAAAGTGCAGTACTCGAGCTCCGAAATTGATTCACCGAATTTCCTGCACATTCATTATTTTCTGTAGGCCACACCTTACATTAGATTGAGGTGAAACTTTGTGTGGTTCCTATTTCTGTGCTCTGCTTTGTGAAAAAAATAACAGAAAAAAGAAACAAAAAAGAAAAATTTCGGCACCTGGTTTTGCCTGAGAGCAAAGGCACCTGAGTTCCGTGCCTAAAAGAAAAAAAGAAAAAAAAAGAAAAAAAAGAGAAAGAGCACAGTTTTAGGTGACAGAAATTCTTTTGTTTTGTGCTTATGCTGCATTAAGTCTCTCAGTGCCTGGCCATCTTTGTTGCTGTCTTTGCCTTACTATTCTGATCTTGACTCCTTGTTCATCATATCCTAACACTGATATAGGACACATTTAGGCCAGCAACTAGGACCAGTGCTTTGGACAATTATTCAGCATTACTATCTGTTATTGATTTGTGTTCCACTGACATATTTGGCCTTCCAAGCTCCATATATCTACTTCTGGATAGCACAGTTTTGACCCTTGCAATCGTACCCACGCTCGTCATGGTTTCACGAACCAGCCACCGGTTGTACCACCTGCTGCTTTGGTAAGAACACTTGTAAGAGCTTGGTAAGACACTTCCTTTGCGAGATCCCACTGCCCTTCATTTGTAGTTGATAGGGATAATCCTTTTGTTTTCCCTGTGTTTCCACTAACCATGGCAGGAGACGAAGGGGGCGAGACACCGGTCGATTTCAACGAGTGTGTTAGTCGCGGCCAGCTACAAGCTGCGCTCGACAAACAAAATGCTTCACTCGGCGCGAGAATGGACACCATCGTCGCCGCCATTGCCAAGTTGAACACCACGGAAGGCATTGAGCGGGTGGAGCGGCGGTTGGCTGACCTCACTGGTCGGATGGACACATTGGAGGCACGCCTGCCACCTGTCAATGATGGCCATCGTCCTAATGATGACACAGTGTATGATGCGGATGGCAACATTGATCGGCGGGCGACACAAGATGCACGACTACGTCGGCGTCTCCAGCAAAACCGACAGGGTATGGGAGGTAATAACCAGAACCGTCATGGTAACGACGACCCTTTTGCTAAAGTCAAGTTTACCATTCCATCTTTTGCTGGTCTTTACGATGCTGATATATATCTTGATTGGGAGATGACGGTAGAGCAGAAATTTAATTCTCACTTGGTTCCTTAACAACATAGAGTTAGACAAGCTACTAGTGAGTTTAAGGACTTTGCTATTATCTGGTGGAATGAACTAAGTAACATGCGCTTACAACCTGATACATGGGAGCGGTTAAAAGAAGATATGCGTAATCGTTTTGTTCCTCCCACATATAAACTTGATTTGAGAAAAAAATTGCAGCGCTTAGAACAAGGTGATCGTTCTGTTCAGGACTATTATGCTGAGCTTCAAAAGGGTATGATGCGTTGTGGGGTTGTTGAGGACACGGATGATAAGATTTGTCGTTTCTACGGGGGGTTACGGCGTGAAATTCAGGACATTGTTGATTATAAAGAATTTACTACTGTCAACCAGTTGTTCCAGCTTGCTATGCTTGCAGAAAAAGAATTGCAGGGACGCAAGGAATCAGCGAAGGCAAGCACCGGACGACCCTTCTACACGCCGCGCACGACTACATCGACGGGACTGCCCAAGTCTTCTTCGAGTTTTCGTTCTCCTCCACCACCTGTGAACAAGATTGCAGCAGCGCCACCGAAGCCACCTTCCACGACACGCTTTGCAGATGCTACAAAAAATTCTTTGCAGGTTCCAGCCAAGAGTTCTTCTTCCGTGGCTTCAACGGGCCGCTCCTCCGACATTCAGTGCCATCGCTGCCATGGGCTTGGTCATGTGCAGAAGAATTGCCCTAGCCAACGGGCATACATCGCCACAGAAGATGGAGGCTACATCAGCACTTCGGATGTCGAGGAGGATGATGATGTTGCTGCTGCCTCGGACGACAATGGCGGTGGTGATGACGACTTGGTCCTTGGTGGGGCGTCCACAGCGACGCTACGGAGCATCATTGTGCAGCGAGTCCTCAGCACACAGGTACAACAACCCGATAAGCTTCAACGCCATAATTTGTTTCAGACTTTCTTCGCAATCAAGAACCGGCGTGCACGTGTCATCATTGATGGAGGAAGCTGCAACAACTTGGTGAGTTCTGATTTGGTCAAGAAGCTTGGCTTGACCACGCGACCGCATCCCCATCCATATCATATTCAGTGGTTAAATGATTCTGGAAAAGCTAAGGTAACACAAACATGCCGAGTCCATTTTTCCATTGGTGGGTATGTTGATCATGTTGATTGTGATGTGGTTCCCATGCAAGCATGCTCTCTTTTATTGGGTCGACCTTGGGAATTTGATAATGATGCTTTACACCATGGTAGTAGTAACAAATACACTTTTATGCATAAGGGAAAGAAAGTTACTTTACTGCCTTTGACCCCAGCTGAGATTATAGAGGCCGATAGGGAGAGAGTTGCTGCTGCTAATGATACAAAGGAACATGATAAATCTGAAAAACAGCAAGTAATCCCTTTGAAAAATTCTGTTATGCTTGCCACAAAATCAGACCTTGCTGAAATTGATGATGTTCATGATACATGCTATGCTTTTGTGTGCAAAGATGCCTTATTTTCTCTTGATAATATGCCTTGCACTTTGCCTGCTCCTGTCACTAACCTTTTGCAGGAGTTTAGAGATGTTTTCCCTGATGAGATACCTCCAGGACTTCCACCCATTCGAGGGATTGAGCACCAGATTGATTTGATCCCTGGAGCGAGTTTGCCAAACCGTGCGCCGTACAGGACCAATCCTGAAGAGACTAAGGAGATTCAGCGACAAGTCCAAGACCTTTTGGACCGTGGGTACGTACGTGAGAGCCTTAGTCCTTGTGCTGTTCCTGTTCTTTTGGTTCCCAAAAAAGATGGTTCTTGGCGTATGTGTGTAGATTGTAGAGCCATTAACAACATTACTATAAGGTATCGTCATCCTATTCCTAGGCTAGACGACATGCTTGATGAGTTGTGTGGTGCTATAATTTTCACAAAGATTGACTTGCGTAGTGGATACCACCAAATAAGAATGAAACTTGGCGATGAATGGAAAACTGCTTTTAAAACTAAGTTCGGCTTGTATGAGTGGTTAGTCATGCCTTTTGGGTTAACTAATGCACCTAGCACTTTCATGAGATTAATGAACGAGGTTTTACGTCCTTTCATTGGCAAATTTGTGGTCGTTTACTTTGATGATATCTTGATTTATAGCAAGTCCATGGATGAACATTTGAATCACTTACGTGCTGTTTTTAATGCTTTGAGAGATGCACGTTTGTTTGGTAACCTTGACAAGTGCACCTTTTGCACGGATCGAGTCTCTTTTCTTGGCTATGTTGTGACTCCACAGGGCATTGAGGTTGATAGAGCCAAGGTGGAGGCGATATGGAGTTGGCCCACGCCCACGACGGTCTCCCAAGTGCGGAGTTTTCTTGGCCTTGCAGGATTTTATCGCCGCTTTGTCAAAGAATTCAGCACCATTGCGACACCATTGATTGAATTGACAAAGAAGGGCGTCGTGTTCCATTGGGGGCCATCACAAGAGGAGTCCTTTAATCTTTTGAAGGACAAGCTTACACACGCACCATTGCTCCAACTTCCGGATTTTGGTAAGACTTTTGAGCTCGAATGTGATGCTAGCGGAATTGGTATTGGTGGTGTTTTGATGCAAGAAGGCAAACCTGTTGCCTACTTTAGTGAAAAATTGAATGGTCCTGCTCTTAATTATTCCACGTATGATAAAGAATTGTATGCTCTTGTTCGTTCTTTAGAGACGTGGCAACACTATTTATGGCCTAAAGAATTTGTCATTCATTCCGATCATGAATCACTTAAGCATATTCGTAGTCAAACCAATTTGAATCGTAGACATGCTAAGTGGGTTGAATTTATTGAATCTTTTCCTTATGTCATTAAACACAAGAAAGGGAAGGATAATGTGATTGCTGATGCTTTGTCTCGACGCTATACCATGTTGTCTCAACTTGATTGTCGCATTTTTGGTCTTGAAACTATTAAAGGACAATATGCTTTTGATGTTGATTTTAAGGATGTGTTGTTGCATTGTAAAGATGGACAAGTATGGAATAAATTCATGATCAATGATGGGTATTTGTTTAGAGCTAACCGCCTATGCATTCCAGTTGGATCCGTTCGTCTTTTGTTGTTGCAGGAGGCGCATGGAGGCGGTTTGATGGGACATTTTGGTGCTAAGAAGACAGAAGATGTTCTGGCCACACACTTCTTTTGGCCAAAGATGAGGCGAGATGTTGAGCGGTTTGTTGCTCGCTGCACTACATGTCAAAAAGCTAAGTCTCGCTTGAATCCACATGGTTTATATATGCCTCTTCCTGTTCCTTCTATTCCGTGGGCAGATATTTCTATGGACTTTGTTTTAGGATTGCCCAGGACTAAGAGGGGGAGGGATAGCATTTTTGTTGTTGTGGATCGCTTTTCTAAAATGGCTCACTTTATACCATGTCATAAAACCGATGATGCCGTTCATATTGCTGACCTCTTTTTCAAAGAGATAGTTCGTTTGCATGGTATGCCTTCTACTATTGTTTCAGATCGTGATGTCAAGTTCTTGAGTCACTTTTGGCGTACTCTATGGAACAAGTTGGGTACAAAGTTGTTGTTCTCTACAACATGTCACCCACAAACTGATGGTCAAACTGAGGTGGTGAACCGCACATTGTCTACCATGTTGAGAGCTATTTTGAAGAACAATTTGAAGTTGTGGGAAGAGTGTTTGCCGCATGTTGAGTTCGCATATAATCGAGCGGAACACTCCACCACTAAGGTAAGTCCTTTTCAGGTAGTGTATGGATTCAATCCCCGTGCCCCTATTGATATTTTACCTTTGCCAACTAGTGAGAGAGTTCATAATGATGCTAAGGACCGTGCTGATTTTATTGTCAAAATGCATGAGACTACTAAGGCAAACATTGAAAAGATGAATGCAAAATATAGGATTGCTGGTAGTAAAGGTCGAAAGGAAGTTAAACTTGAACCGGGTGATTTTGTTTGGTTGCACTTGAGAAAGGATCGATTTCCTGAGTTAAGAAAATCAAAATTGATGCCTAGAGCTGCTGGTCCTTTTAAGATAATTGAGAAGATAAATGATAATGCATATAAACTTGAGTTGCCTCCCGAGTTTGGGGTTAGTCCCACCTTTAACATTTCAGATTTGAAGCCATACTTGGGAGAAGAAGATGAGGCTGAGTTGAGGACAACTCCGCTTCAAGAGGGGGAGGATGATGAGGACATCACTTCTTCGGATACATACAACACTCCTCCACTTGACATTCAAGGACCAATCACTAGAGCTCGCGCCCGACAATTGAATTTACAGGTGAGCTCGTTCCTAAGTACTTTCTTTTGTTCATTTGAGAATAGATTGCTACCTAATGATTTAATTATGATTAGGAACCATGGAGAGGACCTGGAAATACTTGGAGAAGGGCTACAAGGCGCACAAGTCCAGCAAGGGCGGTCGAATCATGTTGGAGGCCCAACTCAAACCGACTTCGAATCCAATTCGGAGTCCAGGACCAGACCGCACTAAAACGGACGCCCAGATCGCATCCGGACTCCGTTTTGGACGTTCCACATATGTATGGAAAGCTGAGAAGACCACCTTTCCAATGGCTTTGGTCCCATGTTAAAATTCCTTCTGAGTCAACAGGAATCGTCGAAACAAGTGGGCGTTCAGAATCTGTCAGGGTGCTGCGCCACCGTCTTTTGGGCCGATCGGCTTTGTATCGTGTTGGAGCCCATTAGGGGCGCGTCCAGGGGTTTTGCACGCCCCTAACTCCTCTATATCCAGCCGCCACCCCCACCATTAGGGTTTGGGTTTTGCTTAGATTGATTTGTCTTTGAACAATTCGCCGTTCATCGGTTTGTGAGACCCCAACTTTCGAGTGCTAAATCTATCCATCTGCAATTCAGTTGTGTTCTTCCTTGTTCTTGCTTGTGTTCTTCGATTCGCAGGCGAGGATTAGCCTTCTTGGCGAGGTCAACCGGGCTGCGCACGGTTGATAACCTGAGGAGACGTGGTGCTGCGATTGCGGGGTTCGGAACGTGTCGTTCGGAAGCCGGATCGATTTGTGTTGCGCCTCCACCAAATCGAATTTACCCAGAACCTGTTGGAAGATCGGGACCCCGTCCCCATCACAATCATTTCTTGAAACTGTTTTGAGACAGATTCAAGTTCAGCAGTTAACTTTGGACAGTTCAAACATGAACCAATAGGCTCAAGTAAAGAAGCACTCAACTCAGCAATCTTGTGATCTGCCCGTTTTAGGTTCATCTTCAATTTATTGCAGTTTTCACAAGACTCGGGCAGATCAAGGAGCATGGTATAAGGTCCTCTAGCAGCAGTGTCCTTAACCTCACATGAGGTGGGAGAAGTAGTCTCATCAGTAGTAAGTAGGGTAATAGTCATCCTACTCAACTCTAACTCAGCAAGCAGACTAACATTCTCCACCTTAATAGAATCAAGCTCAGAGGACACACTATCATGCGAGGTCCTTAATTTCTCCATATCAACCAGCAAAGCAGTGCATGTATCACAGTCGTCACGGGAGGGAGCAGATGTAAGTGAAGTAAGCTCCCGTGACAGTCTATCTACTTCCTTCTCCAACTCGCTACATCTAGCTCTAGATCTAGCATGAAATCCTCCTAGCTTAAGGAAAGCTTCATTAAGTTGGTCATAGGAGGGACATACCTCGTCCGAGTCGGAGTACAGCTCGCTGTCGCTGAGTTCGCCCTCGAGGGCTATGAAGCACATGCCGGAGAAGTCGTCGCCGCCATCCTTGGGCTCTTGGTCACCCGTCCCGTCGTCGTCGCTCCATCCCTCCACCTCGCTGAGGTCGAGGTCGTCGAAGGCGGTGAGGACGCGGTGGAAGAGCTTCTTGGCCTTCCCGAAGTTGCGGAACTTCTTCTTTCCCGGAGCAGGTGCTGAAGGCTTCGTGTTGCGGTTCTTGTCGGTGTAGTCGTTCTTGCCCGAACCGCCGTAGTCACCTTTACCCTTTTCAAGCTTGGGGCAGTTTGCTCGGATGTGGTTGGGGCCACCACACTCGAAGCAGATGACTGGTCCTCCTCGCTTTCTGTCTCTCCTACCCTTGTAGGCATGGGAAAACCTTCGGGCTAGGAGGGCCAGCTGATCATCCGCAAGCTGCTCTAACTGATCATCAGTTATGTCATAGAGAGCAGCAAGGGAGAAACCGCAAGAAGACTCAGAAGAGAGACCAGAAGCTGAACTGGGATCGGTGACCAAAGCCATCGACTGTGACTTCGACCTACGAGAGACAACGTCAATCTCGTGAGTCTTGAGGCGCGAGTACAGCGCGTCAAGAGTCAAGGTCGAGAGGTCTGTCGTGTCTTTGATGGTGGTCACTTTCATCTCCCACACTCGCAGATCGAGTGCCGCAAGCATCTGACGAGCGTTGTCCGAGTCGGGGTATGTGAGACCGACCGCTCGGAGGTTGCTCAAGATCTTGTGAAAACGTGCGAAGCACTCATCTAGGGACTCACCAGCAAGCATCTCGAACTTGTTGTATTCGCGCTTGAATTGGTCCTGTCGAACCGTCTTGATCTGGGTGGTGCCCTCATGGTAAGCGTCGAGGGTCACCCAGATATCGTAGGCGGACGACAGGTGGGAGATGCGATCGAACTCGCTACGACTCAGGCCCTGGATAATGATGTTCCTTGCCTTAGCGTTTGCCTCAACATCATGCATATTCCCAGCATTGATGTTCTCATCGGCAAGAACAACAAACCGGACCTTGACCTTGCGCCAGATAGCGTACCCCTGAGCCTGGATGTATGTCTCCATTCGGCTCTTCCAGAAGGGGTAATCGATGCCATCGAAAACGGGCGGCTTGGTCGAGTACTTGTCCGTCGCCATGGCTCTTGAGATCGGTTAAGATCTATGAATTAGAGCTAACCGGCTCTGATATAAATTGTTGGACCGAAATGGCGACAGAGGGGGGTGAATGTCGCTTTCTAAAAATCGCCCCCAACACGTATCTTCTTCTCCAATAGCTATGGGAGCTATGAAGGTAGAAGACCAGTGCTCACAAGACACCCCAGCAGCAGGAAAAACACAAATACAGAGACCAGCAAGCGAGAAAAATCAAATCGGGAAAACAACTGGCCTCAAGCGGTAGTACCTCTGGGTCGGGCGGTAGTACCGCTGAGCGGTAGTACCGCTAGTCCAAGCGGTAGTACCTTTGAGCGGTAGTACCTCTCCAGGAGCGGTAGTACCTCTCGAGAAAAACAGCAAACGGGATTTTCTGAAAATTGAGAGATTCGCAACGATTCTTGGATTCTTGGCTTGGGAAACTTTGAGGATAGCTAGGGAACACTCCCAGAAGACTAAGCCAAGAGCCAATAACAAGAAATCCACTCCAAGAATCAAGAATTTCAGATTTGGGTAAAAATCTGAAATCTTGCAAGAACCGAGCCAAAAACCAAATAACTCCCCAACCGTTGATCCTTTGGCTATGAAATTTTGAGGGAAGCTAATTAATAGCCTCTGGACTCTGCATACCAAATTTCAAGCCATCTTAATAAGGGAATCAAAATCTGGACCAAAACCAAGAAACGAAGAACAAGAACAGAGCAAGCCAAAAATGAAATCTGAGAATCAAACTCGGTTTGCTCTTGGGATTAAATAGCCAAATGGCTTTTGAGCACCACCCATGTCATAGCAACCCATTTTGGCACTCTCCAGCAAGCAAGAACTCGAGATAACGAAAATCAAGAAATCTTGCAAAAAAGAAAAACGATGAACAAAGGCTTCGAACAGAGAAGGCAAACTTCAGTTTTTCATTTCTTGAATCACAGGGAATACGGAGGAGTCCCGATACCCCGACTTGATACAAAAGGAAGATTACAAGCTCTCAACTCAATCCCTCTCCTCTCAATCCTCAAGAACACCAAGAATCACACATCTTGGGAGGAAGAACACACAAGAGAGGAGTCTCACATAGAAAGCATCGATGAAGCTACAGAGGGAGCACTGCTCTGCCTCCACCAACCCACACCAACTCACACCAACTAAAGAGCTAAAGGAAACAACCTTCCTAAAGCCTCTTTTGACTCTAAAACCCTAATCCTTACACAAATGCTCAAGGAGGGCATGCAGCCCCTCCTCTCCTTTTATAGCGCCTGGCTAACGGGTCTCCGCCCCGTTACGCCCGCTACGTCCAACGGAGCCCGCTCCCGCTTGTGCAGCCTTGCGAATTTCCGGATTCGCCCCTTCTGCACCTTCCGGGAAGCTTCCACGCTCCTTGCCTCGCACGCCTCGCAACCACCTCGAGTCCACGTCGTCTTCGACACATCCCGACCGTTCTGACCTCAGCGCCACCTGCGCCTAGTCCGGTCCACCGTGTCTCGCCACGACTCCAACTCGACGTCCTGCAGTCACACTGACAAGAAACACGTCAAATAGCACCGCTCGACACATGAAAGCGTAAATACCATTACACTTACCACAGATGAAGTCCAAACCTGTCGAAACATTAGAATATGCATCCTAAACCCAAATGACCAGATTTGACCAAAGTCCGACCGAGCCCGATTGCGCCACGCAACGACTCGACTCCGAACCACTCAAACCAAACTCGACTGACCTAAACCTTTGTCAATTACTCATCACTCTCATGGAGCACGACCACATGGTCTCTCAATATAGAAGTGTATTATAGATAACTATTGTCTGTTCCATTGTATATGTCCTCAGATCATGTATTGCTGTGTGAGGCACTGGTCTGAACTCTCCACACCATGAGTCCATGACCCTACGGGTACGGCAAGAAATGCACTATGGTTTAAGGTGTAGCAAGCCCTACAATATTTTTTTTGAAGGAACAGATGTCTACAAATTTTCATGCATCCACGTGGGATGCATCAGCGCTTACTTCCGTTCTTAGCACTGCCGTGCTGAGCCTTCCAATCAGTGAGCAGAGGGACAGACATAGTTAGAGCTAAGAGTTAGGTCGTACCGATACGGGTATGGTCCAGGTCTTTTGTGCTTTATACCATTTTGTACCATGCTAGCTCAATTCAGTTATCTCACCGCCCAGTCCGAAGTAACTATACAAGACGAAGGCGGCGGCAATAATAGTGGTGGCTGTCACCATCTTCTTTTCTCTTGTATCCGCTCGTTAAAAACTAGCCATCTTCTTTTCTCGCGTACCTGCCTCGTTAAAAACTAGTTGAAATTGAATTAGTTGCATAAAAATATGGACACGCAATGACATAAATATTTCAGAAAAAGTGAAATTTCTTTGATATTTTAAAAATACAATGTTACTATCTCATTAAAAACCTTACGCCCCAAAGTGGCGTTCCCCGAGTAAGGAAAAAGAGTACAATAATAATATATGTACATACTAACTATAATAACATACATACATAGTATCTACTCATCAATGTCTAGTTCATTCATGCGTTCGAGGTCAGTGTACACCTGTACAATTTCAGCATCCTCCAATTGATGTTGTTGTCGCTCTTTGGCTAATTCTCAGTCTTTGGCACATGTGATTGCCTCCACCATTCTGGGCATAAGGGATGATCTCCTTTCTTCGATTATTCTCCGTACCGTGCTGAACGTCATTTTTGAAGAGACGGTGGACTGACACCAGGAGAACATCTCGTGCGAAATGTGACAGCACAGGAAATATCCGCTTGTTGTTGTTCCATCACTCGAGCAAGTCTATCTTGCCTTCACCAGTAAGATCAGGATCAATATTTGCAAAATCATGCTCCAAGTAGTGGTTCAACTCTGAGACAAAATTCCACTTGGAGGTCATCTGAGACTGAGAGGACGAAGAAGTAGACTTGCCCTTTAGCTTCTTCCATAAGTGTGATGTCAAGTTTATTTTTTCATGTTGTATCTGCTGTGAGGCCTCCGATCTTTTGCTATTGCCAAACTTATCATGATACATATGAAAAACATGAAACAAAAACTTGTAACATCCTGATTTTCAAAGCCTTTTTCAAACATTGAAACTAAAATTCACTAGTTGAATTTTTCTAGAATTAATTAAAGCTTAAAATAAATTTTTATTAATTAAAAGGATTTAATATGATTAAATTAAATTTTACCATTTGGTGAAAGTATTTTATTTGGATTCTTTGAGTTTCAAAGAATTTTCTGGGACTTTTCTAGGTTTATTTGCTATTTTCCAGAGCTCTTTTGATTTTATCTGAATTTCTGAAAAAGGAAAATCCCTAAAAACCTCCAAAAGTCCATTGGGCCGAAGCCCAGCCCACCTTCTCCACTAGCCCGCTCCGCCCGCCGGCCCGGTTTGCCTGCCTTGGCCATGTGGCGGCCATCCGCTTCCTATCGCCTACATCCAAGCCGTCCGAGCCGTCATCTCCGCCAGCCATCCGATTCCTTCTCGTGCTGTGCATCGTCCATCGGAGAGCTCGTGCATCGTTCATCTTCTTCCTGACGTGGACTCCATCCCTGCTGCTGCCTTAGTTCTCGTGCACGAGCCGAACGCCGTCGCCGTCCCCGACCCGACCTCCATGTCATGCTTGCCCCTGCATCTTCGAGGTTCGGATATAAAAGCCGAGCCATTCCCTCGGTTCTCGCATCCCGTAGCCACGTCACCTCGTCTTCTTAACCAAACGCCACCACCGCCTTCGCCGTCACCACTTCGTCATCGTCTCCAAAGCCGGTTGTCGCTTTTGCTTCCCCTTCTTCACATCGCCACCGGTGAGCTCCTCGCACCGTCGCTCTCGTCCTTGGCCAGTCTCACCGACCCACTGCCGTTTGCTAGTGGGCCCTCGCCGCTGCTCTATCGTCATCTCCGGTTTCCCCATCGTCGTCCTTGGTTCACGTGCCTCGCCTCGTGCAGCATCATCCTGCACCCACACCCGCGCGCCTCTTCGCCTTCAACATGGATCGAGTCCATGTTGCACTGAGCCACTGATATGTGGGTCCCACATCTTTTTGGTTTAGGTTTTGAAGTTTTTAGAGTTTATTTGAATTTATTTTGTGCCTTGTTTCAATTTCTCTCTTGTTAGATCACGCTTTCGAAGGAGCTGAAGCAAGAATTGAAGATCAAGAGCCATTAACTGAGCAAGACCAAGGCAAGTCCTGTCCTTTGATCATGTTGAACCTAGTTTTTAAATTTATTATGTATTATTTTTTAAAATTATTATGCATTGCTATTTTATTATAAACCCTTGTATTGGTAGTTATTATCCAAATTGATTAATTCTTCCTTGATAATATGTATGCCATGATTCTATTATCACTATAGGATGGGTAATTATCTAGTGATGCAATATTAGTTGTCACATGGGTTGTACGCTTATATTGCTTAGCCATGCTTATAGTAACGTTGGGTTATTATCACATATGATTAATTAATTAGTTAATTTTGACTTAACGATATAATGGAACGTGGTGATCAGCCGTAGTTATAAAATTTGAGTAGCATAACATGGGTAGTGTCATTGGTGTTGGTTACACAAAAATGGTTTTCACTTTGGCGAATGATCGTGCAGTAAAGGGGGTGCAATTTGCACATTGGGATGTGGATGTTTCGCTTGGGTAAATCTAAGAACTTAACTTTGTATGTCATTGATCTGAGCCTTATCACTCAAACCACATGTCTAGCATGGGATAGACCTGGCATTATAATTTGTGAAGTCTCAACTTTAATTTCGCTACTGATGTTGTTTTGGCGCAAGAGGGGGCAATTATCGACTAGGTGGTCAGCCTACTGGACGGCGAAACCTTAGCGAGCGGGATCAGGTTGGGATGGAGCATTGTAAAAGTCTTGTTGTGATTTTCTTTAATGTAAGGATTATCACATCGCGTGGGTACAGTTGTGCAACCTCTACAGAGTTTAAAACTATTCGAATAGCTATGTCCCGGTTGTGGACAATGCTAGGTGATTTCACACAAAGGGTAGAGTTTCCATAAAAACCTGGTTGGGTTAAGTTGGGGAGTGAATGATTAGTTTACGGGTGGTTCATTTCGTGAATCTTGGTTCACGGGTGATTCATTGGAGTGAATGGTTAGTTCACTTGTGGTTTTTCTCAATTCCTTTGATTATTTATTTATTAATCATTTCACCAACCTCGTTTTTTAATCTATTTATTGTATTTATGTTAAATTATTGTTTTCTGCAAAATTAAGCTTTCAGTCATCCATTGATAAGCCTTGCATACTATATTGCATCTTTGTTACAAATGACTTATTGAGTACTCTATGTACTCCTGGTTTTATCCATATTTGCTCAATTGAGGAAGAAGGACCAGACCAGTAGGTGGTACTAGAAGGAGGATACTTTGACGACTTCACGGATTAGGACTTCACCCCCCAGTCGATTGCCTGTAGGCATGTCGAGTGGCTACTATGCTTCTTTTTGTTTTTCCACTGCTAGTTTCTTGAGCCATTCAGGCTATTATTTGTAAGCTTGACCATAAAGTCGCACTCTGATAATTATTAATAATATTTGAGTTTTTTATTAGTAAATCGTGATATGGTTGATAATTCATCTTTGTTTATACTGTGTGCACTAGCGTGATCCTGGACTAGTGTGGGTTACGCAGGAGAGTCCGGATTTGCATATTCGGGTCTCCACAAAACTCCTCTTTGACATGTGCGAAAGCTTCCGAATAATCAAGGCCAAGGCATTCACATATTCCCTCCATGCCAACCTATAAACCTATCAACTTTTTTGTAGGATCGAAAATGATAGCAAAGTAATACAAGTGTGAAATAGAATCAAAATATTTAATAATTTTTTTCTCCATTGCTATGACAGCATGGATCCTATATTACTTTAAATCCTATGACTCTCTTGTTTAGCTTATAATTATCGTCTAAATAATGGGCTACAATACTAAGATGGTCACTTCTCTGGTGTGATGATGTCTAAATATCTGATGTTATGGCAAAAAATCGAACTTGTTGAAATAGTTCTTTCAGCTCTACTAGTTCCTTTTGATACATCCATAAAATATCAGATGTAGTAGTTCGCCGTCTCAGATTTTCTGGCTCTAGGTCATGTGCTTCTAGCAATTTGCCCTTCATCCAGACCCGCTAATGTTGGCGTCCGTGGATGGGGGAGATAATTCTGGAGTCCCCATTGGCTCTAGACCACCCTGGTACTCCTTGTAGCCGTTCGTACCATCCATATGATGGTCATATATGCCGTAGTCTCCCATACTTGGTGAGAGCCAACGAGCATCAATGGGAGTCGGAGCTGGAGGAGGACTAGGGGAGCGATGATGAAAAAGTGCCCTACTGCCCTTTTCGTGCTATGACTCCTCTGCATACCGCTCGGGAGCTCCTTGGTGGTCCGAATCCTTGGTAGCATATTGGATGGATGGTGAATAAATATGGAGTGTAGAGGGATGCTGCAGAAATAGGGACTTGGAGAGTATAGAGGGATGTTGATGAAATGTGAAGTATAGAGGGATGTTAAAGAAATGAGTGATTAAATGCTTATGAAGTAATGAGAGAAGAGAAGTGAATTTATAGGCATTGCTCTTCTGAACGTTACTCTCCCAAAAACCCGAACATTGTGCTCGAACGTTACTTCTCTGACCATTGGGTGCAACTTTTTACTTCATGCGCTCAACTTTATTCTCCAACTTTACTTCTCTGAACGTTATTCTCTAAACGGTACTCTCCAACTTTATTCTCTCTCCATCGACTCCCACTGCCTCCCTCCCCCGACGCCAGCCTCCTCCCCCGGTGGCCTGGCTTCCCTCCCCTACCCATCCCCCTCCCCCACCTCGGCGCGATGGTGCCCCCTCCTCTCCCAGCCTCCCTCCCCTCCCCTACCTCCACTGTAGCGCGGCGTCCCCCTCCTCCCCCAGCCTCCCCTGGCGCGGCAGAGCCCCCTCCTCTCTTGGCATCCCTTCCCCTACCCCTACCCCGGCGTGGCAGCGGCCCCTCCCCTCCCCTGGTTGCCTCCCCGAACCCCCAACCGCCTCCCCCAATGCCCCAACTGCCTCCCTCTCTTTCCTCGATCGCCTCCCACGACACCCCCAGCCACCTCCTTCACCTCTCCCGCCCTTCGCCTCTTCCCACGACTGCCCCACCTCCCTCAACCTCCCCCAACGACTCCTCCTCCCTGAGTCCTTGACCCCCCTGCCATCTTCTCCATGACTGGCGCTGGCGAGGCTGAGGCAGGCGCACAGGAGGTCGAGGCTAAGGCTAGTGGAGGCTCTTGGGAGTTGGGAGGTAGCTGCTGGGAGCCTCAGATGGAGGTGGCCGCGTGGAGCCTCCAGCTGCAGAGCAAGCAAAGGTGCCAGCGGAGGCAGCGTCGCGACCTCACCCCCTCCATCAACTCCTAATGCTGCCCTAGGCTTCATGCCCTGCTCCACCTCCTGCGACCGTCGTCTACTCATCCGGGCTCCAGTGACTAGTATACGTCCTTCCCCTCTACTCCCTCTCTCTGCTCTATGATGGCCTAATGAGTTGTGGTTGTAGGGAATCTCGGGACAACCGGATATGGGATGTCAACAGGAGGGGGAGGTGAGGAGGAGGCCAAGACGGCCCGACTACTGGTGCCGGCGTGTCAGCCGTGCCCACTGTGCTCCCCGTGCCATGCCGGCCCGAGCATGGCACAATTCGCCGTGCCATACTGTGCCACCCAATGGGCTGGGTTTCTAGGCTCGACCCAGCCCACCGTTCATGCCGTGCTAGCATGACCCGCCACGTGGGTCGTGCTAGGTCGGCCATGCTTCAGGCTGGCCTAGAAAAACATTGGCCAACTCCCAGCTCTAGACATAGTACCCTATTTTTTCGACCTTGGAAAACATTCAATGCAATGGATTTTTTAAAAAATAATATATTTTTAATTAATATTACACAAATATAGCATCACTAAAAATTACATAAATAAATATAACGTAGTGTCACGCGTAGCAGTCTGTAGGTCTTTATCACCCAATGAATTGACGATAGAGGCTTTATCATCAATTCAATTGGCGATAGATGTTCTATCGTCAATTGACATCTATGGCCAAATGAATTGGTGACAGTCTCAGTCCCCAATTGTATTGGCAATAGAGGCCATGTCGTCAACTTAACTAGCGATAGAGGACCTGTCACCGATTGACACAGCGATAGAATATTTTTTATTTTTAAATGATACATTTTCTTAGTAAAAATATATTATTTATAAAAAATCTTGCATTTTTTTGGCTTTGTTAGTTTCAAAACAATAGCTAAATATTAAAGAAAGAATTTGACTAGTGCATCTCAAGTTGCATTATTGATTTTTATTTAAATAAACTATTTCAAGCTCGACATAACACTTCATAATGAATGTGCAAATTACACGACGCGTAGGATTTGGTTAGGAGCATATGTTTGCATCACTACTGCTACAATACAAATGGCAATATACACGAACAGTCAACCAAAACTACATGTAAGATACATGTGTGCCTTGTGGAATGTAAACGTCATGCTAGTTATAGATCCAAAAGGGCATGTGGGTGAACACCCCTAAGGTGAAAATGGAACACCGTAGGGCACCCACATGAAGTGGCGATCATTAGGGTAGCGTGGACATGGTTGGTTGTCACGGTAGTAGTAAACATAATTGCAGCTCGGATTGGCATAGCAGCAATATGGGTGGTAGTCGCTACCGAGGTGGACGACCTCCTCATTGTTCGTCTCCCTGATCCTCTTCTTGCAGTGCTCATTATTGTTGATCCTCCTAGTGTGGAGCTCCTCCCACAATTCTTCTAGGCAGATTTAGATTGTGTGGATGTAAACCTGGGCAGGTATTAGACACGGTTGATCCACCCACTCGATAAATTTGCAATCCACAGTCTACAAGTAAAATGAGGTGATTACAAGCGATGCATATGTGGAAGTATAGATAGGAAACGAACTACTTACCATGAATAGAGGGCAGCGAAAGAATTGATATCTTGAGTTCCTCATGTCATCAAAAACCTAGACCACCATATTAAGTTTGTGCTTGCATTACAGCCAAAGCTTGGGGATATGAGGTTAGTCGCAAACGGGATTTCTAGAGTTGTAGGGCTCCATGGTTTCGAGTGGTAGATCGGGGTTTGGGGGATTAGGGTCGATGGGGACTGTAGATCATGGGTGGATGCACATTGAGTAGTGAGGGGGCACAATCCCCAGGCCGATTTAATTTTTGTTGCTTAGAGTCCAAGTTTACATAGTGTGTATCCTACATGCCGAAAGCTAGTGCCCCCGCATATCAAGGATTACATCTATCTAAAAGAAAAAATGCCTAAACACATTGCCAAACAGAAAGAGAAAAGAAAAGAAAAATACGTAGAACATTGACAAAGCAAAACACTCCAAAAAATGTGTGTGAGTTGAAGTTGACACGACACAACATATCGACCGATCATAAAAAGAGAACAAAATAATAGGATTTACTTGAACCGATCGAGCGTAGGCCACTAGCTGATCTAGCCTCAAGCCAATGCTAGCCCAGGCCCAAGCCAGCACTAGCCTTATGCCAACCAAGTAGCTATCGCTAGGTCCAGACAACGCTTAACCTACCTTCCCCTGCCCCCACGTGGCATGCCACGCATGCAACCTTTCGTCTGTAGCGGTGATGGGCCCGGCGTCGAAGCTGCCATCATCCAGGAGCACACCATCCGCTTCTTGCTTATGCCCACGTGCATTGGATGGTATGGTTATATTTCTCACTGAGCGCGCATGTAAATGGAGTAAATCTCGGTGTACATATATCGTATACAGTATGGTCGACGGTCACGGCAACATGTGAGGTCGTCCACTCATCATCTCATCCTGGCTCCTTGCTTTCAAAGTTCAAATGTTTAGTTATCTTTATAGCTAACGAAGTAACGATCAGCCAACCAAATTAGGTGCTAAATTTTGTTATTTAAACTTTAGGGTTTCAATTTTATGATCTTTAAAATATTTGTGGGCCAGGGATTTAATATTAGAATGTACTGTTTTGATTTTTACAACAATTGAATTAGGAAATTTTTCAATGTGTTTCAATATCTAATTTAATGTGTTCTAACTTTCAATAATTGTTATCTTCCTATGGTCTTCCATAGTCATGGAACTATTTCTAAAAAGAAAGACACCAGGTTCAAGTGCAAATGCTACAAATACTGAAAGTCCAGAAACTAATTAGGAAGAGGAGATTCAATTTGATCCAAGTAAAAGGAAAAGAATAGAAGGCTATCTCCCAAATTAGAAAGATGTGGTAAGAAGAAAGTATTTGGATAATAGACCTTGCCGACCTTACCAACCTCGCACATATGATTTTCTTTAAACAATGTTTGGAAAGAAAAAGAGAAGATTTAACACTACACGGTTTGATCAATATGGTAGTTGGCTTGAGTATGACGAGTCCAAAAATATAGACTTTAAAAAGCATTACTATCTATTATATTATTAATAGATGCATCAAAAAATAAATGTACGGCGTATAAGTCTCTACAGCATTTTTTATTGTGGATCTGTCACTCGGTAGGATCGATGGTTCGTACGAGAGTAGTACTACCGTTACCGCAGCGTAAATGTAGCACCGCTCGTCCGCTCTCACCAAGCCACGCGGCACGCGGCCGGCCTTAGCCAAACGCCAACGTCAACGTCGACGGCAGGTCGAGAAGCAGGGCGAGGGGACCGTGGAACCGAGCAGAGGAAGTGGGCGGGCCGTTAGCCAATTTATACCACCATGGCATGCAGCATCGTCTTCTTGGTCGTTAGTAGCACCCCACCACCACCCACCGGCGCGGCCACCGCCGCTTCATAAATCATAACACTACCTGCCGCCACCACCGCCACCAACTCGTCCTGCCGTCTCGTCGATCTCCCCTGTACATCTGACCGCTCATCCCTTCTTCATACGCGCGTGCGGGACGGCAAGAAGCGGGGCCGATGGGGAACTGCCAGGCGGCGGAGGCGGCGACGGTGGTGGTGCAGCACCCGGGCGGGCGGGTGGAGCGGCTCTACTGGGCCACCAGCGCTGCCGAGGTCATGCGCGCCAACCCGGGCCACTACGTCGCGCTTGTCACCCTCCGCGTCGCCGAGGAGAAGCAGCCGCAGCATCCGGGCGACCAGCAGGGCGAGCAGCGGCGGCGCGGCACGACGCGGCTCACGCGGGTGAAGCTGCTCAAGCCCCGGGACACTTTGCTGCTCGGCCACGCCTACCGCCTCATCACCGTCGCCGAGGTCACCAAGGCGAGGAAGGAGGAGAAGACCAGGAGGGTGCAGCAGCAGCTGGAATCGAAGCAGGCCGGAGGGAGGATCAGTTCTACCGGTGATGACCAGGCGCAGTTGGAGGAGAGCCTCGATCAGGTATATAGCTTCTTGATCATCCGTTGCTGTTTAATTTCCTCCCCTGTTTTCATGTTCATCGCAGCTGTTCTTTACTTCTACTAGTCCATCAATTAGATTAGCGATACCTGAATTTGATTGAGATATAGTGTTGTTCGCAAATTATCCTTTCTCAGTAGGAATTTCTATCTAAATATTTTTCCAACAAGAAAACAGATTGTATTGCCCCCACCCCTTTGTTTCGGGAAATTTTATTGTTTGTACTGTTTTCTGAGTTCACAACTCACAAGGGTAAGTTTTTTTTTGAAAAATACAACGGTAAGATTTTGTTCTCAGTCCTTATTATCCAATAAGTTTTTGTTTGAATAAAAAACAACAGTAGGTAAGCACCTAGTTGGCTAACCTTCTAGTATTTCAGTATATATGAGGTAACTTCGGCTATAGTTCATTCCAACTGTTATTTCTATGTGTTAGTTGGCCACCCTCCAAATTGTATACCTTATGACACGCTAGTAACTAACCAAATAACCAATTTTTGATTTGTAAGGATATCGTATACTAGTTGATCAAGATACAAGGAATAAGTTGAATAATGTACTCAAACATGATATGATAGCTGCTGATGTATACAGTTGGCAAATTATTCTCAAACCGAACTAAGCTGTATTTTAGGCCACATCTTGCTTTCCTCACACCACATGGAAAAGGTAGAGATGTGTAGTACCGAGATGACAATCAGAGAAGGGTGAATAATGCTTTTAATTTTATCCTTCTCAAATCTTATTCTAAAACTTTCACTCTACTAGCTATTGAAAGATAGGAAGATTAGTTCAAGCCGCTACCAAAGAACTCACATAGGAGTGGAAGCAAAACCGAGTTCAAATTCCAGGGCCGGTATTACTGTAGGCAAGAGGTCGGTAGTACCGTAGCTGAGCAGTCTAATAGCTGCTGAAAGCTGGTACAACCAGTGGTCGGTAGTATCGTGGGCCAAGGGCAGTCGATGGCACCTCTGTTCACAGAACAAAAAACCAATCTAAACCTAACAAAAAAAAGAGTGCAATTCTCAAAATACAAGTCCAAATAACTTGAGACTTTGCATACACCATGTCAAGGATATTAGAAAAGAATCCATCCAAGGATCGCATAGATTTTGACCAAAGTTTCAATATTTCTTTGAGACAAATAAGGTTGCATCAAAACCAAGTAAAACTTACAAACTTGATATATGACTATCCCATGGGTTTGATATTGCTAATATGGCTCTAGATAGATTCTCACATGTTAAGCAAGCTAACGCCCCCTAAAGATTAAGGCCAAGACCCTAGGGTCATGATTTCATAAAAAGTGCTCGAAATCAAGTCAAATCGGGCAAATTCCAAGATATTACTATAGCTAGTCTCTAGATGGATGACATATGATCCTTAAGAGGAACAACCTTGGAACCAACAAAATCAAGAGAGAAGAGGAGAGAGCAAAAAACTTCAACCAAAACAAGTGCAAAACCAACAAGATTAATAACACACCATGTAGGATGAATATGATTGATCTATTGTAACTTATAGATAAATATTTTACAGCTACTCCACCATGAATGTCAGAGCTCTCTCACCCAAGAGAACACACCCCAAAATCCTCCTCTCTCTTGGAAGCCTCTCTCATAAACACTAGAGAATATATGAGTTGGTTGGTTAGCTCTCCAAAAGTATTAACCCTAGCAACCAACCACACCCACTTAAATAGATGGGACAACTAGCCCACATCTAACCCTAATACATAGCATAACCGGTGAAACCCGCTACCCCCCCCCCCCCCACCAAGTTTTACACTCAACACATAACTTATACACGTTTTTTAATGCACATATGCCCAAAACCGCTTGGCCTCATCAGCAATTCCTTGACCTAAACCGCTCTCCAAGTGCCCTCTAAGTGACATGGTTTTGATTCATTTGCCACTTTTGGTATTTTGGTTTTCCCTCCAAAACGTTTTTACCCTTTTTACTGTGGACCTCACCTCTTTCCTAAGCTTAGTCCATGGTCATCTCTTTCTTTACAAGCAATCCCCATGCTTGCAGTATGTAGGTTCACCAAAGCTCGCACAGCGATAAGTCTCTCCGTGTTAGTTCCCCTGACCAAGTCTCACTTGCACCGACCGCACCATTTGATGAACTGTTCCTCGAACCTTCCCTTCGATATCCCTTGTCTTCTCTTGTGCTTCGCTTGAGCTCAACCATCCCGCCTGGCTTCCTTGACCACACCTCAACCATCCCTAAGCCAAGCCTCGATCCACATAGTCGACCATGGCTGTCTTCAAGCACTCTGCACATCAAAGACCAAGAAACTGTTTTTAGGTATAAATTCTTCACAACTTAACACACGTTAATTCAAACATGATTCATGCACCATGAATGCAATTACTTAAACTCTACGACTTAACCCATTATCAAATCCCATAATTATGCAAACCCCTCGGATGATCTCAGGCAAAACCGGTCTAACCGTCATTAACAAGCCGGTCAGACTGCTCCAGTCAACCTTGGTAACAGGGGAGTCGGTATGACCACTCACACCATATTGGTACTACCGCCCCGGTAGTACCACAGTTTTAAGCCGAACCATACCGCTTTCTCCGGTAGTATCACGGATCCTATCCAGTACTACCAGATCTGAACACACCCAAAATGACCTTTACTGAAAAATAGCTACCGCCAACTATTATCTGGTCAAATCTCACTTGCAGTAGTACAATGGCCACCATGCCAATACTACCGCCAACACCAAGCTGGTACTACCGCCAACCCCAAGCCGATAATACCACTTAAAAACTGACAACACGAATGAAAACTTACCAACTTTCACAAACTCAAATCTCAACTCGACATGAATGCTAATTATTCAACATACATGAATCAATAATATTCTCAACATGGTTCTTCTGAATGGGTACTTAATATTCTGCTACGTCTTAAACAAAAACATACAAGTTTGACATTCTCTAACCAAAATGTCAGATACAAGAAGAATATGGAACCAACCAATATGGTGATAGCAGAAGGGCCAAGAAAGCCGGTCATCCAACAGTCTTAAGTCTTAACAACTACTAACTAATGGACTGGAAAATCATTTGTCATTTGATCTTTAAACTGGAGCATCATGATATAGTATTATGTTCTGATTACTCTACTGCGGTCCATCTGGTTGCAGTTGGCGCAGCAAGACAGGGACAGCCACCGGAGCAACTCGGCGACACACTCTAGGCATCGCCATTGGCGCCCTTCCCTGCACAGCATCGCCGAAGTCAGTAGCTGATGTAATCGTCAGTAGCAGGTGAATGATCTGTATTTTAGAGTTCATGTTCATAAGACGTTAATTAGACTTCAGAAGAACAGCTGATGCGATGATCAGTTGGTTGCTGGGTTCAGCAGCTCTACACAGAGAGATGACCTCTTGTTCTGTATTGACTGGACTTGGAGTTGGTATACCAAGCCCACGTAAGAAATTGTCGATCGTACTCAGGTCATTTTACTGAGATTACGATTGCCTCTCGCTTGGTAACTTTGCGTGATCTTGGAGTTGGGACACAAAGAAATGTTAAACAAGCAGTGTGATGTACTAGTATATTCAGTTAAGATGCAAAGTACATCTCTTTGCCGACAGCTTTTGAGGATCTTGTTGTGTGCAATGTATTGTTCTTGGTGCCGAATTTGCAATCATAAGCTCACTGCAATGATAGATCAGGAGCTGGAATCCACATTTACGTGTTGGAAGCAAACTATATGTACTGCAGATTCGCGTTGGCGCCGCCTATTAGGCCTGCGCATTTGTATATTGCTTCTGCAGATGTACTTGCTAATGAGAAGGTCTCCAAATTAGGTGCCAATGCCAACACCTGAACTGAATGCCTATGCAATGAACATGGGTGTACTTGAAATAATTGTTGTATCAGGGAATCAAGCCATGTTTCTGCAACCTGCAAATGTACTCCGTTGGACAGTAGCACCCTAATCTGAATATTTTTCCCTAAATTTCTATATCTTAACGCAAGCAGTGCACTGCTGATTGCAAGATGTCAGAAACCAACAACAGCTAGCTCTTCCTAATTTCGGATGGCAGAATGTGCAAGAACCATCACTGAGAATTCAGAAAGATCCCCAATTTTCTTGCAAGTGAGCTGTACAAAGGTAGTGCTCGCCACATTGGCCAACCAAAGTCGCTTTCGCTTTTCTGACGGCTGCAATAGGCGCAGCGCAACACATAACAACACGTTAGAAACGCACCGAGAGGCGCTTCTGCACCCAAAAGCCAAAGGCTTTCTTTCTTCAGAAACCACAAGCGCATGGCACCCATTCGATGTGTGTGGCATGGCACGCGCAGATGCATTGCTCCCCCACTTCTCCACTACTTACATGTGTTCGCGACTTTGTTCAGTTTACTGTGCTCCTGAATCCTCCCTACCAACACCTGAACACCGTATCATTCCAGCCTTTTTTGACTCCTACGACGATCAACGATTCATGCGGCGTTGTTCCAGCACTTCGGCGCTTTTGATGTGCGGCTTTGGCTTTGGCCGAAAGGAACCGCATGCATGCACGAATCACGATGTTGAGGAACACAAAGCGATTGGCGATGGTGAAGGGAAGGGCCCATTCGCCAAGGTTTACTTGGCCAGGGACGAGTGAGTTAAGCGGCAAGGGGGCATGGCATCGGGATGTTGGATTAGTCTCTGCCGTTACCCTTTTGTTTCCCTGGTTCAGAGTTGAGGGTAGTTGGCATGCATGACGATTGACAAAGCTGTCATGGCATGTGCGTGCAGTTTCTGACTCGTGATTAGTAGCATGTACCTTCAATGCTAACTGTAAACATTACACACGATCCCCTGAAGAAATAAGGTTCTCACAAGTCAACCCTTGTGTTACATGTTCAGTGTTACAGTAAACAGGTTTGCTATCCGTAAGTTGCCTCTTTTTTTGTTAGCTCGAAGTCTATTTTCTAATCTTTGGATTAGCTCTTAGATGTGTGTCTGATTGTAAATTGAAGGATCATATGAGAAGATCCTAGTTTATGATGTGATGATCCATTGCAATTTGAGAGATTTAGAAATTTGATTGGCAGAGTTGCTGGTCGGTCAGGGAAAGGCTGGTCAGACCGGTATTGTGCCACCGGTCTGACTGGTTGGTGTCAGCAGTCAGACCGCTTGGGTGAATTGGTCTGACCGATTGGTGTCAGTGGTCTGAACGCCCGATGGTTGGATGTTTAGATGGGGACTTTCGATCAGAATTCATATTTGTGGATTTTGAGTTGAGGAATCGGTTTTGGTGAGTATGGTCAGTGGTTTTATATTGCATGAGCTATGTTACAGCTAACTTGGTTCAAGTTGTGAAGAACTTGTGTCCGGAAATGATTTCTTTGTCTTTAGATGTACTGGATCGCTTGGAGTCAACTCTAGTCAACAGCGAGGATCGGGGCTAAGCTCATGGAGGAGCTGAGGCCCAAAATGATCAAGGATGTTGGCTGAGACGGTCAGCTCAAGCATGACACGAGGAAGGCGAGAAAAATGGAAGGCGAGTTTGAATGGCAAGATGGCATCATGTAGCTTGGACGGGCTAAGTGAGTCGTGGTTCGGTAGAACCAGGACAGGAGAGAGTTGGCCATGCGTAGCAAACTAGTGGTGCACCTACGCGTGGCAAACATGGCGATTGCTTGCAATGAATAGTGATGACCGGGCCAACTAAGGGTATTTAGGTAGTTTGGCCAAAATACCGGAAACTACCTTGGATCAAAATCGCGGCATATGTATGGCGCTTGGGAGAGTGGTTTAGGTCAAGGTGGTGCTGGTTTAATCAACATGGATCAAGGCTAAGGATTTAACGGATTCGACCATATGCGATTTGAAAAGCGTGCATAAGTGAACATGTGTGAGTAAAACCTATGTGTGTGGGGGTTACCGGTTTTTTCCATTGTGCTAAGCGGATAGTATCACTAAGGGATGGATGTGGCTAGCTAGCCCATCTATAAAAGAGGGATAGGATGGAGACATGTGGTTAACCATCCAGCCCACCTCTCTTGTGCTTTGTTGTTTCAGGGTTAGGGTTTTGAGTACGTGGTGTATTCTTTGTCCTCTAAGGTGGAGTGGCTATAAAACATGCCACCTCAAGCAGCAATAGATTTAATTTTTGCTCATCTTCATGGCTATCTCTTTTCTTAATTGATTTGCTCTTGATTTGGTTGGTTTTGCTCTCCTCATTCCCTTACTTGATCTTGTTGTGCCAAGAACATGTAAGAGATGGATAGAACCTCTGAGAATCATCCCCCACCCATCAGGCACGTTGGTAGCAAATTCATGAAGAAACTCGATTTTTGCATGACTTTGACTTTCCAAGTGGTTTCTTGATTTGAGTATTTTTCCAATGATTTCTTCGGTGTTCTTACTTACTGTGACATTTGGGAACATATACAAAGCCTTTTTGGCTATCCTTTGCCCACGAGCAAGTCTTGATCATCAATTTTGGTTTTGTTTGGTTTGGGTGCAATCTTGCTTAAAACTCACAAAGGTCTAAACTTTGACATGGATTTTTGTGATCCATAAATGGAATAGGTTCCTGAGACCTTAAGCAAGGTGTGTACAAAGTTTTATGGCTTTTAGATCATCCAATCAAAAGTTACATAGAATTGAAATCTCGCACCTGTACTGATTTTACTGTTCATAAACCAAAAACACTATTCATAGCTGTTAGACCGCCCAAATAGAGATCAAACCACCCCTTGGTAGGTGGTCAAACTGCCAAGGAGAGGTCAGACCGCCCCTGGTTGATGGTTAGACCTCTAGAAGCTAAGTTTTTCGAGATTTTATGTTCTTAAGTGATTAGCTTTGGATTTTTGGCCGTGGTTTGATTCTCAATAACTTTATAGTTATTTGAGAATAGAATCCAAAATACTTTGGGGAAATTTTAATCGACACCATTCACCCCCTCTGTTGACTTTCCGGTTCTACAAGTGGTATCAGAGCCCGGTTAGCTCTTCTCATAGATCTTCACCGTTCTCAAGAGCCATGGAAGCAGACAAGTATTCCACCAAATCTCCTTTCTTCGATGGAGTCGACTATCCCTTTTGGAAGAGTAGGATGGAGTCTAACATTCAGGTTCAAGGCTATACGATCTGGAAGAAGGTTAAGACTCAGTTTGTTGTTCCTACCGATGATAACATCATGGTTATGAATACGCCAGATATTGAGGCAAATGCTAAGGCAAGAAACATCATCATTCAGGGTCTTAGCCAAAGTGAGTCCGATCACATCTCACATTTCATATCGGCATATGACATCTGGGTGACCCTCGATGCATACCATGAGGGCACCACCCAAATCAATACTATCCGACAGAACCAATACAGAGAGAATACAACAAATTTGAGATGCTTGCTAGTGAGTCTATGGATGAGTACTTTTGTAGATTTCACAAGATATAGAGCAACCACTAAGTTATTGGTCTCATATACCTAAACTCGGATAACGCTCGTCAGATGCTTTCTGCCTGGACCTCAGAGTTGTGATATGAAAGTGATCACCATCAAGGACACAATTGATCTATCTACCTTGAGTCTTGACGCGTTGTACTATCATCTCAAGACTCATGAGATCAACGTCATCTCTCGTAAAATGAAGTCTGTAACATCCCAAATAGGGAACTAGTGTAATTGCTAAAATGAAGAAAAAAAAATCTTTTAATTTGTTTCTCCTGTGTTCTCAAAAGTTTTTGGCGTATTTCAAATGTCTCGATTTGATGTCTTGCCAAAATGCCCGATTAATAAAAATCAAACAGAGAAAATCCAAACTTACTTGGAAGTCTTAATTTCAAATTTAAATTAGAATATGGAAATTCAAAACCAAGATTGGGAAATGGCAATCAATGTAAAATCCGTTCCATTCAATTAGCATATCTAAAACTCAAAAAAAAATTTAAGATTTAATTCTCCAAAGCACAACAATCTTAAAATTAAATTGTTGGCATCGAAAAATTTGAACCAAACTTTTAAACTCGAACTCTAATCACAAAGTCACATTCTGAAATTGTTAAAATATCAAAATTTCTCTTGGGCCGGCCTCTTCCTTCTCTGGCCTCCGGCCCACTTCTTTTTTTTCCGCCCAGCCCGCTCCCTCCTTTCTCCTGGCCCGTTCGGCCGCTTCCTTTCCCCTGCACCCGACCGCTCCCGTTTCTTCCTCGTCCTCCCCTCTGTTCATGGCGTCGCCGCCCCAGGCCGACGGCCCAGCCGCGCAGCTCGCCCGCCCCAGTTTGCGCCGCCCCCGGTTCTCCCCCCCCCCCCCCCCCCGTCACCTCTGCACCAGCGCCCCTACCACCGGCCTACTCCCCGCGCCACTCCCCTACCTACGCACGGCGCCATGCCGGCAGTACCTGCGCCATGCCGACGTACACCTTGCCCACGTCGTCGCCCATGCCGACGCCCATGCCGGAGGTACCCCGCGTCACCTCGTCTCCAGTGGCCTTTGCTGGCGATAAAAGGAGCTCAAGCTCGTCTCCTCCTCCTTCCCCCTCCAATTGAGCTCGCTCGAGCAAGCCCCCTGCGCTAGCGCCGGTCACCACCTCGTCCCGGCCGCCTCCGGCAAGCACTCATCGATTGGATCGCGTCATGGTGAGCCCCTTACGCCAGTTACCTCCCCCTCCGGTTAATTGAGGTTTCATCGCCGGAATTGGTTGCAGCGGCCGTTCTCCTCCATCACCGGCTGATGCCGCATCCATCAGCGCCGACCGCCCTCCAGGGCTCCTCTCCCCAATTCCTCGCGGCAGGAGCTACTCCTCGGTGTCCCGGAGCTACCCCAGTGCCCGGCCGAAGCTCCCCGCCGCCCGAACACTCCGGCCACGAGAGCCCCCCCCAGCGCCTCCGCTTGCACGCGTCGCCGGCTCACCTCCATCACCCTCCGGCCAGCTTGGCCGCTCTGGTGAGCTCTCCATGCCCCGCTTATGCTCATGTGCGTGCCATCTTTTCCCCTCTCCTTCCCGGCCGCCGGCGCCTCGTCCTCCCTCAACGCCGGCCGCCTAGGACCGCCGCCAGCCTGCCTGGACGCCACCCGGGCCAAAGCCTCTACCCCTGGAGCCTCCTCGTCAATTGGGCAACTCGTTTTGCCGGCCGCTAGCGCCTTCCCGGCCGCCCCTCGCCGGCGCCACCGCCCCTCCTCCTGGCCGCGCACCTCCCATGTTTCCACTACTCCTCTCCTGTTCTGCTCTGTATCTGCCGAACAGCTCCATTCTCTCTGTCTCTTGTCTCTGTGTCTGTCACGTGGGCCAGCTAGCTATTTGCATTGCATAACTTCACCCCTTGGTCTAAATGATGAATCCATATGCAAATAATCCAGCATACATTGAAATAAATTGTGGGCAGTAATAACAATAAGGGATTATTTATAAATTCATACTAACAGGATTTATGCAATTAAATTAAAAACTAGGCATTAGTCAATTATAGGCCAATCAAGGTTAATAAGTAAATTCTCATGCACAAGGTTAATTAAAACAAGCCTTTGCCATGAACTCTTTCCTAGCATCAAGAAATTAACATGAAGTTAACAAGATAAAAATAATATCTTGGCTAAAAGATTTTAAATCACGAAGCTTAAGAATTTCCCCAATTCATCTTGCCTAGTCTAGGACAAATAAAACAATGGAAACAAAGGTAATTACTACTGTAATACGAATGAATGTATCATCGGTTATAACACTTCAATAACAAGGATTTGAAACTACCCCGCTCGCTAAAGTGATCTCTCAGAAATCATCGGGGTGTCTCATAAAATATCAAGTTTGCTTTACTTATCGTTGAGGTCATGACAACTATCCCTTCAAGAAAATGCTCAAGAATATTTGTAGTAAATACTTTAGCTTTATCTTAAAATACTGAGATTTAAGATGATAAATAAAATATGATTAAGAAAGTCTTGAGTAAGAAAGAGCAATCCTTAATCTTTGTCTCGCATCCAAATTCCCTATCATTATATCGGGATTTAAATTTAATGTTCAAGGATAAATAATAATGAATGAAATAGCTTTATTAAGAAGATCCCTATTGATTCATAGCACCCCTCTCCAGCAAATCACAATCGACGACCATTTCCAATAACCTTGTCAATTAAGCAGAATAATCAATCTTAAAAGTTGGACTAATCGGACTAACTCCATACTTCAATAAAACTATTAAAAAGATGGGTTCATTAAGTTGGCAGTCGCAATCTTAAAAGCGTATTGCCGCATGAAATATCAAAGTTACACCGCGTATACAAATATACTCACCTTACGTATCCGTATTCTAAAATCATAAAATCATGTTTCTCTACACTACCCTCGATACTCTCTTTTATCTGTCCATAAGCCTTGCCTGGCTCATGGAACTTTCTTGATAAATAGGAATCGATGCATTCGAGCCTAGCCATTCCCCCAAATCGGCTAGTTTGGCCACTACCTTTTTCCAGAATGAATAAATGCCTGAAGTTACTTAATCATTCTGATCCTCGTTATCCTAAAATTTTCCCTCACGGTAAAGCTATTCAGACAATTCATTCTCTTACTCAAATCCAGCTACCGTTGTGTCTTTAGTCCACTAATCCGAATCATCCTTCTATTCTCAAATCATGACAAATGTATAATTTAAATTAAATTGGGCATTTAAAGTGTTTGGATTTATTTGGTCTTTCTTTTCTTTGCCGCGTATTAGAATCTGAAGGCTCAACGAGGCGACAGGTTTGAACAAGATCAAGACTCGGGTAAAAGCGACGACTGGGAAGTTAAGATCGCTGACTGAGCAGGCTTTGACCTAGGTCAATCAAGGCCATGATACTCCAAGCAAGGCAAGTCGTCACTTTGATCATATTGATCCCATCGTTATTGCAAAACTATGTTCTTTAAAGCTATCAACTTGCATGCTTAATTTGTTATACAAATATATGTTAAAGCTTAAGGTAGCTACATGCCCACTTGATGTTGTATTAAAATTATTATGTCATCCTTTGATACTTGAATCACCTGATCCTTGTCACCATAGATATTCATGATAACTTTACTAGCTATAAGTCATATTAAATGCCATGCTAGTCTTGTCAAGTCCAGGGCGCTAGTTGTCCTGATCATCAATCTTCAAAACATAAGAATTTGTTTTGGGACAGTCATGGGATGTACGTGGCTGAATATTTTGCTACAACTGTCTTATGCTTCTCAAAACCCTAAAAATCTGCTATACCTGTCTGGGCGGGTGGTAAGAGTGGTGGGTGTGGAAGTAGCACATTGGATTGTGGAATGAACCGCCCGGACGGATTAAGGACTTAATCCTGTGATGACTTCTTCGTGTAAAACAGTACAGCCACAAGTCTGCAAAGTGCAACTTGGCTAAGTAAATCTATCGGACCCCCGGAACTCATCTCATTGGTAGGGGAAAGGAGGATGCTATAAGGGCAAGAGAAGGCCTAAAGGGACACCAAGTGCAGGGTGAAGTTTCCAGCCGTGCTAGCGTTGTGGAGAGTTGCAGTCCGAATGCGCTAGTTTCCGTGGTTACATCCCGTGCAAAGTATGGGACCCACCGCAAGTGGGAGAAGCCCATAACATGAGATGACAAAAAGGGGCTCGATATTTTGAACAGTTATTGTGATGATCTACTCAACCGCATGACTAAGGAATCGTGTGGAGCAACGAGCTGATCGTCTCTTGTGGTGAAAGTGTACAAACTCTGCAGAGTAAAAACTATTCGAATAGCCGTGCCCACGGTCAAGGGCGGACATGGGATTCTCCTCGAGTTAGTTCTATTTCCAAAAATATTTGTGGGTGGGATAAAAACTTGTCGGAGAGATGTACTCTGACTTTGAACTTTTCCTGGAGAGATGTACTCCAGCGATGAAAACTAGCATTGGTGGAGGTAGCCATGCACTTTAAAAGGTGGATGTAACCTACACTACAATTATTATCGCATTCTCGCCATCAATTTCATAAAACATGTGTCAGTCAAAATTGCTACGTCTCAGGAGATTTTTCTTACTTAATGTAATTCCAAAACAATGCTTTTAGCAAATAAAAGAAACTCAAGCCCCCCCCCCCCTTGATAGCTTGCATCTATTATTACGGCATCCTGTGTGGTGGCTTGCTGAGTATCATCGTACTCATTCTTGCTTAATTGCTACATTCAGTCAGAAAGAACAGGATTGTCAAGCCCTGCGACGCTAAAAAGGGGTCGACAGAGCTGGAAGACGAAGAGGCCATGGACTAGGTCGCGAACCCCCAGTTGGCTGCCTGTGGGCAAGTCCTGCGGGTCCCACCCGTGTGAAGTTCCGCTGCTGCATTTTATCGTTTCGGCCTAATCGGCCCATGAGTAAGGATTACCGTATTATTTACGCTTCCGCATGGTATGTTTTTGATATACAGTAATGTATCTGTGAGCACTATCTACTGATCCAGGGAATAGTGCAGTGGAATCACAGAGGATCTGGGGTTTGCTAACCCGTGGTCCGACAGAGCTGGTATCAGAGCATATCGACTGTAGGTCGTAACCTTAGTTAGCATGGCCGTTAGCTTTATGACTAGAATTATTTCTTCAAAGTCTAACTGCAAAATATAAGTAGTATTACTACTCTTATCCCTCTTAGATGATTCCCTCTCTTCTATTTGCTGCCCTGGCCATTTTTAGCTCCAATGCTCTCTTATCCCGAATTCAAACTAACGCGTGCCTGAGTTCTCTTCTGAAAAATTTCCTTGGGCCAAAATCATAAAACCTATATTGAGTTTTATTTACAAAAGTTGTTTATCCTTGGAAGATTAAATTGCCAAATTTTATTTGCAAAGCTTATTTTCAAGCTTATTTCAACTAACTTAAGCTTCCAAGGAAAGTTTTCCAAAAATTTCACTCCCTGCCAGTTTATTCTAAGAATTCGCTTTGATTTCCCAGGCATGAGTGTAAATCCTGGTGGATTCATGTCAATCGTAAGAGAGAATCAATGGTGTGAATGTTTGGATGAAAAATAGGCAGATCAATTTGAATGACTGGATTAGTTACATGGGTGGACCAATTTAAATTATTAGATTGGTTAAATAAGTGGACCAATGTAAAAAGATTGGATTGGCTAAAATAAGTGGATCGGTGGAATTTTAGAAAAGTGGGGAGTCTAATAACAATTGTTGGTTTGCAGCTTTAATAAACAGTATGACTCCCGGTGAATGTTTACCCTGGTGGGATAATGGAATATAGCTTGACTACTGGATGGATTATTGGAAATTTTGAGGAAATTAGGAGAAGTAATAATAATCCTTGATTTATAGATTTGGGTAATAATCTTATTCTCGGTGGACGTTTATGACAATGAAGTTGCTTGGAAGGAAATTTGTGAGTAGTAGGACTGACCACTTGATAAACAGATTATGAGTATACCTCAATGGTGGAAAAGGTTGGATTATAATACAAATGTTACTGGTGGATTGAAATATTGGAACCATAATACGAGTGATACTGGTGGATTTAAAATGTAAAATATGTGAGTGGTATTGGTGGATTTAAAATATGGAGATATTGAAGCCATGATACAAACAAATACGATTGGATTTAAAGGTAAAGATTTTGGAGTAATGATACAGGTCAATAGTTGAATGGGATTGTGGAATGATAAACCCAAGACTGGATTTACGATTTTATGTAGGAAAGTGACATCCATTTGAGGAATAGGTAACTCTGATTTGGTGAATGAGACCATAGATGATACCTTGGAAGTTATAGGATTGTGGATCGGATAAATGGTAACACTCACTGTTTGAAGTACTAGACAACAGTCGTGCTAAGACTAATTGATGAAGGGAGTTACTTTTAGATTCAATCAAGTATATGCAAGATTAACAAGGCCTTGGATTAATAGCCTATGAATAAAAAGATTATGGGAGAAAATTAGTCTGTTGAATTTGTAATATTGGAGGATGCTAGGACACCTTTAACAAAAAAGTATTTTAAAAGTTCAAGTATTTCAAAACCATTTCAAAAAAAAAAATCAATCTTGATATAGAACTCTATATCAAAAGTATATAGTGTATTTTCGTTGCAAAAAGGTTTGATTCAAGTTACTTCGAAACTTGGCCCCAGTATTTGAAAACCCAAAAGCTCAATTCCCAAGAACTTGCTTTTAAAACCAAAACTTGGGGATCTACTTGCTCTAGAAATTATTGATAGGGTTATCTCGTAAAGGCAAATGTTTTCAATCTCTGTATTTTTGAAAACTGCTCTCTAAAAAGCTCTGTTTTCAAATAATAATAAGAAGCATGAGCTTCGCCGCCAAAGCACTTCTTAACCCTTTCCTTCTGCTACTCCTGTCTGCAAAAAGGAAGCTTGGTTTTTCCTATTTTCCCTCCCTTACTTCAAAGGCTTAAGTTCGAAGACGTCAAGGATGCTCATGAAGATTTGATGGCCTCGCTTCAACAAATCTAGTGTTCAGAACCTTGTGTCGTTTGTGTGTGTATCCGCACATAGACGTTGCTTGGTCCAAAAAGATTTTATTTGGCCCTGTGCACTGCCTTCTTGCCCTCGGGCATCATATTTCGTAGTCACAGGAAAAGCGTGTTTTCAAAAGCTTGGTTTTTCTGTGTGGCTTGTGTACTACCCCAGCTTCTGGGTATGCACTCCTTAGAATGGGTTAGAATACCTCATCCCCGTAATCTTTGCCGCATCTCATGCTAATTCCCCCTCACCTTATTGCTGAAAACCTCGTCAGATCTGCAGACAAGAGGTAGCAAATAGCCAAGTCAAGACACTTAAAGCTCTGAAGTTAAAGAGGCAACATCTCTGAAAAGGACAACCCCTAAGAAGCCTTAGCCTGTGAAAGGATCAAGACTCAAGTCTCTATTCCACAGTAAACTCTCTGATACAGTCCTCATCAAGTAGTCAATGGCCAAGAACAAGTTTAGAAGCAAGAAGAAAGAACCAGTAACCCCTGCTCGCTTTGACCCCTACCACTCATCCAAGTATTCACTCAAACCTACTCTGCAGAGATCGATGAGAAGCAGTCATCACAATGGGAATACCAGTGGCATGACCCCAAGCAAACTTCGAAAGGATATTGTTTGCTTCTGTTGCCGAGATATTGGACACTATGCTAACCGGTGCCCCCAGAAGAAGCAAGACAAAGCGGCCAACTGCTTCAAATGTAGTGACCCAGGACATTATGTGAGAGATTGCCCTCAACGGAAATCGAACAAGCAAGGAAAGGATGTCGTCGCCATCAACCTCGGTCTTGACAAAGGGAAGTGTGTTAGCTCCAAGTGTGCCATCCAGGAACCAACTGGACCTAACGAAGCCCCACTATCAGGTCCAGAAGAACTGCCAGCTACTGCATGCGCTGAATGTGGCAAGACAGGACACTACAGCTACAATTGCCCAGCTCCGTATTGTCCTTACTGCAAGAAACACCAGCTACCTGAAGGTTGTCTCAAGAACCTAGTGGCATGTGCACGTTGTGGAGAAAAGGGACATGAGAAAAGTCAATGCACAACAAATTGCCCAACTGTGAAGAAGACCACCCACCAGGAGAATGTCCAACGAGCAAGATCACCTGTTTTCTCTGTGAAGGACAAGACCACTGCCCCAAGGATTGCTCCATGAACCTATTGCTGACCAAGGCTGCTGAGATACAGAGACGGAGCTTTCAAGCCGCCATCAGACTCGTTATGAATGGAACTGACAAGAGCAATTAGTAACGGTCACTCTTCATGTTAAGGGGGGTAGCCTGAATAAATGAGAAGTGTCAGAGCACCTTGATGTTAGGCCCTGTTGCCACTCTAGTGTAAAAAGAAGTTAGCAATCAGTATTGAAGAAACCATAAGCCTCAGAAATGTCAAGCAATAGAGTGAAGCCAGTCGCAACCAATCTAGAAGAACAAGGCCCCCTGTGTGGTGTCTTCTCCAAAGTGTTGATCCGCTTTTATTTGGATACCCCCTCTTCGGATGGCTCCAAGAAAAGGGCGTAGTACCAAGCAGTACCCTAGAACCTTTTTGCTAGCCAGCTTGTTCCCACCTACTTCTTTCTGCTCCACTCGAATCTCGAGGACGAGATTCCGGTTAAGGGGGGTAGGATCTGTAACATCCCAAATAGGGAACTAGTGTAATTGCTAAAATGAAGAAAAAAAAATCTTTTAATTTGTTTCTCCTGTGTTCTCAAAAGTTTTTGGCGTATTTCAAATGTCTCGATTTGATGTCTTGCCAAAATGCCCGATTAATAAAAATCAAACAGAGAAAATCCAAACTTACTTGGAAGTCTTAATTTCAAATTTAAATTAGAATATGGAAATTCAAAACCAAGATTGGGAAATGGCAATCAATGTAAAATCCGTTCCATTCAATTAGCATATCTAAAACTCAAAAAAAAAATTAAGATTTAATTCTCCAAAGCACAACAATCTTAAAATTAAATTGTTGGCATCGAAAAATTTGAACCAAACTTTTAAACTCGAACTCTAATCACAAAGTCACATTCTGAAATTGTTAAAATATCAAAATTTCTCTTGGGCCGGCCTCTTCCTTCTCTGGCCTCCGGCCCACTTCTTTTTTTTCCGCCCAGCCCGCTCCCTCCTTTCTCCTGGCCCATTCGGCCGCTTCCTTTCCCCTGCACCCGACCGCTCCCGTTTCTTCCTCGTCCTCCCCTCTGTTCATGGCGTCGCCGCCCCAGGCCGACGGCCCAGCCGCGCAGCTCGCCCGCCCCAGTTTGCGCCGCCCCCGGTTCTCCCCCCCCCCCCCCCCCCGTCACCTCTGCACCAGCGCCCCTACCACCGGCCTACTCCCCGCGCCACTCCCCTACCTACGCACGGCGCCATGCCGGCAGTACCTGCGCCATGCCGACGTACACCTTGCCCACGTCGTCGCCCATGCCGACGCCCATGCCGGAGGTACCCCGCGTCACCTCGTCTCCAGTGGCCTTTGCTGGCGATAAAAGGAGCTCAAGCTCGTCTCCTCCTCCTTCCCCCTCCAATTGAGCTCGCTCGAGCAAGCCCCCTGCGCTAGCGCCGGTCCCCACCTCGTCTCGGCCGCCTCCGGCAAGCACTCATCGATTGGATCGCGTCATGGTGAGCCCCTTACGCCAGTTACCTCCCCCTCCGGTTAATTGAGGTTTCATCGCCGGAATTGGTTGCAGCGGCCGTTCTCCTCCATCACCGGCTGATGCCGCCTCCATCAGCGCCGACCGCCCTCCAGGGCTCCTCTCCCCAATTCCTCGCGGCAGGAGCTACTCCTCGGTGTCCCGGAGCTACCCCAGTGCCCGGCCGAAGCTCCCCGCCGCCCGAACACTCCGGCCACGAGAGCCCCCCCAGCGCCGCCGCTTGCACGCGTCGCCGGCTCACCTCCATCACCCTCCGGCCAGCTTGGCCGCTCTGGTGAGCTCTCCATGCCCCGCTTATGCTCATGTGCGTGCCATCTTTTCCCCTCTCCTTCCCGGCCGCCGGCGCCTCGTCCTCCCTCAACGCCGGCCGCCTAGGACCGCCGCCAGCCTGCCTGGACGCCACCCGGGCCAAAGCCTCTACCCCTGGAGCCTCCTCGTCAATTGGGCAACTCGTTTTGCCGGCCGCTAGCGCCTTCCCGGCCGCCCCTCGCCGGCGCCACCGCCCCTCCTCCTGGCCGCGCACCTCCCATGTTTCCACTACTCCTCTCCTGTTCTGCTCTGTATCTGCCGAACAGCTCCATTCTCTCTGTCTCTTGTCTCTGTGTCTGTCACGTGGGCCAGCTAGCTATTTGCATTGCATAACTTCACCCCTTGGTCTAAATGATGAATCCATATGCAAATAATCCAGCATACATTGAAATAAATTGTGGGCAGTAATAACAATAAGGGATTATTTATAAATTCATACTAACAGGATTTATGCAATTAAATTAAAAACTAGGCATTAGTCAATTATAGGCCAATCAAGGTTAATAAGTAAATTCTCATGCACAAGGTTAATTAAAACAAGCCTTTGCCATGAACTCTTTCCTAGCATCAAGAAATTAACATGAAGTTAACAAGATAAAAATAATATCTTGGCTAAAAGATTTTAAATCACGAAGCTTAAGAATTTCCCCAATTCATCTTGCCTAGTCTAGGACAAATAAAACAATGGAAACAAAGGTAATTACTACTGTAATACGAATGAATGTATCATCGGTTATAACACTTCAATAACAAGGATTTGAAACTACCCCGCTCGCTAAAGTGATCTCTCAGAAATCATCGGGGTGTCTCATAAAATATCAAGTTTGCTTTACTTATCGTTGAGGTCATGACAACTATCCCTTCAAGAAAATGCTCAAGAATATTTGTAGTAAATACTTTAGCTTTATCTTAAAATACTGAGATTTAAGATGATAAATAAAATATGATTAAGAAAGTCTTGAGTAAGAAAGAGCAATCCTTAATCTTTGTCTCGCATCCAAATTCCCTATCATTATATCGGGATTTAAATTTAATGTTCAAGGATAAATAATAATGAAAGAAATAGCTTTATTAAGAAGATCCCTATTGATTCATAGCACCCCTCTCCAGCAAATCACAATCGACGACCATTTCCAATAACCTTGTCAATTAAGCAGAATAATCAATCTTAAAAGTTGGACTAATCGGACTAACTCCATACTTCAATAAAACTATTAAAAAGATGGGTTCATTAAGTTGGCAGTCGCAATCTTAAAAGCGTATTGCCGCATGAAATATCAAAGTTACACCGCGTATACAAATATACTCACCTTACGTATCCGTATTCTAAAATCATAAAATCATGTTTCTCTACACTACCCTCGATACTCTCTTTTATCTGTCCATAAGCCTTGCCTGGCTCATGGAACTTTCTTGATAAATAGGAATCGATGCATTCGAGCCTAGCCATTCCCCCAAATCGGCTAGTTTGGCCACTACCTTTTTCCAGAATGAATAAATGCCTGAAGTTACTTAATCATTCTGATCCTCGTTATCCTAAAATTTTCCCTCACGGTAAAGCTATTCAGACAATTCATTCTCTTACTCAAATCCAGCTACCGTTGTGTCTTTAGTCCACTAATCCGAATCATCCTTCTATTCTCAAATCATGACAAATGTATAATTTAAATTAAATTGGGCATTTAAAGTGTTTGGATTTATTTGGTCTTTCTTTTCTTTGCCGCGTATTAGAATCTGAAGGCTCAACGAGGCGACAGGTTTGAACAAGATCAAGACTCGGGTAAAAGCGACGACTGGGAAGTTAAGATCGCTGACTGAGCAGGCTTTGACCTAGGTCAATCAAGGCCATGATACTCCAAGCAAGGCAAGTCGTCACTTTGATCATATTGATCCCATCGTTATTGCAAAACTATGTTCTTTAAAGCTATCAACTTGCATGCTTAATTTGTTATACAAATATATGTTAAAGCTTAAGGTAGCTACATGCCCACTTGATGTTGTATTAAAATTATTATGCCATCCTTTGATACTTGAATCACCTGATCCTTGTCACCATAGATATTCATGATAACTTTACTAGCTATAAGTCATATTAAATGCCATGCTAGTCTTGTCAAGTCCAGGGCGCTAGTTGTCCTGATCATCAATCTTCAAAACATAAGAATTTGTTTTGGGACAGTCATGGGATGTACGTGGCTGAATATTTTGCTACAACTGTCTTATGCTTCTCAAAACCCTAAAAATCTGCTATACCTGTCTGGGCGGGTGGTAAGAGTGGTGGGTGTGGAAGTAGCACATTGGATTGTGGAATGAACCGCCCGGACGGATTAAGGACTTAATCCTGTGATGACTTCTTCGTGTAAAACAGTACAGCCACAAGTCTGCAAAGTGCAACTTGGCTAAGTAAATCTATCGGACCCCCGGAACTCATCTCATTGGTAGGGGAAAGGAGGATGCTATAAGGGCAAGAGAAGGCCTAAAGGGACACCAAGTGCAGGGTGAAGTTTCCAGCCGTGCTAGCGTTGTGGAGAGTTGCAGTCCGAATGCGCTAGTTTCCGTGGTTACATCCCGTGCAAAGTATGGGACCCACCGCAAGTGGGAGAAGCCCATAACATGAGATGACAAAAAGGGGCTCGATATTTTGAACAGTTATTGTGATGATCTACTCAACCGCATGACTAAGGAATCGTGTGGAGCAACGAGCTGATCGTCTCTTGTGGTGAAAGTGTACAAACTCTGCAGAGTAAAAACTATTCGAATAGCCGTGCCCACGGTCAAGGGCGGACATGGGATTCTCCTCGAGTTAGTTCTATTTCCAAAAATATTTGTGGGTGGGATAAAAACTTGTCGGAGAGATGTACTCTGACTTTGAACTTTTCCTGGAGAGATGTACTCCAGCGATGAAAACTAGCATTGGTGGAGGTAGCCATGCACTTTAAAAGGTGGATGTAACCTACACTACAATTATTATCGCATTCTCGCCATCAATTTCATAAAACATGTTTCAGTCAAAATTGCTACGTCTCAGGAGATTTTTCTTACTTAATGTAATTCCAAAACAATGCTTTTAGCAAATAAAAGAAACTCAAGCCCCCCCCCCTTGATAGCTTGCATCTATTATTACGGCATCCTGTGTGGTGGCTTGCTGAGTATCATCGTACTCATTCTTGCTTAATTGCTACATTCAGTCAGAAAGAACAGGATTGTCAAGCCCTGCGACGCTAAAAAGGGGTCGACAGAGCTGGAAGACGAAGAGGCCATGGACTAGGTCGCGAACCCCCAGTTGGCTGCCTGTGGGCAAGTCCTGCGGGTCCCACCCGTGTGAAGTTCCGCTGCTGCATTTTATCGTTTCGGCCTAATCGGCCCATGAGTAAGGATTACCGTATTATTTACGCTTCCGCATGGTATGTTTTTGATATACAGTAATGTATCTGTGAGCACTATCTACTGATCCAGGGAATAGTGCAGTGGAATCACAGAGGATCTGGGGTTTGCTAACCCGTGGTCCGACAAAGTCACAGTTGATTGCCTTGGTTACTGATCCCACATCAGCTTTTGGACCATCTCCTAATGGTGTCTATGGGCTCTCTTTGGCAGCTTAGTGCAAGATAAGTGATGATCAATTTAAGCAGTTTCTAGAGAGTGACTTAGCCTCCTTAGCTAGAAAATTCTCACACACATATAAGAGGGTTAGAGAGAGAGGAAGAGAGGAGATCCGGTGATCTACTTCGAATGTGGTGGCCCCAACCACATTTGAGCAAACTGCCCTAAGCTAAAAAAGGCAACATCGACTACGGCGGTGCAAGTAAGAACAACTACACCAATAAGAACCACAACAAGAAGCTGCCAGCTCATGATCAAGGCAAGGAGAAGAAGTAAACCTCTTCCACCACGTCTTCACCACCTTTGACAACTTGGACTTCAGCGACATAGAGAGCTAGAGCGATGGCAATGGCAAGGATGATAGAAGAACACCAAGGACAGTGTCAATTTCATCGGGATATGCTTCATGGCTGATGAGAACAGCATCAGCGATGACGATCTCTATAGTGACTCCAATGAGGTAGGCCCATCCTATGACCAGCTCAATGATGCTTTTTTTAAGCTAGGAAAATTCTATGCTAAGTCTAGGGCTAGGTGTGGTGAGTTAGAGAAGAAGGTATAGAACTTGTCATAGGAGTTTATTTCACTTAAATCTGTTTTCTCCCATGACGATTGTGATGTTTGTTCTTCCTTGTTTGGCGATGCAGAGAAACTAAGGACATCGCATGATAGCGTGATCTCTGAGCTTGATTTACTTAAGTTGGAGAATATTAATCTGTTAGCTAAATTAGAGATGGCTAGAGTTACTCCTTGCTAGTCTGATTTTGCTTAGATTACAGTTTGCACCTCATGTGAGGATAAGAACAATGCTTTTAGAGATTGTATACTTTGCTCCGTGGTCTATCTGAAACTTGTGATAGCTGTGTCAACCTGAAGAATGATTTAAAGAATGCAGATCTTAAAATTGCTAACATGTATGCTGCTTTGATTGAGCCTGTTGCTTCCTGTGCTAACTCTCCTAAATTAACTACTGAATTTGAATCCATATCTAAGCAATTTCAGGACATGTGTGATCATAATAAAAAAAATAGCTCAATATGCTTCTAACACACCTGTTATCTCACCATGCAACAATTGTAAAAAAATAAAATATGAATTAATTGCTTTGGATGAAAAATGTGTGAAGGTAACTGAGAACCTACTAGAGAAGCCACAATCTACTTGCTTGTTCTATGCTAAAGTAGAGGAGAAAATGGAGGATATGCAAGAGACTTTTAGGAAGGGATATGAGGTCCAGATGGCTAGGATTAGGACTGCTTCACGTGTGTCATGTCAAGCCCTCAAGGTTAAAGCGATCGTGCATAGGGAGAGATATGTACGTGCCATTCGATCTTCTCCATCTAGATCTTCTTCTTCTTCTCCATGTTCTTCTTATGCTTCCCTTTTCAGGAGTGTGAGTACCACATAAACACTCCTGAAAATTTTGTCGGAGGTAAGAAAAGGCTCAATCTTATTCTAGAAAAATCAAAGATTTGCATGTTTAATCAAGGTCTAGGCTATGATTTTCTAGAGGATGTGAGAAAACATCCACCTTCAGTTGTTTGAGCTATAGTAGGAGGCGTGATTGAGGTTGCGCCCGAGTCTAAAAAGATAGTGTTTAAGTCTGCGGGCTTTGTACAGGGGATTTTCGATAGTAAGGTTGTGCCTCCTGCTGCTTCAACCTCTCAGAAAGCGAAATATCGTTGCACCTTCTGTCAGTAGGATAGACACTTAGTTGAGTTCTGCTTCAAGCATGTCAAGGTCATGCATCGTGACCATTTTCGTGCTTTTAGAGGTATTCAAAGTCAGCCCCAGACTCTGAGTGCTCCTAAGACCTCGTGTAGCTCTCCTGACTTTCTTGGTTTTAGGCAGTGTCGAGGACTTGGTTTTCAGGTTTTTTTTTGTTTTGGTCCTTGAGTTACTTCTAGTCAAGGTTTTCACCATCCTAAGGATAGACCTCTTTTCCCCGTCGAGGTAGCTATCTGCAACGTGATGAGTATTCATCAGGAAGAGGTTTGAGTTCTCTTTCTAGACCTCCTGTTTCTGTGAGAGGTGAGTTGCGTAGTGTCACTAGAGTTAGCCATTTGTGTCTTTAACCGATCTTCTTCTCATTGTGTAACTCAATAGTAGGTTCTGAGATCTGTTCTTATTTATCCTAGTGCTAAGCCACCGATATTTACTTCTCATTGATTCAGGTTCGTCGGGATGGGATGGGAGATATTTGGCTTGTTGACTCCGGTTGTTCTTATCACATGACTGGAGATCCACGTTGGTTCTCTTCCTTAATCCGAGCTCCAGGTGATGAGACAATCACCTTTTGAGACGCTTTGTCAGGTCAAGTCATCACTAATGGTATTGTGCGCATTAATAATTCTTTCATTTTGAAGGATGTTGCCTTCGTGAGTAAGCTGCGATATAATTTGCTATTTGTTTCTCTACTTATCGATGATGATTTCGAGGTGAGCTTTAAGAAAAATGCTTGTAAAATTTTTAATTCTGCGGGAAGTCTATTTTGCAGGATTTCTAGGTTTGGGAGGATCTTTCATGCTGATTTTATCGAGTCTTCTGGTGATTCTCTCCGATGTTTAGTTGCCTCTAAGTTCTGTGATCTTTTCTTTTGGCATAGGAGACTTGGTCACATTGGCTTTTATCACTTCACCTGAGTTAGTGGCCATGATCTTATTTGTGGTCTGTCTAAGCTCAAGATGGTCAAAGACTTAGTTTATGCTCCTTGCCGGCATGACAAGATGGTTGCTACTTCTCACCCTCTAGTCACTATGACTATGACTGACGTACTAGGATAGCTTCTTCATAGAGACACTGTTAGTCCAGCTAGAGTGCAGTCGGCTGGTGGGAAGTGGTACGTTCTTGTTGTGGTTGATGACTTCTCGAGATTCTCTTAGGTATTTTTCTTAGCTTAGAAGGAGGTGACTTTCAGTCATTTCCAGGGTCTATTTAGTAGGTTGTCTGTTGAGCTCCCTGGTGCCTTAAGAGTGATTCACAGTGACATGGCATGGAGTTCAAGAACTTCTACTTTGAGAGGTTCTGTGATATAGGTATAGAGCATCAGTTCTCTTCTCTAAACGTCCCTCAGCAAAATGGCATTGTGGAGAGGAAGAACCGTACCTTGGTCGAGATAGCTAGGACGATACTAAATGAGTATGATACACCTAGGAAGTTTTAGGCTGAGGCTATAGCTACCGTTTGCCATGTTTTGAATAGAGTTTTTCTGAGGGCACACTTTCATCGCACTTCTTATGAGTTAAGGTATGGGCAAAAGCCCAGTGTCTCACATTTTCGTGTTTTTATTTGTAAGTGTTTTATTCTAAAGTCTGGCAACCTAAATTAGTTCGATTCATGCTCATCTGATGGTATCTTTCTGGGTTACTCAACTTCTTCGCAGGGTTATAGGGTCTGGAACTGCGATACGAGTAGGATAATAGAGTCTTGTGAGGTTACTTTTGATGAGACTAATCCTAGGACTAGGCACGATGTCTCAGATTCAGTTACACAGTCCGAGACCATCTTTGTAGATGATGAAGATGAAGGTTTTTTACTTGATCTAGTCCCATGTATCCCTGAGGTGCCTGTTTCTACCACTGTGCCTCAGGGAGATCAGACCTTACCTTCTATCTCCTTTGGAGCATGTGGCTCTGCTCCTACTTCCACAGCTCATGAGGTAGAGGCAACTTCTTCATCACATTCACGACATCTCCATCACATTCAGTATCATCATCCTTTTGAGCTGATCATAGACGATCTTTTTGAATGTGTCACGCGCTTAAAATCTAGCTTATCTCATTTTTGCCTGCACTCTGCCTTTGTCGCCACATTTGAGCCCAAAGATGTTTGTCATGCTCTATCTGATGGGTCCTGGGTCAATGCCATGCATGAGGAGATAGAGAATTTTGAGAGTAATAAGGTATGATCGCTTATTGAGACCCCTAGTGGTCATAATGTCATAGGAACGAAGTAGATCTTTAAGAATAAGCAAAGTAAGGATATGGTAGTCATTTGAAACAAGGTTTGACTGGTAGCTCAAGGTTATTCCTAGGTTGATGGTTTAGATTTTAAGGACCTTTTCTCCTGTAACTAGGCTAGAGGCCATTAGGATTTTGCTTGCTTTCGCAGCATTTAAGGGATTCAAGCTATACTAGATAGATATCAAGAGTGCCTTCCTCAATGGCTATATTGAGGAAAATGTATATGTTAGACAGCCTGTATGTTTCGAGAACCCCAAATACCCAAACTATGTCTTCAAACTTTCCAAAGCCTTATATGGACTTAAGCAAGCCTATAGAGCCTGTTATGAGAGGCTTAAATCCTATCTTTTGAGTCATAGATTTGAGATAGGTAAGCTAGATAAGACATTATTCATTCATAAGCAGGGCGATGACTTTTGGCTCATCCAAATATATGTTGATGATATTATTTTTGGTAGCTCTTCTCATACTCTTATTTCTCAGTTTTCTGATGTCATGAACACAGAATTTGAAATGCGCATGATGGATGAGTTGAGTTATTCCTCGACTTTCAAATCAAGCAGACTCGGGAGGATACCTTCTTGCATCAAGGCAAGTACACTCGAGACATCCTAAGATACTTTGACATGTGTGATGGTAAGCCGGTATCGACTCCGATGATGACCTCAACCACACTTGATCCTGACGAAGATGGCGAGACTGTAGATCAGAAGAAGTACTGTAGTATGATTGGCTCCCTCCTATACCTCACTACTTCGATGTCGGACATACACTTCGATGTGTGTCTATACGCTCGATTTCAGACTTCTCCTCACGCCTCTCACCGTTAGGCGGTGAAGTGTATTTTTAGATACTTTTGAGCTACTCTAGACTATGGTATCTGGTACTCTTCTACTTTTTGTCTCTTATAGCCTACTTCGACGCAGACTTTGCTGGCCGTAGGATAGATAGGAAGAGCTCTTCTGGCACTTACCAACTTATTGGCACTTCTATAATTTCATGGTCTTCTAGGAAGCAGTCAAGTATTGCACAGTCTACCACAGAGGCCGAGTATGTTGCAGCCGCTAGTTGCTGTAGTCAGGTGCTTTGGATGGTCTCAACCTTGCGGGACTTTGGGTCAGCCATAGATAGTGTTTCACTTTTTTGTGATAACACTTCTACCATTAACATTGCCAAGAACCTAATGCAGCACTCTACAACCAAGCATATAGATATTCGATATCATTTCCTTAGAGACCATGTGAAGAAGGGTGACATAGTGCTTCAGTTTGTTGAGAGTGACCATCAGTTAGCTGATATTTTCACCAGGCCTTTAGATAGCACGAGGTTCATGGCTTTCTGGGGAGAACTTGGGGTGGTTTGTCCTTGTGGCATAATTTGAGGGGGAGCATCATGTACTTTCTATATCATATGATCATTTGCTTCTTTCTGCATCTTGCTTATGTGTGCTTTTGGGTTAGTCTTCCTAGCGTAGACCAGAGTTGGTATCATACTATGCTACTTAGTTTTTCTTCCTCTCATCTTGTGGCTTTGGGATGATGCTTATTAGTTGTTTCTCTTTTCGCTAGGTTGAGTTCACTCACTTTTTTTAGGTCTAGCAGGGTTTGACCCCCTGGGTAGACAAGGAACGTGTTTACTCCCTTATGTTTAGATGATCAGCTAATAGTTCTAGAGTCATATGGGGTAGATGAGAGTGAGTCTAAGTCATAGTGATCCTACTATCTTATCTATGCTTTACGAACTGCCAATTCTTCGCTTTCCCAAGCTCCTTCTCTCTTGCCTATTGCTTTGGTTCAGGAGAAGTTCTTTTGAGATTTTTTTGAACTTAATGTTGACATAACACAACTTAAACCAAAATGTTTCTAAAATTGACTTCATTGCTGAGGAGTTGGGATCTTGATTGCAACATATTGCATTTTTAATTCAGCAATGTGCATTGTAATATAAATACATGGAGCCTTAACTATTCTCCTTGTATGTATTGTTTGCTAGATTTATCATATTCTTCTATGTGTAGTTTAGCGTTTGCCATGCTAGCTGTATTATATATGAAAATTTTGAATTAAATCATGTCTTGTTGGATCTTATGACTAGTTTTGCTCTAGTGATCCTTTTATAATTCATGCCATGTCAAATAAGATAAGTTAAGTCTTGAACCTAAATTGAGCTTTAGATTGAGCTATGCTAATTCTTTAACGAAGCATGAGATAGATTGTTCTTAAACTAAGTCAAGAAAACGCAAAATGATCTCTTTTGTGCGAAAAAACTGATCTTTCTAATTCTTTCTCATGAGACAGCTTGCCATTGCACTATATTTGAACTCAGGGGAAGTTTTGGATGACCAAGACAACTTCTTTAAGCCTCTTGCTTCGAGTGGTCACATAAGTCAAGGGCTTGAACAAATGTTTCAACTTTAAACTTGTAACACTCTAAATTAACTCAATTGTAGCTTCTTGGTTCCATTTAGTATATTGATATGGCCTGGCTCATTTTTGGATACCTTTGGCTAAACTGTGATCTTGAGCAACTTGACATGCTAAAAATCCACTTAATTTCAGATAATTGCTCGTTTGGCTCTAGCTTTGCTATATATAGTTTGTCATGATCTAGATAGCTCTTTCACATAATATGGTTTGGTATAATACTTGTAAAGTCATTTTGGATAATTTTCATGACTCCTAAATGCTAAAAATAAATAAAATACAGCTACTTCATGTCACTCTTGCTCTGTCTTTCTTCCATGTATCTTGATGGCACTATTGTCAAACGGGGAGAAAGATCGACAAAAATGCATATCTGGAGCATAATTTGGAATTTTTGTACAAAATTTACTCAATAGGAGCCTTTTGGTCTTTTTTCACCATGACCAAGGTCAAACAAAATAATTGTTCTTTTACATGGACCTAGAGTGATATTCCTAACTTATTTGGTGAATTTGAAGCTTTTTGTGAAATTCCTGTCATTTTCAGTAGCTTCAATTCATCTCTACCTAAAATGGTCATTTTCAGCTCATTGCTCTTTTTATTTGACCATTGGAGCTTTACTTATGAATTTCCCTCTCTTTGTCTAAATTCAACTCCTAATTGCATTTTTAAGAACTTGCCAATGGGTTCATCAAGGGAGAGATTGAAGGACCATGTGAGAAGGTTCTAGCTTACGATGTGGTGAACCATTGCAATTTGGGAGAATTAGAAATTTGATTGGCAGTGTTACTGGTCGGTCAGGGGAAGGCTGGTCAGACCAGCATTGTGCCACTGGTATGACCGATCGGTGTCAGTGGTCAGACCGCTTGGGTGGATCGGTCTAACTGATTGGTGTCAGCGGTCTGACCTCCCGAGCATTTGCGGTCTGACCAGCTGAGGGATGTCCAATGGGTAATTTCTGTCAGAATTCATAATTGTAGATTTTGAGTTGAGGAATGGGTTTGGTGAGTATAGTTAGTGGTTTTATATTGCATGAGCTATGTTATAGCTAATGTGGGTCAAGTTATGAAGAATTTACACCCGAAAACTATTTCTTTGTCTTTAGATATGCAAGGTCGCTTGGAGTCAAATGTGGTCAACAACAAGGATCAGAGCTTAGCTCATGGAGGAGCTGAGGCCCTGAACGATCAAGGATTAATCACATACAGATATTACAACCATTACAGTTGTATAAAAAACAACTATACCTTTCAAAGATATTAGAGTCATATAACAAATATAATACATTTCAATACCTAGCCGCGCAATCGTGCAGGTAACTCCACTAGTCCTTATCAAATATAAAGTCCTATTCACTCAGCTTGAGCAGTGAAAAAAGTAATCAGGTTTGGCTAAACAAACACACAAAGCTCAATTTGCAAGGGACAAATAGGGAGGATGCTATTTTGTAAGAACATGTGGTGGCAACCCCACATTATGTGATGAGTATTTTACTTGTACTTTATTGTCGAAGTTTGAATTTGATTTTGTTTCTTTTGATCTCTAGTTTTGTTGTTTGGTAGACAGCGATCTACCCAACGTGCAAAGGTGGTCTAACCGTTGTAAAAAACAATCTGATCAGCCTGCAAAAGCAGTCTGACCGGTGTTCAATGCGACCAGCTATGGGAGGCGGTCCGACCGAAGGTCATCGGGCGGTCTGACCGGTATGGGTGCCACGGTTAGATTGGTCCCCTGTTACCAGGTGTTCTTAAGTTGGTTTGTGGTAGTCCAACTGGTCGTTGGTTGGCGGTCAGATTGGCCAATGCTGAGTTGATTGAGTTGTTGGTTTTGGCTGTGTTAGTCATAATAGGAGTCCATACAAGTGTTAGTGATGACATGATTTCATACAAGTGTTAGTCATGGTAGGAGTCCATGCATTGTAAGAATCTTAATGTAAGAGTCAAGTGGTGGATGTTTGCATCGATTTTATTGGTGAGAGTCAAGTGTATGTCACATGCGCTCAGGATGATTGCTTGTTCTTTGATGTGCAGGACACTTGGTGATTGTTTCGGTCAACGACAAGACTAGGCCCTACTCGTTTCGGCTTCAGCTTCTGGCTTCTGGCTTATTTTTCACTATTCATAAATTTTGTCTTTTCCTGAACTAAGGGTTTTAGCCATGGCTTTGGTGGCTTGAGGAGGCTTTTTGTGCTAGGATTTTTAGGGGTGCCATGAGGGTGCTTTGTAGCCACAGAACATGATTTAGATATAACAAGATCGGATCTATTCCAAAGAAAGAAATTATCACCGACGTTATCTCGTTATCTCAATCGAAGCACAGTGAGTTTTTCTGAGCATCTTTTTTGTGTCTACATTGCTGCGCTATCGCATCATGTGATCTACGAGCTAGCACGGCATTGTCTTCGGCTTGTTCTCGTTCGAGTGGTTGGAGCGATCAAGCAAAGCGCTCGAAGTGGCTGAAGCTTTCGAATGGAGAGACATTTGGACCACATACAAAGGCGGTCATAGCGAGCAGTCGAAGCAAGCGGTCGAATGATCAAAGCATTCATCGAGCGCGCGTAAAGGAGGTCAAGCGAGCAGACAAATGACTTATGGTTGAAATCTATATCTGGTAATTTGGATTGCTTTTTCTTCTGGTTTGATATTTGTTTTTAGGTATCAAAAGTGGAGGCAATCATTCACCCCCTCTGATTGTGCCATACGATCCTACAAGTGGTATCAGAGCATGTTGCTATAGCATCAGAGAGGCAGCTACGTCAAGCTCTTAATCTTGGTATAAAGAAGAACAATGACTTCACGGGCATGTGCTTCACGGCAAGCAACAACAATGATGACGACTACAGTTATCCTGATGAGGTAGGACCGTCGTACGATGAGATTGAAGATGGTTTGATTAAGCTTGCTATTGAATTAAAAAAGACAAAAGAAACTGAAAGCAAGTAATTGTCTTATTGAAAGCTTAATTTCTGAGATTGATAGACTTAGAACTTCTATGCCTACTGATGACCATGTGAGTCTTGTCAAGTTTTATATTCTGAATTGGAAACTGTTAGATCTGTTAATGCATCAGACTTGGTTCAATTTAGGGATGTAACTGATAAATTTGATGAATTCAAATTGGCACATGACTCTTGTAATGAAAATTTAATATTTGCATCTGATGAAATTGAAAAGCTCAAATCTAATTCTTCTAAATCTTGTTCTAATTGTGGTTTACTACAAGCTAGATTTAATTCGTCTTAGGAGTCTATTCAATAAACACTTTATCATAAGATTCTTTCTTGCTCTAATTATTCTAAGCTTAACATTGAAATAGAAGTACTAACTAGACAATTTAATGAGTTTGTTAAAAAAGATAGATTGACAAAGTCTAGTGCATCTATGAATTTAGTGAATGAACCTAGTAAATGCACAACATTTCCTGCTTTGATTTAAGAAAATGAATACCTTAAGAACACTTTGGAGAAATTTTCTTTTGGCAAGAAAAATTTATACATGATTCTAGATCAATAAAAAATAAGTGTGAAAACACATAGTCTGGGATTTAATTTTGTTGAGTATGCTAAGAATAATTCTCTTAAGTTTGTTAAGCTCCTTGAACTAGGAAAGATTGAAGTAAACTCTGAGCCAAAACCAATTGTGTTTAAATCTGTTGGTATAGCAAAGGATCTCTATACTAAAATAAGTGATGTGAAGTTCATGCCCTCGTTTTCAAGCGAAATGGTGATTTTGCCCTCATTTTTTAAACTTTGTGATTTTACCCCTGTGTTTTTGAACTGAATGGAGAGTCTGCCCCTATTCCGTTAAAGCCAATTAACGGTGTTAACTTTTGCACGAAAAGACAAGTTTGCCCATGTGATTTTACCCCTGTTTTGTTAGAGAACTTTGTGATTTTACCCCTATTTCAAAATTGAAGTTTTGACATATTTGGTAGGGATGTTGTCAACAGAAGTAAACACAAATTTATGCATTCGTTTTATTAATATAAATCTGGACAAAATTTGTCAAATTTTGCAAACATCACATTCAACCATTAAGACCTAACAAACTAGCAAGTCTCCCAGCAGTTCCTCCTCTCCTTCCCCTTCCTGAACCTCTTCCACACTTGTTGAATGAACCACAGGTATGCTTTGGTCCACTTGTATTTAACTACTTTAGACCAAACTTCTGATGTTCAGTGGTTTAGTGGGTGCTGATGATGTATCATGTAGGCAGGAAGATAACAAGAATGGTACAGCAATTGCTGATGCCAATATTTTCTAGCTATGCTACACAATGCTGCAAAGGAGAACAGCAAAATCAGATCATACGACTTTAGCTTGGCCTTGAACTGAAAATGCGAACTTCAGCATTCCATATTTTGCTTGAGAATTACAAGCCAAATTTATCTTCTGCTCAGCAGCAATATTAATACACTCCAGTTTAAGCAGCAGCTAACAGCTACTAAAGCAAAGGTAGCAGCCAGTACCAGTTCACATGTAAATTCCTCTTGCTTTCTTCCATTACATTTCCATTTTTTTAGAACTCTTTCATTGCATTTGTATTGACAACAGAATAGCAGCAACAGGCCGTGGACAGACCGTAGATTACACAGAAAGATGGCGAAAAGATGATATTTTTCTCTGGATTACATGATAAGGTTATTCACATCATCACATAGGAGAATCAAATCCTGAGTGGTAAAAGGAGACTAAAGAAAGCCCAAGCAAGAATTATCCATTTCTATCAAGATAAGTAGCACTTAGCAGTAGCAGCAGCAGTGCCGCCACATTAGCCCAAGAACAAGGGAGTAGAAGTAGCACAATCCAGTACCAGTTCGACATTTGTTGCTGCTGGTTGGTTCTCGGAGGCTAGAGGCGGAGCAGCGTGTCGCAGCGCCAATCCATCTCGTCGGTCGCCCCCGCTCCAGGACTCGACGGTGCTGCTCTGGCTAGAGGTGGCTGCCGCCGCCGGGGGCAAAGGGGGCACCCGCGCCGCTGATGAGGAAGCGGAGGAGGGGAAGTTGGTGCGGGCGGCGGCGCCCCGGAGGGACCTCGCGGCGGCATCGTACGCGCGCGCGGCGGCCTCGGCGGAGTCGAAGGTGCCAAGCCAGATCGGAGTCTTCTTGGCCGGGTCGTGGATCTCGACCGCGTACCGCCCCGAGGGACGCCGCCTCACCCCGCGGTACCTGACCTCCGCCCCGCCGGCGCCGGCGGCGGCCTCGCCAGGCGCATCGCCTGCTCTCCTCACTCTCTGCCTCTACGCGCTCGCCTCGACTCCTCTCGCCTCCTCTCCTCTCCCCTCCCTCTTCTGGTTTCTCCTCGGCGACTCCGCGTTAGGCTTTCCTCCCTCCCGTGCGCGCCCTGGGGGCCGGCCGCGCCGCACCCTGGAGGACGGCCGCGCGCCGCCTCGGAGCCGGCCGCGAGCCGCGCCTGGGGGGCCGGCCGCGAGTTGCGCCGCGCCCTGGAGGCCGCCGCGCGCCGCGCCTGGGTGAGGCCGCGCCGCGCCGCCGCCGCCGCAAACCCTAGCCTTGTCGCGCTGGGAGGCCAAACCCGAGAGACCGACGAGAACAAGGGTATTTGTGGGTGGGAGCTCCAGTAGACTTTGCGCGTGGGTATTCTTGTCTTTTCGCGTGGGCATCTATTTTTTTTACCATTTAATCCTCCAGTCTTAACGGTCTCACAAAACAGGGGTAAACGGAGTCTTCATTTCAAAATCGCGAGGGCAAAATCACAAAGTTAAAAAAGTAGGGGTAAAATCACAATTGCAGTTGAGAACAGGGGCAGAAACACCAAATTCCCAAAAATTTATACATGATTCTAGATCAATCAAAAATAAGTGTGAAAACACATAGTCTGGGATTTAATTTTGTTGAGTATGCTAAGAATAATTCTCTTAAGTTTGTTAAGCTCCTTGAACTAGGAAAGATTGAAGTAAACTCTGAGCCAAAACCAATTGTGTTTAAATCGGTTGGTATAGCAAAGGATCTCTATACTAAAATAAGTGATGTGAAGTCAACAGATACGACTTCTCATCAAGTCGAGTATCAATACACTCATTGTGATAGAGATAGTCATTTGGCTCAATTTTGTTTTCAGAAAGCTAAGAAAGAAAAGAGAGAAAAGTTAAGAAAGCATTCTCAAATGGGATCTATGCAATCTCCTTGTCATCACTTTCCTCCCTCTAATCAGTCTTCTGTAGATTCAGGAGCTTATTATCTTTTTGCTCTCTCTAACCAATCATCTACAGGTTGTCGCTCTACTCTCTCTAAAAATCTTTCTAAAAGGTCGGAAGTTTTTACAATAGGACCAGTTAGATCAGCTCTTTCTCATGGTGGGAATAGTGTGGTCGGATCAATGCCTCGACCAGCGCTTCAACGACTAGTGATTCGACCAGTGCCTTCTACACAGTCAGACCGATCGACGGTCAGACCAATCAGACCAGCTGCTTCCTGTGGTCGAAGAAGGGAGGTTAGACTAGACGGTTGACCAGTTATTTCTTGTGGTTGAACAAGATTTTTGACCAGTTATTTCTCACTGTCAGACCAACTTTCCAAGAGACTTTCGATCAGTGTTCTCTACTCGATTAGATCAGTCAGGAGTTAGACCAGCATTACAGAGGTGTTCAGATCGGTTTCGACTAGTATTTTCTACTCGCTCATACTGGTTGACAGTCAGTCCGGCTTTTCAACGGCGGTCTGACTGGAATTTGACATAGGCTAATACGTCACTTAAAACTTTATCATTGGCTGTTGTTGCTCCTGTTCGTCGTGTGTGACAGTACTGGATTTTCAAGTCTTATTTCACTAACCCCAGTATGGTGAGACTGACATTTCCTTTGATATAAGACCAGTTAATGTAGGATAGAGAACATGCGCTTGATTGGGTTCCAGTCTTTTACATCATTGCTTGACCAGAACGTTTGTTAGTTCTTTACTTCCTTTGGTGGCTTCCAAGAGTTCACCTTCTAGTTAGACCATGTGGAAAAGGTAATGTTGCCCTACAAGTGGTTTTTTAGTTCCTTCTTCATATTGCTCATTTTCTCTCTTAATTGCTTGTTTCTTCTCAATTTGCTCTTTTGCTGAGTGAGATGAGATTATTCTGGGGGGGAGCTTGCATGGTGTTTAAATATTTCAGAAGCTCTGTTTATTATACTTGTCAAATAATTCATCAAGTCCAAGTTCTTAAAATCAAATAAGTTGTAGAGTCATCTTTATCATATTTACTCATACATTATGTAGATTTGATCATTATTAATTGTAATTAATTTACCCTATTTGAACTAAAACATGACATGGCTGAAGACTTTGACTAGATTGATTGTAGATAGCACCTTGTGATGTTTATCAAAAAAGATTAACTTGATTATTATATTCACTCAAGTTAGCATGTTATGATAAAAATAAAAAATAAAAAAAGGTTTGAAAAGATGTATGCTTCAAGCATGCCATGGTTAAATAAAAGATAAAGTACAAAATGTACTCGAATGAAAAGAAGTATGCTTCAAGCATGCCACCATTTAAAAAACTTTGCTACAAAGATGGCATCACAAAAAGAAGTATGCTATAAACATGCTACATACTTAAAAGAAATAAGTGTGGAGCTATAGATTGCTATATGAGATTACTAGTTCAATCAAATTTAAAGCTTGCTTCACTTTTAGGCTTACTTTTTTAGTTGTGATATCCCTTTGTGCTCTTTATAGATTGCTTTGATCATGATCGTAATGTCTGTCATTAACCCAATTTGCTTAAACATGCTAAAGATCGATTTCGACTTGCTTTGTGTATATGATTTTATATGATCTAGGGAGCTCTACTCGGATGTCTTGGACACACTCTTAAATCAATGCAAAGTGACTTGGATATTCTACAAAGTTTCTGGATGTTTACTCCCATTGCTCTAGGGTTTTTAAGGACACGGTTTGAAATGTCTGTGTTTGAGATGAACATGGTTTAGGACTCTAGTATATAAAAGCAGGTAGAGCATAAGGGTTTTAGCCATGACTTCGATGGTTTTAGTGGCTTTGGTGACTTTGGTGGCTTGAGGAGGCTTTTTGTGCTAAGAGTGTTTAGGGGTGCCATGAGGGCGCTTTGTAACCACAGAACATGATTTAGATATAATAAGATCAGATCTATTCCAAGGAAAGAGATCGCCGCCTACGCTATCTCGTTGTCTCAATAGAAGCATGGCGAGTTTTTCTGAGCATCGCTTTTCTATGTTCACATCGCTATGCTATCGCATCACGTGATCTGCAAGCACGGTATTATCCTCGACTTGTCCTCGTTCGAGTGGTTGGAGCGATCAAGCGAAGCGTTTGAAGTGGCTGAAGCTTTTGAGCGGGGAGAGATTACGACCACGTGCAAAGGCGGTTGTAGCGAGCGGTTGAACGATCGAAGTATTCATCGAGCACGCGTAAAGGTGATTGTTGTAGGGGTGGCCCCCACCTAAACCCAGCAGGCCTAGTAGGAGGTTACAAGGCTCAGAATAGGCCATGTGTAATGACATAGATGCCCCTGTGGGGGATGATCAACTGTAAGGGTATAATTGTAAAAGCACTCCCCATGTATATATATGGAATACAGGCCATGCGAAAACCCAAGCCATTACTCATCTCCCTTACTCTCCACTACCATCTCTCTCTCTGTTTGGTCTGTAGCCACAACAGTTGGCGCCGTCCATGGGGGGGGGGACAGGAACAAGCCCGAAGTTCGAAGGAGGTTGGCACCGAAAAAAGCTTCGTCGGCGGCGGCGAAGGGGAAGAAGACGGTTGGGGCGGAGCGTCGCGTGAGTACCAGGGCTTCGGCATTGGCTGCCGCGGGCGCGGCGGTCGAGGATGTTGACGCTAGCGCTGCGGCAGCCGACTCCGCCACCGGCGCTGCGGCAGCCGACCCCGTCACCGGCACTGCGGCAGCCGACCCCGTCGCCGGCGCTGCGACGACCAACCACGTCACCAACACTGTGGCAGCCGACCCCGTCGCCGGCGCTGCGACGACCAACCACATCACCGGCACTGCGGCAGCCGACCCGGTCGCCAGCGCTGCGACGACCAACCACGTCACCGGCACTGCGGCGACCGACCCCGCCGACGTGACAGCAACCAACCTCACCGCCTTCGCCGCGACGCTCACCGGTAGCGCGGACCGGGCAGTTGGAGGTAGCCACAACGGAGCGACCGGCAGCTCGGGAGCTCGCGACGCGGTCGTCCCTGCGCCGGTCCGTCCGCTGGGCGTGCCAGCGGCCCCGCCCGCACAGGCGGTGGAAAGCGCCCTGCTGGTGGCCCTCAAAGCGTTCCAGCAGGAGCTGGGGGATCTTCGCGGGGCTGTCCAAGACATACAAGAGGCTCGGAGCCAGCAGGCCGCGCCGGTGGTCACACCGGAGCCCACGTCGGAAGGGCGGACAGCCGCGACGCCCCCACATCTAGCCGCGTCCCGCTACGGCGCGTCGATCCGGAGTCCCCACTTTCGGCTGGACTACAGCAAGCGGCGTGGCCCGACGACTTCAAGTTCCCCAGTATCATCGAGCCATACAAAGGCGACACGGACCCCCGCGAGTTCGTGCGCGTATACGAAACCGCAATCGAGGCCGCGGGCGGAGATGACACCACAAAGGCGAAGGGACTCCCCCTCGCGCTGCAAGGAGTGGCGCTCTCCTGGTTTTTTACCATAGAGCCGAACTCCATCTACGTGTGGGAGCAGATCCGCGACCGTCTTCACAACAACTTTCAAGGAAATTATGTCGAGCGGGTCGATGCGGACCAGCTTTTCGCCATAAAGCAGAAACCTTCGGAGAAGCTCCGGGACTACTTCAAACGCTTCGCGAAGATACGTTGTCAGGTCAAAGATGTCAAAGAAACCACCGTTGTCAACGCAGCCATACAGGGTCTTTGCCCGGGCCCGATGGCCGAGTACAACGCACGGAAGCCAATTAAGACAGTGACGAAGCTCTTTGACAAAATGGAGGAATACGCCAGGGCGGAAGAGGACGTGCGGCGAAGGCAAGGTGACGACTCCGACACCAACCAGGCCGGTGCCTCGGCAAAAGCCGAAGATCCGCCGAAGGACGGCTCTTCGAAGGGAAAGCGTAAGCAGGACTCGTCCAGGGACGCGCCCGACCGCAGGGACGCCCCGCACAAGGAGTCGTCCGATAGGCCCAAGCGTGGCCAGCAGAAGTCGCGGCGAGGCCGGTACGTCCTCGACATCGAAGGCGGCTCCGACGAAGGCGCTCCCGCGGGCCGGGGCGGTCGGGGGCGCCGAGGCAGGGGGCGCGGCCGTTACCGGTGCCGCGACGATAAGGGCCGTGGAGATTACGACGACCAACACCAGGGGCTGTGGTGCGTAGTCCACGGCCGTGGCAACCACGACACCCGCACGTGCACCTCTATCGCGGTGCTCCGCGATAGCGTCGCCAGGGACAGGAACCCGGAAGCACGCTCGCCCGTGGTGGCCCACGTACAGCACCCATACGAAGCCCCCGTGCATATACAGGCGCAAGGAACACAGCCCCACGAGGGCCCTCTGCGGATCCAGGCCCACGTGCAGCAGCCTCAAGAGGGCTTTCTGCAGCTACAGGCTCCGGAGGCCACCCACCGCAGGGTTATCAATGTCATCTCCGGAGGCTCCTCGATGGAGTTCGCCTCGGCACGACAACAGAAGGCTTACGTGCGAAGGCTACACCACGTGGCGGCGTACCCAGCGCAAACACCGCCGGACTAGGCGCAGAAGGAGGTCACGTTCACCCCCGCCGACGCCCAAGGAGTGGAGCTTCCTCACCACGATCCCCTGGTCGTCCGGGTCGTCGTAGCGGGATGCGACGTGAGACGCGCCTTAGTTGATGGCGGCAGCTCCGCGAACATTCTGTTCGCGGCAGCCTTCGACCAGATGGGGATCCCCCGAAGCCGCCTCGGCCCGTCGGGAGTCCCGCTGCAAGGCTTCGGCGGACAGCCTCTACGGGCGCTCGGCCAAATATGCTTGCAGGTCTCTTTCGGTCAGGGCGACAATGAAAGGGTCGAAGACGCTACATTCGACGTCGTCGATCTCCCATACCCTTACAATGCCATACTGGGGCGTCCGGTCCTCAACTCCTTTGGGGCAGTACTGCATCACGCCTATTTGTGCATGAAGCTCCCGGGGCCGCGGGCCATCATCACCGTTCGGGGCGACCAGGACATGGCCCGGCGCATCGAGCACGGCACCGGATGTCCCCGTCGCGGCGGGCAGCGGCACACCTAGGATCAGCACCGCCGTGCGAAGGCCCACGGCGCCATCCGGGGGCGACTCCGCAAGCCCGCCGATAGTGCAATCACTAGAGGCTGCGGCCGCGCTGAGCACAAACGGTTAGTACCCCCCCCCCCCACCCCGTCGTATGTAATTGCTTACCCGCGCAAACGGGAATATAATAAAATTCCGTTTGTTGCCAACATATTACCGCTGTGCAAAAATACGCGGCGAGCACACGCGGAGGCCTCGCCTACGCGTGTGCTCCCGCAGTATAAACCAAAGACGCACATTCGCGTGTGCACTCTCCGTAGCCAGGGGTACGAGTATGTGTATAAACCAAAGACGCACGTTCGCGTGTGCACTCTCCGTAGCCAGGGGGACGGGCATGAGTATAAACCAAAGACGCACGTTCGCGTGTGCACTCTCCGTAGCCAGGGGACGGGCATGAGTATAAACCAAAGACGCACGTTCGCGTGTGCACTCTCCGTAGCCAGGGGGACGTGTGGGGGACGCCTCTACACGTACTCTACGGAGTCTAATAAGACGCGGATATTCTCCCTGCGCACTCTACTGAGTATAAACAAGACGCGAACCCCGCGCACGCCAGGGACTTCGTCCTTGTGCGTACTCTCCGGAGTATAAAAATGACGTGGATGTCGACCCCACGCACTCTACGGAGTCTAAATAAGACGCGGATGTTCTCCCTACGCACTCTACTGAGTATAAACAAGACGCGAACCCCGCACACGCCAGGGACTTCGTCCTTGTGCGTACTCTCCGGAGTATAAAAATGACGTGGATGTCGACCCCACGCACTCTACGGAGTCTAAATAAGACGCGAATGTTCTCCCTGCGCACTCTACTGAGTATAAACAAGACGCGAACCCCGCGCACACCAGGGACTTCGTCCTTGTGCGTACTCTCCGGAGTATAAAAATGACGTGGATGTCGACCCCACGCACTCTACGGAGTCTAAATAAGACGCGGATGTTCTCCCTGCGCACTCTACTGAGTATAAACAAAACGCGAACCCCGCGCACGCCAGGGACTTCGTCCTTGTGCGTACTCTCCGGAGTATAAAAATGACGTGGATGTCGACACCACGCACTCTACGGAGTCTAAATAAGACGCGGATGTTCTCCCTGCGCACTCTACTGAGTATAAACAAGACGCAAACCCCGCGCACGCCAGGGACTTCGTCCGTGTGCGTACTCTCCGGAGCATAAAAATGACGTAGATGTCGACCCCACGCACTCTACGGAGTCTAAATAAGACGCGGATGTTCTCCCTGCGCACTCTACTGAGTATAAACAAGACGCGAACCCCGCGCACGCCAGGGACTTCATCCTTGTGCGTACTCTCCGGGGTATAAAAAGACGTGGACGCCGATCCCACGCGAATCCTGCGCGGCTGCCAATCGCGCGCCTCAGCGCGTGGAGGCTCGCCTTCGCACACCACGGGAGGTATACGCAGGGGGTACTATGGAAACCAATTCCGGGAGTCCCAGAGTACCGACGTTGCGCGCCAGAGGCTGGCCCCAGCGTCGGCGCGCACGTGGAATATGCGACACACCAGAGGCTGCCCCCACCCCGGGGTGGGGGGACGAAGGTCCGCGTTCGCACGCGCCAGTCTACGGACTTTAAACAGGGCGTCGTGCGGAGGTCCACCTTCGCACGCGCCAGTCTACGGACTTTCAACAGGTCGCAGTAACAAAGGTCCGCCTTCGCATGCACCAGTCTACGAACTTTAAACAGGTCGTAGTGCGGAGGTCCGCCTTCGCACGCGCCAGTCTACGGACTTTAAACAGGTCGTAGTGCGGAGGTCCGCGTTCGCACGCGCCAGTCCACGAGACTTTAAACAGGTCGTCGTGCGGAGGTCCGCCTTCGCACGCGCCAGTCTACGGACTTTAAACAGGTCGCAGTGACGAAGGTCCGCCTTCGCACGCACCAGTCTACGGACTTTAAACAGGTCGTAGTGCGGAGGTCCGCCTTCGCACGCGCCAGTCTACGGACTTTAAACAGGTCGCAGTGCGGAGGTCCACCTTCGCACGCGCCAGTCCACGAGACTTTAAACAGCCGTCGTGCGGAGGTCCGCCTTCGCACGCGCCAGTCTACGGACTTTAAACAGGTCGCAGTGCGGAGGTCCGCCTCCGCACTCGCCAGCCACAACAATGATCAAGCGAGCAGACAAACAACTTACGATTGAAATCTATATCTGGTAATTTAGATTGCCTTTTGTTCTGGTTTGATATTTATTTTTAGGTATAAAAAGGCAGAAGCAATCATTCACCTTTCTTTTATTATGCCATACAATCCTACATGCCTAGTGGTAGCTAACTTGACCAACCCTACTTAACACTTTCAGTCTAAATGTGTCGTGCATCCATGCACCACTTTTGCATCGCTTTCCTGAAAGAAATGCACTAGTTGTTGGCCTATTGGTCCCCCTAAGTTAATCATACAGGTGCTTCTCTTTTAATTCTGCTCTCCCCACATTTATGTTCAAATATGTTCCCTTTTCTGAATAAAGTTCAAAAATTATGTTTAGCCGTTTAGGGCTTGAAGCACAGCAACAATAGGGACAACACGGGAGATAAAAGAAAAGAAAGGAAGAACTCATGCAGGAACAGAAAATGCCAAGAAATTAAGAAAAAAGAAATGCATTCTCGTCACTCTTCTCCGAAATGGCCATTCAGCTTGCGCCTTTTGCTCGGGGAAGATGAACCTACTGATGAAGTCATTGATCTCAGCTGCGGTGGAAGAATCATTGGATTCTTTCTCTTTGTCGTGGTAGTCAGGGCTAGCTGCTGCAGTAGTTGGTAGCAACTGCTTATCCCTTCCTGTAAAATGTTTTCACATTACTGACAAGGTTACAACTTACAAGATCTTCCGTAATCAACTGATCGTGTCATGGGCTAGTCAGTTACCTACCTCCGTCAGGCCAACGCACCATGAAGCAGCTGTTTCAGGGCTGATGCTGATGCATGACATGGCTGGTGTCTCATTTACTGCGCAGAGCACTGCCGCTGCCGCCATTGATGAGGGGCAGTGGTTCAGGAACTCCGTTTCTGCTCCATGACAAGAAGATTCTAGGATTAGCATGCAATGCAGTAATTCAAGGAGAAGTTTAGTATTAGTTGGGCTGTTTCAGTACTAGTGTCTCCATTGCATATCATATTAACAACATAACAGAGAATTACTAGCAGCTTTTACCGACATGTAATGGTCTTGCAACTCATATTTTGCACAAAATGGTGAAAGTATTAGTAGCAGGAAACATGTCATCTCTTGCCATATTGAACTTTCACCAAGAGGCTACTGTATACTTAGCTGCAGATGTTACAGTATGTGTTTGGGTTGTCCCAGCTAGTAAATGATCAGTTAATTTAATTGGCCAACAGCAATGGAAACCCAACTATTTCCTTCCTACGTAGGACAGGGCTTGGCAATTAATCCTGATGCAGACAGTACTACTGAGTACTGACACCCTGACTCTACTGACTCATCTTTTTCATCAAAGAGGGGGATAGGAACATAAAGACGCAACGACAGCATTGTTTAGGCATGAAGCCAACAAGTCCATTTCATGTCACTATTGCATTGCCTAAATAATGCATGCAATTTATTCGCATTATGTCATACTTATAAGTGTTAAGAGTCCTATTCTATCTCGAGCGGAGGGAGGAGGGAGTGAGGGCGCGGGCGTGAAGAATGAGGAGGGAGAGAGAGGATATGCTGGGAGAGAGGGGCTATGCCGACTGCTACCGCTTCGTTAACTCGCTTCGTTAACTCTACTCGTTGAGTCTCTGTTAGCTCTAATACCTTATCTCTAATACCCTTAACAATAAGAAGCTAGCAACATTACTGATTTGTTAGCCTTTTTTATTGAAAAATGAAAAACATATAGCCATACCATGAATTGCATTGAGAGTCATTTGGCATGCGCGCAAGACAAGGTTCCTGGTGCATCTCCCGGACGGATCGGCCTTGCAAGCGAAGAAATCGATGAAGGCGAAAGGCGTCAGAGACCGGAGCCCCCAATCCAACTCCGTGAGGACAAGGAGCTCCATCTTTTGAATCGTCCGTGGTTCAAAAACGAATCTTGTGCCTTCAATCTGTAGACATTGGTAGGACATCATATGCATAAGAGAACCAAGCTAACACAGATGTATACATATTACATGCATGATTGGGTGGAAGACCAAAGGGAGATAGATTGATCAAGTTACCTGAAGGTCCAGGAGGGATGGTGCAGAGGTTTCCTCCATCTTGGCAGCCAGAGACAAGCAAGCCACAGATAGCAATTGGAATGCCCACCCATGATCCTGGATGAAAACAAATTGCAAGAAGAAAAAATCAGATCAACAGGATGATTAAAATTTGGAACTCCATTGCCGTGTACGGCCTATGTATAACTGGTACTAGTATCAGAAGTAGAACCTTATTTTTATCGACAATAGTAAGCACTTTCCAAATAACTAATGAAAGATAGCATTACCATACATGTATCAATTGTAAATGCAGAGTACAATGTTAATTATTTTCAGACAGAACAAGCATCTTCAGTTTATTTTTAAATCTTAAACTTGTGATTCGATCATCTGGATCAGAATCATACGTAGAATCTCCACTTTGCTGAACAGTATAGACAGATACTTGAGCAACAATATAGTCCACTCACTCAATGTACTGATCAGCCATTGAGCCCAATTCCAAATCTAAATAGTGAACCTGCGAATCATGACTCATAACCTAGAACATCTGAACAGAAAACAGCATTACAGTCACATGCATGATTTGTCTACAGACGGCAAAGTTTCCTGTGCAACACACACATCCTCTCTGACAAATTAATGTCCTAGCTAATATATAGATTGAGCCTAGAGCCCTTTGCAAGTTGCACCTGTCCCTAAAACATTCCTCAAGAGTCTTGGGTCAGCTATCAGCCACCACATCTCTCAGCTTCTGATGGCACCATGGCCCACATGTCATCGGCACATTGTTGTAAGCACTGCACTTTGATTAGTTCTTATCTATCTGCCTTCTAATGTCAATAGCTCGACAGAGCTAGAGAAGACGGGGCCCACTTACCGGCAGGCTACGGGAGGAGAGGAACCGGCCCATGTAGCTCACGGCGAGGTAGGCCGTCGCCGGCTGGAAGCCGTGGTACGACCGGACCTGGAGACGAAACCAACTGCTACACATTAGGCGCACACAAGAAAATGGTAGAAGAAATGGTATCGGTTAACGCAGGTACACAACACGTTGCATGCCCAACCCAACCAATGGAGCTCGCGCTACTTCACCTTGAGGATCCAGGAGACGGACTCCGACCAGCCGGGCCGGTCGACGCTCCTCGGCCGGCCCGGACACTCCGCAGTCGCGGCCTCCCCCGCTAGGAACTCGGCAATGGTTGACACGTCGGAGTAGTCCTCCTCCGGCACCACCAGCACCTCACGGCCGGCGACGGCGCCGCACGACCCCGAGTCGCCATCATGCTCCAGCTCGCCCGCATCCTCGCCGCACAGGAGGAGCACGCCGTCAACACAGCACGGCATCGTCAGAGCGCGCTGGCCGGAGCCACGCATCCCTCGCTCCTTACCCATCCCTGCAAATCCTGGAGCCGAGCTTAGCTAGATTGCACCATTGCCCATCTCGCCGGCCAATGCTAGCTAGCTACGTACTACAAGCTTGGTTACAATAGCACGAGCTAGAACGCGTAGTATGGCTTGGTGTATGTCGTAGTGGTAGAGTAGTAGAGCGGACTGTGGCTGGAACGAGTATGTATGAGGTGGTGTTGTATAATGTATTGGATGCTTGGTCTCTTCTTGTCTCAGTTCTAAAAAAAATTCTATGATATCCACATCGATTTCCCTATCATCCATAGTTATCTTAGAAATATAACTAAAACCTATCAGTCACAGCTTTTAAACAGGACGTTGGTAGGCTCTCGAGACGGGTACTTGTCCCGCCAAGCTGGTTTCCATCAAGCTCGACCAATTTGATTTGTTTATGGACAGCTTGTGGTAATATTATGCAAAGTAGGATGCTAAGTGCACTTTCGGGTGAAAATCCTTTATCTGAAAACATCCGGATGATGTTTATCAATACCCTTTAAATCAAGGGAGTGTTTATACAACATTTGACTGTTTTTTAGGACAAAAACAGTCAGATTTTGAGCCGTTAGATGGAGATCCAACGCCCTAGATCATTTTTTTTTTGGAGGGGGGTCATTTTTTTGGAGGGGGGGCTTGTATGGGTGGATCCGTTGGATAGAGATCTAACGCCTCAGATCAATCTGACTGTTTTTGTCATCAAAAACAGTCGAATGTTGTATAGACATTCACTTAAATCAATACCCTCTAAAGAAATACTCTTGTCTTGACTCTATACAATAGAAAGGGTTTGCTTAATTTTTGTTGTGTTCTGTGTGGCGCCTACCCAGCCCTAGCTCTGGTGTATTGTGGGGCGTTTATATTGCTTTTTGTTGGTGGCTTTTGATTTTAACTTATAAATAGTAATATCTTATAGAGATAGAGATGTTTATATACGATTTTAGCTAATATAAATGAAATCTATTTACTGCATAAAAGTAGTTTATAGAAACTAAAGCGAAATAGGGCTTATAGAACTACTGAGCATGCATTGTGATTAGCTACACTACCGGAAACCCGTACTTTGCCGAGTGCCTTCAAGTTTGCCGAGTGCAATCTATCGGGCACTCGGCAAACAATAACTTTGCCGAGTGCCCAATATATTGCACTCGGCAAAATAAAGCACTCGGCAAAGTAAGATCTTTGCCGAGTGTTGTCTATTAGACACTCGGCAAAGTAAGCTCTTTGCCGAGTGCTGACGGGAAAACACTCGGCAAAAATAAAACACTCGTCACCAACCGCCGGCCATTGGAGGTCAGCCGCCGCCGTTAGAACTTTGCCGAGAGTCTGGAGCTGACACTCGGCAAAGATCGCTTTGCCGAGTGTTTTTTTTGCGGCAAGGCGACGTCCGACGTCGACTACAACCCGGAGGACCCGCCCTCGGTGTACAGCAATGCGACCGTCCACAGCCGCCTCAGTGAGTACACATCGATGGCAAGGGCGGTCCATGGGCCAGAGTACGATCCGAGCACCCAGGACCTTGATGGAGAAGTCGTCATGAGGGTGGGAGGAGGCAAGAAGCATGGGCGGTACTAGATTGGCGACAGCACACTCGACACGGCCACTACTCCCACTCTCACCCAGATTCGAGCAAGGAGCACGAGCTCAAGCCCGGCCATACGCCCACGGCCGGACACTGCACACTCCCGGATGGAGGCACTCCAGGTTATTTCTGTTTTATTCGTCGTTCATTAATTTTTACATACCTTTGCTTTCCATTGTAACATTGGGGTGAAATATTGTAGGCCCAGCTGGAAGAAGAGAAGAGGCTACGGGAGGAGATGGCGGCGAGGATGGAAGCCGATCGGCAGAGGAATGAGGCCGAGCGGCAGAGGATGACGCAGATGTTTCAGTGGATGCAAAGTCTTAGCGAGAGGATGGGTCAACCTCTGCCACCGGAGCTATTCCCTCCACCTCCTCCTGCAACTACTCCTGTGAGTTTCTAGTGGAGTATGAATGTTTAAGTTTGTATGTTCATACCTTAAATCTTGTCTCACACATGCAATCTCTTCTCCTTTGTGCAGAATCAATCGGCGGCTTCGAATAACTTGCCTCATGACCCACCACATCAGTCGGGGTGACGTGCTTTGTGGATGATACTTGTGGTTGATGTTTATGTGAATATTGTGGTTGATACTTGGTTTATGTTTATGTGATACTTTGTGACTTGTTTGATATACTTGTGGATGATATATTGTGGTTCTACTTGGTGAATGATTGTGAATGACTATATGTGATATATTGTTGATATACTGCGGTATATTGTGACTTGTTTGAGTGGGGTGCAATAAACAATTAAAATTCTGGGCATTCTGGGCTACTTTGCCGAGTGTTACACTCGGCAAAGGGATGCTTTGCCGAGTGTCATGGTAAAAACACTCGGCAAAGTAACGTTTCTGAGCATTCTGGAACGTACTATGCCGAGTGTTGTGAGTTTGCCGAGTGTCATGGTAAAAACACTCGGCAAAGTAACGTTCCAGGGCATTCTGGGAACGTACTATGCCGAGTGTATTTACCATGACACTCGGCACAGATTAAATCTTTGCCGAGTGTCTTCACCATGACACTCGGCAAAGGTTAAATCTTTGCCGAGTGTCTTCACCATGACACTCGGCAAAGGTTAAAGCTTTGCCGAGTGCCATTCCGTCCTGGCACTCGGCAAACGACGCCGTCACTGTGTTCTCGCCGTCCACTCTCCTTTGTTTGCCGAGAGTCGTTTAGGCACTCGGCAAAGACTTTGCCGAGTGCTCGAAAAAAAGCTCTCGGCAAAGATTTTTTTGCCGTCAGAAACTATGGCGTGTGAGATATGCCGTGGGTGGCACTCGGCAAAGACTTTGCCGAGTGTTTCTCGTGCTTTGCCGAGTGCCACCAGCACTCGGCAAAGCTGCTGAACCCGGTAGTGCTACTAGGAATGGGTACTACAAATTTTGTGTTTACCCATTCCTCTGTTCATGGGATCTTTAAAATATATATAAATTGTCTATATAAAGATAATGTCAATGTTTTTTCAAAGTACTTTCATAATAATATATTATTGTTGTTGTTGTTGCTGTTGCTAGTATATATAATACAAGACTATAGCTAAAATTTTGCATTAAAGACAGTAAAAAAATTTTAAAATAACTTACATTTTGAGACGGAGGGTGCCTACTGGTACCTCTTCATGCAAGGACCACAAAAAACCTTGAATTTCTATGATCACGGAATAATACCGGTTACCATCGATACCCAGCTAGATCAATACCACTATCATCTCCATTGACTTGATAGGCTATGCACATGTATATAGGTAGTATGATTAACTTATGTGCTATACGACCGTATCATGCAAATCCATTTGTACGTATGAGATGTATTGAATGAACAGGCCGTAGAGAGGATGTTCATGCATGTACATTGTACGTTCTTGATGGGCAGGTATATATGGGCCATGCGTGTTCGGCTAGATCGTAGATAGATCTGATGCATATCACGCACTGTCATAAAAGAGATCGATCATGCCATGAGTCCTGACCAGACACCTTAACTCCTAAACTGCTGGCTGCCTGTTTGGGCCATGCTTGACCCGCCCAGTCAATTCTGCCACGCCTGCCTGTACTGTACCTAGCTCGTCTTAGCTGGGTCGTACCAGATGATAATCTTTACATGCACTCGATGATCAGGGACTGCAATTAATATTTTGAGTCGTGTTTATACACTACTACAGAAAAAGTTATCACAGATGAACATATATACATATTTACATACTCTTTACGGTAGACGATACAGTCTTTTAGACATATGTATATTCTTTCTACTTTCATTTTCAATGAACAAAGAGCCTTCTTGACTTTAAAGGTGGTTTTAGCCAACTCGTTTTCCTCTGGAAGCATGTCCGCTAAAAGATTTAACAGCGCCGTGAAACTCTTGTCGAGCCTACCATTGCTTGCCTTCAATTTCAGCAGTTCAAGCACAGCTGACAACCTCGTGTACTTTAACTTGCAGCACGTGAACAAAGATTTCTCTAAGTTCTCCGTCAAGCCCTAGAATTTAACATACTCTCTCTCATCACAGCTTCCTTCTGCATCACGAAGCATCTAATCTAGATTGTCATCAGGCAGCTTATCTGAATTGGAACCACAATCGACATCATCCGGCGGTATATCATTGACTTTGTTGGCGATGTCATTATTACTATCTTCTTGTGCAATCTGCTCTTCCCTATGACTGGTCCAATGTGCATACCCTTTTTTGAAACCCATTCGATCAAGTGCGGTTCAATCTGCGCTCGATTCTTAAACATCTTTATATTCTCGTAGTCAATGCATGGATAGTACATATATTCCACCCCCTTATTCAACATAACATATCCTTCTTGGAAGCTCTTGTAAAAGCAAACACACAATTAATGTACTCTTTACTCACATGGTTCTCAACGTACATCCGGTTTTAGTCTTACGTTATGCATATAACAATTTAGTATTAAATGTTGAATTAATTAATTAGTATACTAGATATATACAATCTAAAGTAGCTATATGAAGCGAGAATAATTAATTAAATTGAATTAAGTAGAGATAGACTATGAATTAACTAAACCCGAACTATGCTAGATGTAAATAATCTTCTCTCTACATCAAGCTAGCTAAATCTAAACCATCTTCAATTCTTCTTTCATTAAAAGGTAGATCTAAATTATAATGCAATTAGGAACAAATTAATAACCATAGGTAGTCAAGAACTTAATAGATCTACAATCACTCTTGTCAAATAGTCTCTTTTCACCAAATGGCCTCAAAACCCCGCCTCTAGCTCAAAGTAGTAGCCTAGATTTGTAATTTAAGACAGGGGGTCGACGGGTTTACGTGTAATTAATATAGTGAAATTGTCATAGATGGTTTTTTAATATAAACTATTTGTGATGACTTAATTGTCACAGATAATTTTTTAATACAAACCATCTGTGCAGTATCACAGACAGTTCAAAGAAAAAATGCCTGTGATATTTGGTAATATCACAGACGGTTCTTGTTAATAACCATTTGTGATACTTTATAGACGGTTTTCGCTATGAACTGTCTGTGATATTATCTCGTCACAGATAGTTTTTATTGCTGACAACAATATAAACGGTCTCTAAATTAAAATCATCTGTGATTATATTTAATACTGATGATTTTAGGTAATCATATGTGATGTGACGTTTAGTATTAGGCTTTTTGTAGTAGTGGCATGGTAACAGCAAACTTGGTTGCATTGATTCAAACCAAGTTATCTAGCTCAATGGTTTTTATGCTTGTTGGATATTTGTATGTACCGATGTTATGGATCAAGTTGAGCTTGAGCTAGCTTGTTTGTGATTCAACAATATATATGCTGGGTTCAAGCTTAATTAGTTTGAGGTACGAAAATTAACTTAAGCTAGAGACAAGTGGATTTTCTCTTTAGAAATAGTGATACTTGGGGGCAAATAAAAACTCGAGAAGTAGCTATACATCTTACTGTTTTTACAACTACGTACGAGACTGCAATTCATTGCTACAGTGCAAGGGGTACAATCATGCATACATTGTGGTCCATTATTTACTGTACTAGCATGTGACACACTTGCATTTGCGAAGACCAACTTAATTAATTACCGGAGTACATGCATGCCATGCATCTTCTGACATTATTATCGCTCTGGCCAGACTAATCAAACCATTCTACGATCAGACTGATGGAAATCTTATCAGTTATGCACGAGAGTCATCACATCAACAACTCAACATACATGGAATGGATGGAGCTAGATCGATCATGCAATTCTGGTATATATGCAGTAGCTAGCTAGCAGATGCCTAGCTTGACCATGCATGCATATGCATGCATGGCATTGCCACTAGTATATATATATATGCCATGATTTATCGTACATGTTTTAATTCCACAATACACGCTAATTGATTAACACATGAATCTGTACATGTGAACCCTGATTCCAGACAGTGATGTGCATACACACGCACCGGCAGCAGGCAGGCAGGCACCTCAGTGCTAGCATGGCATGAATCATGAATGGAGGACCGAGTGCGCCAAGCGAAGCCAGGAGACGCGCCGATGTCGACGCTGCCGCTCACACCACACCCGCGGCCAGTGCCAGCCAAACAACCCTCTGGACTCTGGTCCCTGGGGAGCGACCGTCCCTTCCACTAAAGACACATCAATGCTTGCATGCATGCATATACATGTGTGTGCACATCAGCACATACCTACACACAAAGCCAGCTAGAGGAGGTCCATGCCTCGTCCAGGGCAAATCTTGGTCTATAGCCCTAATTATTATTTTTTTTATGATTTTGGCTTCGGCTTCTTAGAAACCAAAATAAATAGGACGATTTCTTTAAGCGACTTCTCAAAACCATTTCTTCAAACGACTTCTCAAATCTAAAACCATACATGTTGTCTATATCGATATCTTCGTCGTCTCGAAAAATACAAGCAAAAATCATCGGTCACAGCCTAAAAGAATAACTTGCACACAGTCCCAGGGCCTCCTTGCCTTGTTCAAATCTAAGGTGTTGTGAGAGGGGAGCTAGCCAGCCAGCAACAGTGATGGAAATGGGTGCAGGCGGTAGAAAAGTCTGGGCTGCTTGCAGCTGCTTGGTCGACGCTCTGGCCTGCTGGCTGCCACGCATGTGAAGTCTATTTACTTCAACCTTTGGATCCTTCGCAGCGCGGTTCGTGTTTAATTTAACTGTCTAGGTCAGGCTGTCAAGTTCGATCAGTGTAAAACTGTGCACAGTGGTATGTATCTCAGCTCATTGTACGTTTAGCTAGCATGGCGAGGTCCTGATCAATATGGTTTTACCTTCTGACTTCAGCTTATTTTTGCACTATTTATAAATTTTGTCTTTTTCTGAACTTTTGATTTTTTTTGAGTTTTTTACCGGTTCTTTTTTTCCTCGTATTTGTTTACATTATACGTGATGGGCTAATATATTTTTTCTATTTTTAAATTTTTTTAAATTTAATTATGGTAAATAAGTCTCTGTCAGCTACAATGCTTTTTTCAGTCAGCTATAGTGTTTTCAACCATAAGCCATGAGGCTTTCAGCCGAACCGATCACCACTTTGTTCTCTTCGTGGATTTGCAGAGAGAGGGAGAGCCGACGTGCGTAACAGTAGGCTCAAGCTGGGATTGTTGGCGTTTGCTGTAGTCGGAATCCGTAGCCCTTACCAATGGGTATGGCAAAAGTTTCGTGAAAGTCTCAAAGATATATAGATGGTCAAGTCCATGTGTAAAATGCTATGTGTGCTGTTGGTAGCTACAAAGAAAAATGAGAATATTGAGTATATACCATTGAGATATGTCCGGTTTTTATATTTACCGTAATAAAATCTCGATTTACTTTAGTATCATCAAAATATACAGATCTTTGTCGCTACACCACTTCTGTCCACTTCCATCTTCCCTCCAGTTAGGCCTTGGTTTGGTCGAGCCGTTTGATGGGCAAAAAGGGTACGTAACTTCATTCATGGTACGCAATGGGAGGGGTGATGGAAGTAGTATATTGTCAAAGACGTATATATTTTGGCAGTATTAAAGTGAACTAGAATTTTATTGTGATAGATATTAAAACCGAACACATATTAGTGGTATATATCCAATTTTCTCACGAAAAATTGTCCAAAGCACACTTTGGCCGGAAGGTAAGGTAGATATCGCGTACAACTGGCTAACCTCTAGTACATGTATCGCTAAGATACATATGTTGTCCCCCAAGAGTGCGAATATAACGGATATGTTATCACAATCTGGGTAGACGTCTTCCGTGCACTGAAAACAAACAAAAACATCCAAATCTTGGTGGCCATGGCGTCAGTAAATCTGGGCGTAGAACAATGTTAAATTCCTTGTGTAACCGGTGTTTGTTTCAATATTTGATCCTTTCGTTTGTGCTAAGCAGCAAATTGCTCGCCTACAGTTACTCTGGTAGAAGATATGGTCTGTCTCAGGCTCAGAAGTTGGGTACAATTAAACGTAAACAAGGATTGAGGAAGTTAATTATTAACACCGTATTTTAAGAAATAAAGAACAGGCTAGTATTTTACCCATCACAGATAAAGCAAGCCTGTACAGTAATATATGGCCAGTGATACGCTTCTGGAAACAATAATAGCTGGAGGTATACTATGGTGACAGTATAGTATAAGGAGATCCTGCATAGACAACTTGCTTAATCACTAGCTAGTTACTGGTGGGTAGTGAACGCGACTGCGCGCATGATTTGTCTGCAGCTGCAGCTTTGCAGTACCCCTTTCCATTTGTCAATATATGTATAAACCAGCAATTTTCTAGCTTGGCGGAGGTAAATACCACCTTCGTACTGTACTATTGAACGTACGTATCCGACCAATTTCGATAGTAGAAGACAATAAAACTACGTACATCGCCATGTGATGGAGTACAACCAAATCATCATTGTACGTCTGAAAAAAGAAAAAAAGGACAAAACCTCCTTGTACTCAGATTAACCTAGTTTAATTATCCTACTAGATTTACTCGTAACAAAATTCACGATCATGCCGCGTACTCTTGCCGGTTGCCACAGAGGTCAAATAAATAAATGAAACAGTGGGATCAGCCACGGAGTAAGCAAAGTTAGGGAGCCTAGGCAAGGTCAGCTTAGACCTTATTTTTTTTGTTTTTAATTTTTGGCTTCTTCAAAAATTAAAATAAATAAGATAGTTTTTGAAAAGGATTCTTCAAGCGGCTTCTCGAGCTTAAAACCATGTACGTCATCAGTATCGACGTCTCCGCCGTTCGCTGTCGTATCAAAAAACGTAACTAAAACCATCAACCACAACGCAAAGAATAGGGCCTTAATCTTTGCTGCGCCTTAGCCACCGTGCACTCCCCCCAGGCCTACGCCCTGTCCGATGGTGACGACCTCCATATCGCCCATGCTTGCCAGGAGGTGACTCCGGCCACCTTTCATGCGTCGCAGGTGCGTATGCACGCCACCACGAGGAGATGACCATCACCCACCACTGCTGCCACACGGCCTGTCCATGCGCGACCGCGAGGTGCAGCCAGGCTAGGTCGACGGCCCAGCTCTACCCTCTTAGCCCACCTAGCCCCCTTCCCACTCGCAAGGCCCAATTCTCGCCCGACTCCACTCACTCGGTCCATCTCCCTCTAGAGATTGAGAGATTGATTTGTTTTGTTTCTTCATGATGACCGAATCAACCATGGGAGGTTTGAGTGTTTTACTAATCAAAATCGTTCAACCTTTTCGCTGAAAATTAGGAACACAATAGGGGTTCGCTTGATGGTCGTGAAGTCCAGCGCGTGTGTTCTTGCGAATTAAAGAGTGTTTGTTCTTGCATTGGAAACAGAGGATCACTACAATTCGACATGCTACACGTGAGTATCTTGATTTTATGTTGAGAAGTTTGGACGACCCCGTACGGGATGAGTGATATCCGTCTGTATATATCCGTATGTCAAGTAATATGAGAAAGTCTGTTGTGACTTCACTTAGGAACAAAATAACATATGGATGGATTGTCACATCTAAATATGCAGAGAATACTGAGTGCTCTTCCTTCGACATCTCGGCGATTAATCTCTCCATGTTCGCTCTGATTGCACTCTACTGTCTAATGTCCTGTGTAAAAAAACAGATGATTTTCATCCGACCAACCGTCCAAAAGCTTATGGAACGAATACAGAATGGGAAAATAGGAATCCGGTATTATCCATGTCCGTTCCGACTCCAAAAAAAATACAGAACAGGATACAAGGTAAACGATATATGTCCGTATTCACTCCGATTGCACCCCTAGCTATATCCCTATTTCTACTTTGTATGGCTAAATGCAGCGGCGTCTATCCGTCCTGCATGAAAGGAAAATGTTGTAAAAGAAGGGAATAAACTGGTTTTGAAAAGGGTTGAACTGATAAGAAAAGTGAGGGAGAGATGATGCGCATGACAGGAGCGAGAGGAGTGGGGTACGTGATGCACCTGTAACTCCCTACCTTATTCTCAGAGCTAGACGGTAGCAAGAGAAATAAATCCTGAATTTTATCCTGCGAAAGACTTTTAATTTTAATTAGCACTAATTAAATGTGGTTAATACTAATTAATTGCAAGTGTAATAAAATATTGTGCACGCTTAATTAGCATTATATGATTAGTGTTAATTAAATATAATTAGCACTAAATAAAATGCTATTAATTTAGTGCTTTATTAGCACTAATTAATGAGGTATCGGTGTCCTAAAGTGTCACCACAGTGCTACTGCATTATGGCGACTCAGCAGGATTGCACCGTCCTACCGTGCCAGAGCCGGGTGTTGCGCGCTGCTTGGCCTGCCAAGCTAGATAGGCACAGCAGATGATACGTATCACTTGTCGCGCCTTTCAAGCTTGGGGAGGGGCCATTGAGCCTTTTTTGAGAAAAAAATTGCTACATGACCATATTAGTGAATAGTTCCAACATTAGTACTGAAATATTGCTGCGAAATGAATGCATGTCTGAAAAACTGGAGATAGTCTAGAAGAGGGGACAAAACCAGATAAGAAAAAAGAGGTACTAGACAACTCCGACCGCAATAATAGCATAAAATTCAGCATTTGGTGTCACATGTTTGTGTTGAAACACTTCAAGATCGATGACTAATATAGCAAAGATGGCAAATAATACAACAAGGGTGGCAAATAATAGAACAGAGTGTTTCCATGTGACAACTGAGGGCAAAATGGTCGCAGGGCCTAAGAGCATCTCCAAGAGATGCTCTTTTTCATCCCCTATCTTAAAATATTGGGTATGAAAACTAAAAACAAACTCCAACAGATACTCTAAAACACACCCAATAATTTTGGTACTCTAAAATTGAGGTGGATCACCATCAAATATACAATGCCTAGATAGCAATTTTAGGGATCCAAGTTTAGAGGAGCTGCTGAAGGAGGGGAAATATTTAGAGGACAATTTTTTTAGGAAGACTCCCAATATGAGATTTTAGAGGACAAAATATTGAGCCTCTCTTGGAGATGCTCTAATGGAGGGATGGTATATCGTAGACAAAATTTAGAACTCGATGGCATAGAATGGATAAGGACTTATTCAATGGCAAGTTGTAGAAGCGGGGGTTAATTGATGGTAAATAGTAGATTTTCTCTTAATTCAAGGGCCAACATGAAGGAAAGTTTCAGAATTAGAATGACAATTGTCCTGTTGCTACTGAGGAACCAAACCAATGTGACAACTGCAAATGTTGCTTCACAAAGTTTTGTAAATTCCAACTGGACTTCACTCTTATGGAACTATGGAACAGATAATTCACAAAAAAAGACGGTGTCAGTTACCCTATCTCTGACATGAGGATTTGCACTTTTCTTAGGAGATGGCTAATGACAGCCTCCTTTTTGCCGATTACCGCCTTGTGAAGAGGGGTGAAGCCATCCTGTATCAGCAATGCTACCGAAATTAGCTACATCATATTTTTGCACATACATAAATGGAAATTCGTGAGCAAAATACCTATTTTATCAACTAAATTGATATCAACACCACTGTCCAGCAGCTTGTCCATGAGAGGTATCTGCAGCGCCAACGCATAACTATGAAGTGAATGCCATTTCGGCTGCACCAATCAATGCAATTTCAGGAGTTAGAATCAGAATCCAACATTCGAGAAGAAACGGTCCACCGTCCACACATTCATTTATGTTTGACACATGTCGATGCTGTAACAATGTAAGAAGTGTGTCATACACCAAAACATTGTCTGAGACATTGAGAGACACTTAGGTGATGATATGTTGGTTACATCATGGGTCCTGTTCTGATCCAAGATAGCCTTTTCCTCAGGCGTCAAGAGAAGCTCGATTTCTAGGCAAACAAATTAAAAATGACAGAATAATGTCACTATGTCAGTACAGCGAAAAACTGAAATGAGAAGCATAAACAGCCCAATAATTTCTCAAAGAAAGCAGCTGCACATACTAATCTAGGTGTATTGCGACACGAGAAACTCGTAGTGCAAAATGAAAGAACGAAAGAATGGGAGTAGATCAAGAAACGTTGAAGGGGTAAATTTGCCTTGGCAAATCAATCGATACCTCTCCGCAGCTCCTGTTCTTGCTGTTCTTGCTGCCGTGCAGCCGCGAGCCAAGAGAACAGCGAGGGGGAAGGAAAAGGAGAGTTTCTCCGTTCGGTCGCTTCCTCTCCCTCGTCCTCGTAGTCGCTCCCGGAGCCGGCGTCCGGCTCCTCCCAGAAGACGTCGCCGTCGGAAAAGAGGGCGCGTGGCGGGGCCCAGAGGCCACATGAGAGTGGCGGAGGCGGGTGGCAGAGAGGCGGTGCAGCGCGGCGAGAGGCGGCAGGCGGGGAGGCACGGAGAAGAGGGGCAAGAGGCGGTCGCGGTAGATGAGGAGGCCGTGGCCGGCTGGCCGCCCATGGCAGCATTTCTTGTCCGGCGCCTCCTGTAAGCTGAAAGCTTAGTTGGGCTAGAGATTTTGAGTTTTAGGACTTGCCATAGGCCCGTTTGGAATGGGAGTATTTACAGAAATAGAAAATAAGAAGGGGTTTTTTGGAATAAAATTGTAATGTAAAGGGTATTTTCTTGTACTTCTTACAAGGAAAAGAACAAGAGGTACGAATGAAAGAAAATTTTGCTTTTAAAAATTAAGAAAATTTTCCCTTGGAAGGAAAGAACAACACAAGAAAAGGGCAACGCATCTAGACGACGCTTTGTGGCTGTTCGTTAGAGAGGTGCAACTAGGAAAATCATCTTTGACTGAATTTCAGCGAATTCGCCAAAATTCAGATTTATCAACCCACCTAAAAAAAGGCCTAATCCGGTCAAATTTTTGGCCCGTTTTGAATTTTTCAACCCAACCCACTACACTTCACCTCACACGATGGGCTTAAGCTAGCGCAGCGCCGGCACCCCTTAGTCACATAGTCACGCGATGCGCTAGGGTTCATTACACAGCAGCTCCCTCACACAGATTGCCAGTGGATGCGGGATTGCAAGCAGCGCCGGCTGCGGGAGGGGAGGCGGCGTCAAAATTGTATGTATTTCCTGATTTTTTTCTTGAATTTAAATGGAATGTTTGAATATTTCAACCGAAATTTACCAAAAAATATCTGCAATTTTTGAATTTTGTGGAGGGGTCCAAAAATGTTTCCCTGGGTGCAACACGTCCTCTAAACTCGTCGCAACGCCACTTCAAGCAATCGATACCGCCTGTCGTGGCGATAGACTTTGTAATGCAAGGCGTGGGATCCAGATCGAACGGTTAATTCAGATCTCGTTATCCATTATTTTCATTTTTATGTTATAAGAATGATGAATTTACTCAAAACCCTAATAAATACAATATTATCTTTCTAATTTTATCCAATATAAGCCAAAGTGATCTTACCATCACAAGCTAGATTTTATACCTCTAAGGCCCTATATGGGACATATAATCTTCAGAGGATTTTTATAGCAAACTATAGAGTATAGAGTTGCGTGTTTCAAAGTAGGCTGAAAAGCCCCAAAATTTCAAACAAAAAATTTTCCTTTATTTTTGCTGCATTTTTGGGTGTTTTCTGAAAATTTTCCTTTTTGGGAAAGTTTTCCCCGCCGCCGATTTCCTTTTTTGGCCGGCGCCTCCTCCCTCGCGTTGGCGCCTTCTCCTTTTCCGTTTCCTCTCCTCCCCGGCGTCTTCCGCTCCCCTCCCGCGCTGGCGCCGCCCCGATCCCGCTTCTTCCCCTCGCCCAGCGCCTTCCCCGCTCCTTTCTGCTTTCTCTGCTCCCCGGCCTCCTCTCGCGCGGACGCCTCCCTCTCCCCCGTTGGCGCCTCGCCCGTCCCCGCTTCTCCCGCGCCTCCCGTGCTCCCCGCCTTCTCCTCGCGCGTGCGCCTGCGCCTGCGTCCGCCCCCGCACCGCCTCCACGCGCGCGCGGACAGGGCCGCCCCTCGGATCCTCCCTCCGCGCCCACTGTTTCAGACCGCCTCGCCCCGCCGTCCCGACCGCCTGCAGCGTCTCCGCGCCACGCGTCGTCGCTCCTCTGCGCCCGACCCCACCTGGCAGTCCCCGCCTCCCCTTCTCCCGCGCGCGGACGCCTCCCCCGCTCTGCCGCAGCTCCACCTGCTCCCGTCGCGTCGCCATCGCTTGTGCAGAGCCGACGTCATCTCTGCGCGGAGGAGACGCCCGAGCAACTCCCCATCCCCTTCTGTTGACTCCCCAGCCGCGCCCGTTCCTTCTCCCCGAAGCCTTCTCCTCCCTCCGCCCGGGTATAAAACCCCTTCTCCCTCTCCCGCACGCCCTCTTGTTTCCCCGTTTCCCCTACCGCCCGCAAACACCTCCCACCACTCCCGTGCACCTCCCAGAGCAGCCGATTGAAGTCCCGTTGCCCTGAGCTCCGTCGCCGCTCTCCCCTGCGCCGGCGACGCCCGTGAGCGGATCTCCCCCATTATCCCCTCATTTCCCAATTGCATTCGTCAGAAGCTTCACCCTCCTCCCCTGACCTTTTTGGTGCATGTCCCTGGCCAGGTAGACGCCTGTGGAGCTCCAGCCCCGTTGCCCGCCGCCGGCCGAACCAGCTCCCCGTGGCCAGCCTACTCTGGAGCTTCCCCGCCCCAACCACCGCCGCCATTGTAAGCCCCGGGACCCCCTGTCCGTGTGGCCGCCACCGATCGGACTGAATCACCGTCGGCAACCTTAATCGCCGTCGATGAGCCGAACCACCCCCTTCTGTCTCTTGCCTCCGCCGTTGATCCCCTCACCTCCCAAGCCCCAAAAATGGGATCCCCTTGTCGAACCGCACCCGCCGGTGCCCTCGGTCGCCGCCGACGACCCTCCGTGCGCCCGGACCGTCGTCGCCACCGTGGCTCTATCCCGATGGCGCTGTAGCGGACGGAGGAAGAAGACGACCGACGTGGCCCCCTCTTCGCCGTCCATCTCTCCCGTTGCCGTTTAACTCGGAGCGTCGGATGGCCGTCCCTCCTCGATCGTCCGATCTTCATAACCCCGCCTCTCCTCGACCGTCCGATCTTCCCCGTACCGCTTCGCCGCCTCCCTTGCTTCGCTGCCACCCGATCGCTACCCCGCGCGAATCCTGACCGCTCCCTCTCTCGCCATCCCCGCCGTCCGCGGCGCAACGCGTCGGCCATCCGAGCAAGGTGGGCGCTCGCGAGCGTGGGCCGAGGCCTCGGCCTGCCCCGCCTCTCCGCGCGTACGCGCGCGCGCGGGCCGCCGGCCGCGCGTTGGAAATCCGGGCTGGGCCGCACTGTAGCCAGAGGCCAGCCCAACACTGTTCACAGCCATTTTTCCCAATTTATCAATTTCTAAAATCCAGAAAAATCCAAATAAATCCTAGAAAATCCCAGAAAATCCCAAAAATTCCCAAATTTCACCACTTTGCTCCAAATAATATTCCAGACCCATTGGTGACCTCCATTTCCACAGAATCATCCCAGATAAATTCCTAAAATTCCCTATTTGGAGATTTATGCATTTTACTCCTTTTTAAATAGTTTATTTTCCCTCGCTTGATTAGTCTCAAGCTGGATTTAATTTGTTTTGTATGTTTGCACTAGTGTCGGAGTCTCCGGAAGTTCAAGTACAGTCACAGGAGCCAGGAGTTTCTTCGTTCGAGCTAGCGGAAATCATTCGGATTGACGGCAAGTCCCAAATCCGTTGATCATATTGCAACCCATGATGTTTATTTATGTTAATATGCTATTTGCATTATGCTAATTGTGAAATGTTAGTTTGAAATAAAATAAAATGTTTAGAATGACATGTTATGTAGATAAACCTACCACCGACAAATGCCAAGTTAAACTTGTAGCCATGCCTTTGTAACCCTAGAAATAATTATCTGTTAATCTAGATAATTGTAGGCTATTACTATCATGCAAAATGTTACACTGATAAGGTTGTGGCTGAGGGTCAATAGAATTTGCAAACCCGACTCTAGGGTAAGGTGGTATGGGACACCGTGCCCTAGAGCGGAGAGTGCTTGCGGGCACAAGGTAGGGTAAGGGGGTTGTGGTGCGCCGCAAGACGGTTTTCGCCCATCTCTTACCCTAGGATTGGAGTAGGGTAAGTGGGGTTAAGGTGCGCCGCTAGACGGTTTTCGCCCACCGCTTACCCTAGGTTGGGTCGCGGGCCTGGTGAGGTTGCGGACCATGTGAAAATAAGGACTGAAACCCTTACGCTGAGCAAATGTCACAGTGATCGCTCAACCACAGGAGTTGACTTGTCAACACTTGTCTAGTAGCTGCTCAACTCGATTGAAACTCTACAGGAGGTTTAGCAGTGAGGTTAGGCAAGCCGTGATTGGGTGCCTAACAACGGTAGAGTTCACTCGAAGCGGCACCGTTTTCTCTCTTGTGTGTGTGTGTGCGCGCGAGCCAGACTCGAGTGAATTCTACCGGGTAGAGCCTATATAAAGAGTTGAGCAGTGAAACGACCTGGCTTTCTTAACTCTGTCGCGGGAGTTAAGGGATCGTGTGGGTAAAGCTGAGCAAACTCTGCAGAGTCTAATAAATGGTATTCGAATACGCCGTGCTCCCGGTTAATGGAGCTGTGTCACTTGGGTGATTCTAGCAGCAAAGCTTAAGTAGTTTTGTGCATGTTTAAACTTGACTAGTTGGTTAATGAACTCTTCATGAAAAACCCCTGAGATCTTGAGGAGTAGTTTTGGGTCCCTTTTATAAAATATTTGCAAATAAAACTGCATCCACCCAAATTAATAAACCAAGTATACTCCCTTCCTTTGATGTTCCGTGCATGTAATAAGTTAGGGTCCCTTTGGGACTTGCTGAGCCGGTTGATTGGCTCACGGCTTGCTTTTGCCCTTCTTTAGAGGATCAAGACGAAGGTGTTTGCCTCCCCGTTGAGGAAGTCCCGGAAGGTCGCTTATTCGACGAGGATCTGTGGTTTTAGGTCTTGGCCGCGCTCAAGCGGATCTTGGAGTTTCTGTAATGTAATTATACTTTGGGCTTGCACGCCCCGCTGTTGAAAAATGGATGTTAATCCGTATGTGAAATATATGCTGGACTTTTACCGTAAGCATGCAATGGTATACTCTTGCGCGACATTCCATAACTGTTCATGCGTGAATAGTTGCGGAGTGCCGTGTCCGTACGCGCCCCTGGAAACAGGGGCGTTACATAGGCTGAAATGTTTCAATACTTGGTAGTGCGTAATACAAATGTAGCTCCACTACTAATATACTCTTCAGGGCTATATGTGGCCATGGGCAGAGCCAAGGACGGTGCCGGGTATGCACAGGCATCCTTAATTCTTTTGAAAACTATATATATACCTTTTCTTGCTATATTTTTCTAATTAAAGTTGAACTTCATTGCAATTTGATAATGCTCGAGGGAATTAGATACAAATTATATTCCATGCCCTCTTTCAGGTTTTATAAACAACCCAACATACTTTACTTACAAATTTTGAAGCTATATGTGACGTTAATACGCCACATCAATATTGTCGTACTAAGTATAGATATATTAAAAACCTTACGTGTTTTTGAGTGGTAGAGTATACGAACTGTCATGCGAATTATGTAGTATACTAATAAAAATCTATGAAATTTATTTATCAATATTAGTATTTGGTATTATTATAACACCATAAAATTAAATTATTTTTACAACTAAATATGTAAAGTAACCAATTAATTGGGATGAAAACCCAACTAATTATATAGTACCGTTAAAGTACCATGTGAATACAATATTTACAATGCATGTCTACCAGCGCTAACATTTTATTACTCCCTCCATTCTTTTTTTAAGTGTTATTTTTATTTTTCATGGTCTACGAGATGTGACTTTGACTATTACTATATGTAACTTTATCTTATTATATATTAACAAAATTATAACACTGTGAAAGTATTTTTAGCGATAAATTTAGATAGTTTCAAACATATTAGCTGTTAAACTTTAGAAAGTTCAATGGCATAGATTAGGGACGTCAGTTAAAAATTTTGTGTGGGTGGTACGACGAATCGATGATTGCAATGGTGCACGCCAAGAGGTGCCCAGCAGCCGCGATGAGAGCTTGCATCCAAGGAAGTGCGGCACGGCGGTTGGAAGCACATCCAAGGAGGTGTGACGCGCACAGTATACACACGGAATGAAAATTTTCTAGCGCCACTGTCTGTCGTACAAAAACCTCTTTGTGAAAAAATTCAAAGTTCTTTCTATTTCTCGCATATATGATATGTTTGGTTAGAGTGAATTGCTAGGAGGGCTATGGTTTTGAAGTCCCCTTCCTTGTTTAGTGGGTATTCGAATTTGAGAGGATTAGAGATTGTGAATTTTAGGATTCTACAACAACAATCTTAAACTTATGGAAGCAGGTGAAAATTGGAAGAGAATTGTTGAGAAAGATTTTTTTTTTGAAATATGGATAGGCATTTACTTAAGAAGAAGATAGGCACACAGGTGAATCCTAGAATTCAAACCCAGCGGATGAGGGAATGGTGCCACCTCTTTGCCCGGCCATGGGATGGTTCCTTAGAAAGACTCATACATCTCATCGTATAAATAATCGATGGTAAGTAAATGTATCTAAAAATACATATGCCACAATGCAAATTTCGTTTGCATTAAGACCCTATTTTTTTGGCTATAGTTGATAGCTTTTGACTATAGTTAATAGCTTTTTTCTACGCTTTTCGAGACGACAGTGGACAGCAAAGACACCGACACGTACAACACACATTTTTCAGTTAAGAAAGCCGTTTGTAAAACCCGCTTTAAGAAATCGTTCTATTTGTTTCGACTTTATAAGAAGTCAAAAGACAAAAAAAAAACAGGCATTCTTCCAAAGTGCACTATACACATCTACTCCACCTCATTCTAAAAAAGCCAAGAAAAGCCATTTTTGACTTACTCTCCAAGCCACAAGGCTCCCCAAGCTACAGTGAGAAAAGAAAATAAAGGAAAAGATGAAGAAAAAGAAAAAGGAAGCGAAGAAGAGCCCGAAGCAGGGAAAGAAAAGGGAACCAAGACCTATGTAGAACCGCCGCCTCGCCGCGCCGCCCGAGAGAGAAAAAAAAATGCTCACCGGAACCCTCCTCAACCGCCTCCGCCCCCGCCCCCGCCTTGCTTCATCACTCGCTGGCCTCCGCGGCTACTCGTCCCGAGCGGTGGCGACCGCCGCCGACGACCTCGTCATCGACAAGGACTCCCCGCGCTCCGCGTCGTCCGCTGGGTCCGCCGCCGCCGCCGTCGCGGCCACCGCGCCGACCGTCCTGCAGCCGCGCGTGCTCATCTACGACGGCGTCTGCCACCTCTGCCACCGCGGTGAGCACACAGGCGACCTAGCCCTGGGACCCTGCCCTGTTCTTGGGGATAATTTCGCGCGAATTGTTGGCTAAATTGTTGTCGAAAAATTGTGGGCTAATTGAGCGAACAATTTGCGTTTGGTGGTATTCGTTTGTTTTGTTTGTGAATTGCTTGTGATGGCAAATTGTTTGCAACTTTGCATTGCAGGGGTGAAGTGGGTGATCAAGGCTGACAAGCACGCCAAGATCAGGTTCTGCTGCGTGCAGTCCAAGGCCGCGGAGCCGTACCTGAGGTTGGTCGGCATGGACCGGGAGGACGTGCTGCGGCGTGTCCTCTTCGTCGAGGGGCCTGAGGCCTACTACGAGGGCTCTACAGGTTAGTATGCCCCTGATCAGATTCAGAGCAGGTTGTTCTTGGATACTCGTGTTGTATCAATACTCAGTAGACTAGCAGTGCGATGCTTGGGTGTGTTCATTGAATGGTGCTAATATTAGTAGCAACTAGCAACTACTGGCGTACCCTGATGACTGATCGCCCATTTACTGTGCTGTTTGATACTAGTGAGTAGTGGTAGTGCCACTTGGATCTATGTTACATGCCTGCGTTTGGATTTATGTTGAATTTAGCATCACCTGAGATGAAATTCATGCCTAAATGCGCTGAGTTCTTTGTCATTTTCTGCATGAATGCCATCACCAAGGCCGCCTGAATTCTAGAATGATGTTTCAGTAGAATGTAGCATCAATGTGATATTGGTCATGGCTTATGGCTTATGAGTAGATCACCTTTGCACTTCTTGTTGATGCTTACTAGTTGTGTTGTATTCAGGCACCCCTACTTTTTACCGTATAATTGCCAGTTAGACTTTATAATCACTACTAGGTGGGTGACCGGACGAATGCTAGTTACCTTAGAACATTGGAAGGATTCATCATTAGCTAGGCTTGTGCAGGATAGGGAAGCATCTTACTTATTGGTGAACTCATGTGTTTTATAGTTAGTTTTGCTGCATTTTTTTCTCTATTGTTTGACACATGCGTTGGTTCAACCAAGTTATTGCACTAAAATTGTGCTGTAAAATGTGATTGGTGTTTAAAAGGCACAATTCTTTCTATGTGATTCCTTGAGATATCAAGAAATCCAAATGTATGTGAAGAGTTCAATCTGCGTGGCTTGGCTTGCAGATTATAAATATGGTGAACTGTGATATAGTGCCACTAAACTAAAGGATAATCACTACAGTAAAAGACCGCAATTCTGCCTGGTCTACACTCTCCGAATTGCGCCATATTTCATCTCAACTATTTTTATCGTTATTTCATAGTACTTTTTTTAAATGCTATGGTACTTAATACTTTTGTATTTTGGTTGCAGCTGCACTGATGGTTGCATCATACCTGCCTCTTCCCTACTCAGTGTTGAGCTCCTTGCTGATCATCCCCGTCCCACTACGGGATGCAATCTATGATTACATTGCAAAGAATCGTTATGATTGGTTTGGCAAAGACGATGAATGCATAGTCACCAAGGACAAGGAGCTTCTTGAGCGTTTCATCGACAGGGAGGAAATGCTTGGTGATGGTCCAAGCAATAGCTTTTATTGATCACAGGTTTTGCTGCCGTTGTTCTCACTTCTCAGTTCGTACTGTAGGTGTAGGCCAAGAAAGAGATGTTAATAATATTTGCGTCCATGTAGGTAGTTATGGTGAGGTTTTGTTGGCGCCTAGAATTTCAGCTCCACTTCCTTTCAGTCACTAACAGGGTAACATTCTCTGGGATGCAGCATATATCACAATGTCAGTCAAATGTTTTCCATTTTGTGTGTGGAACTTTGGATGGTTAATGCCAAGAGAAAGGGGACTTTTGGGATTCAGATTATTATCGCAGTGTAACTGACTTTGAAATGCCTTTGATTTGTCAAACTTCACAGGATCACTCTAGATGTATTTGTTACAGTTTGTCTGGGACTGTGGATGGTTGGTGTTGATTATTATTCCGCAGTAAAAATGCCTTTAATGTGCCTTTTTTTGATTTTCACCTTTTGAATACTGATGTAATGCACATTGCAGTTTGTAGCAAATGTTTCATGAACAGATTCAGAAACAGTCGATTTCATAAATAAATGCAACACCAGTGCAAGATGTTCATGCAAACCATTGTGTCCATTGAGAAGCCAAAGGAGTTGTACAACATAGAGTTACAGGCTTGTCTGTAGATACATGCCAGCTGAAGAACATTCTCCCTACTGGTCTAAAGTACAGTACGGTGAACAATAAAACTATACAAGTCTGGCAAACTACATTAGTACATTTTCTACAGAAAGATTTGGAAACAGCTACCAACTGGTCTGCAGTACAAGGAGAAGGAAAACAGAAACTATACAAGTCCGGCAAGCTACATTTTCTACAGAAAGGTTTGGAAAAAGCTAGGGATTTCGTTCATGAGGTTCCAACCAGGGGAATCCAAGTGTGTCAAACTGCTCAAACACATCCTTCTCGGTGTCACAGCTTCTGATCTTGCCCCCTGCAAAATTTACAATAAATGAAGCAAAGCAGATTAAAAAAAGATTTGCAATTACTAATAAACAAGTACATGTACATTCGGGCTTTCCACCACTGCTCTGTGAAGGAAGGCTTGGCCGTAGCCGGTCTCTTCCATGGCGGACTCGGAGCATCCGTCTCCGGCGAACGTGGGGGATAAACAAGCTGCTGTTCTATCCTCCCAGGAGGGTGATCTGACGCTAACAGAAGAGGAGGTTCACGGCACCATCGTTGAAGATCTTGATTCCGACCTGGGGTCTGACCCTAGATGGGTGGCAATTGGTAAGGTATGTTCTGCGAGGCAATTCAATCTAACTGCCCTTGATCGTGCAATGCAGAAGGCTTGGGGTGATTGGTTTGCTGTGAGGTGGAAGCCTTTTACTATATAAGCCTTGTGTATTGAGGAGAGTGCATAGAGAACACTTGAGAGATTAGGGTTAAGGTTTCCTTATGTTGAAACTTTTTGTGTGTACTCTAGACTTAGAGCGCTGCCATCCTAAGAGAGTAGCTATAAAACTCTCCTCTCCAAGTGAAATGAACAACCAAAATTTGGCCAAATGAGTTGTGTAAGAGGTGAAGATGTCTCTTGGAGACAAGATCCTATCCATCTAGACACCTTTTAGGGAAAGTTCTTGAGCTTGCTCTGTTTTCCTCAAGAGAGGTGATTTGGAGATTTTGCTCTTGCGAGGGTTTTGACTCGAATTCGTGCTGTGATCTAGCTTGCTATGACATGTGAGAACTCATCCAAAGTCATCTAGGACTCACGAGCAAGAGCAGAATGATGTTTTCCTCTTTTACTCAATTTTGGTGCAACTCTATTTGTTTTGGATAAAGGTCAGAACTTTGGCATCCATCCATGATTGAAATATGTTCTTGACACCCTAGGAATTGTTTGTGCCAAGTTTTAGTACTTTTGGATCAGTGGTTTGAGAATTGGATCGTGTGCTGTGCCGATTGCACTGTTCCTCGGTGAGCAGTTAGACCGCAAGGAACCGTGCGGTTCGACCGAAGTGCGATCAGACCAGCGTGGTAGTTTCGGCCAGTGGTCAGATTTGTAAGCCAACAGTCCGACCGATTGGAGGCTTTTTGTCTAGGTTGATTTTTAGGGTCTTGGCTTTTGGTAAGCTTGTGAATTGAGTTTTCGCTGCATAGTGTTGATACTTGGGGGAAGATTTTGATAGAGGAGAAAAATGAAATGCCAAAATAATTAACAAAAAATGAGAAGATCATCATGTGCAATGCTCTTACCTCTCTCTCTCTCTCTCTCTCTCTCTCTCTATATATATATATATATATATATATATATATATAAATATAAATATATATATATAAATATATAAGCTGTCCTGTTGAGGTCTGGTGGAGTATACGTTGTGAATTCTCCAGAAGAAGCTTCCATGTTGTATAACTAATGAATTAGCACTCAGAGAGATATATTCTCAGGACTGAGTCATACATTGTAATTTGTAAGTAACCATGATTCAAAGCAAAAGATCCCCTTTTGAGGATGCAAACATGAGACAGACCCTGGCACTGTAGGCTTTCAAGTTTGAACTACATAGGTTTAAATTTGAATAGCTAAAGGCTAATAGGCTATTATGTACGATTGCTAGACACAAGGATAACAGGGCTGAAATCCGGTTAACGTCAGACATGTAACGTTAAGATGTCATGTTGAAGTTGGTGAAACTATAGCTCAGAGTTCACTAATAACAAAAGTATTTTTTGTTGTTTACATGTATTCACAGTAGAACTGGTGAAACTTGAGCAAACTAAAGAAGGATGGGTGTGGCAAATCAGTACAATTCATATTTTAGAGTAAAGATGGTTTAGGTACACTAGTTCATCGGATCATGCTCATAGTCATACCTCAATTTCAAATGTACCATGAGACCCTATGGTATCCTTAGTGTCTCCAGAGGAACTTTGGCTACTTGCATGCTGGTTAGGCCTCTTTTCGACACCTGAATCTTCATTCACATGTGCACCTTCATCTCGATGCCCCCCAGCAGTTACCTTCTCCCTATCCTGTGCACTAGTTTCCTTGTGATTCTCAGGACCCTCAGGTGGCATTTTGCTCCTTTTCGCAGGCTGTGACGCGCCTGAATCTCCGGTACCAGCTGCCTTCTTCGGCTTAAACTCCTCTTCGTAGTTGATAACAAACTTGTGCTCGGGCAGACTCTTGCCGGACTTGAGGCACTCCTCCAGGCTCCAGCCACTCGAAGGACATCACACTCTGCAATGAAAATTCATGCCTTACAGTGAATATAGTCACTTGATGTAACCCAAAAGGCCCCATAGTCCATTCTAGGAAGTTTCCACAGCTCAATGCATTTGTGGGATTGCCATATAGGAGACTAGGGTTCTACGGAGTCAACGGGAACCAGAAAGAGTAGCGATTACCCCGCGGAAGCGGTGGAGCCAGGCGGCGTCGAGCTCCTGCAGCAGCGCCTTGGCGTCCACGGCCAGCACGTGGGTGACCGCCGCGCCCTTGGCGAGCTTCTCCTGGACGCGGCCCCCATCTGCACCAGCCTCTGCTTCCACACCTGCACCGGCGGATCCACAAATGGAAACGCCAGCGAGAGCAAATTCGACGCACTACGTGGGGGAGCGCGACCTCGAGGCGGCGGGACGACGAAGGCGGAGACGCCGCGGAACATGCCGTCGGGTTCCGACGCCACCGCTGCCCGTGCGGGCTTCCGCTCCGGCGCCATCGAAAACTTCCGCCTTTTCGCCTGGTTCAAGGCCGCACGTAATTTAGTAGGAATTTCGCGTGAAACAGTTCGATTCGCCCGGTTCCCGCGTTCCAAACAAGGCTTTAAGGTGGGCTTTCTACTGATGAGTCGCGTGAAACAGTTCGATTCTCCCAGTTCCCACATTCCAAACAAGGCTAAGGTGAGCTTTCTACTGATGAGTCGATAAATTAGGCAATTAGCGCACACATGGTGAGTTGGTGACAACTTCACAATAGGACAATACTGAACTATAATCACAGGACACATGCCTCTTTTTTTGGCTGAACCTTATAGCTTTTGACTATAATTTGTAGCTTTTAAATTGTTCATATAAAAGATTACAGAGTAATAGAAACTCACGTGCAGTTTTTACAGATATAAATGAAGTCAACACAGTATGTACTGCAATTAACTAGTAGACTCTATTTTGAAAAGATATTCCGTTTAAAAGCTAATTACTATAGAAAAGTCAAAAAAACAGTTTTTAAAAATTGAAAAGAACAGGCCAGCCAACTCTGAACTTTAATCACAGGACACAACCAAAATCTTAACCTAATGAGCAAGCACACGGTACTTTGCGTTAAATCATTTACATCATCTGATGTACAACAACTGCAACACATCTTGCCTGTGAGCAAATCAAAGCAATACCTATTGTTCTTTTTCTTCCCTGAAATTTTACAACTCAAGCATTGTACAGAGAAAAACAAACAAAATGGCACACCAAACTATCAACAGTAGAATCGATCCATCTCGGTTAAAAACTGTTTTGCTGTTGCTAACTGTAACCAGCTAACCGCTCTCTCTGTGAGCTCAGGCGGTTTCTGCAGTGTCTGTTGCAGGAGAGGGCTTGTCAGCGGCTGAGTCTGTGTCGTCCTGCGATGGCGTCTCGAAGGCAGCATCGTCATGTGATGGCTTCTCACTCGCTGCACCTTCTTCCTCTTCCTCTGACGGTTTGTCAGTTGCTGGCTTCTCAAGAGCCACGTTGTCCTCTGATGGCTTGAAAGTGTCTTCCTCTTCCTCCAATGGCTTCTCAAGAGCCACTCTGTCCTTTGATGGCTCAGCACTCGCCTTGTCCTCCTCTGATGGTTTCTCAAGAGCCGCATTGTCTTCTGACGGCTCCACACTTGCCTTACCTTCCTCTGATGGCTTCTCAAGAGTTACACTGTCCTCTGATGGCTTGGCAGCGCCATCGTCTTCCTCCGATGGCTTCTCAAGAGCTGACAGATCCTCTGATGGCTTGGCTGTGCCAACGTCGTCTTCTGATGGCTTCTCAAGAGCTGAGCTGTCCTCTGAAAGCTCAGTGCTGGCCTCACCAACATCTGTGGATTCCTCAACAGCTATGATGCTTTCTGGTGGTGTTTCTACAATTGCACTGCTCTGAGGCGGTGTCTCGTCAGAAATGTTGCCTTGTGCGGGTTCTGCGGTGATAATGCTGCTCCTTGGAGTGCTTTCAGGCAGTGTTTCAGTAGCTGAGCTGCTTTCTGATGGATTCGCAGAAACAGTATTACTCTCAGATTCCAATAGCTTCTCAACAGATGCATCCTTTTGAGGTTCCAATGGCTGCTCAGTTGACTTATCAGGAGCTGCATCAATTTGTTCCGATGGCTTATCGACAGATGCATCATTCTGAGGCTTTGATGGCTGTCCTGATGATTCATCAGCAATTGCATCGCTTTGCAACTCAGATGGTTTCTCAGTGGCTGTGCCACCTTGATGTACTGCTGGCTTCTCAACTGATGTGTCTCTTTGAGGTTCTGATGGCTGCTCAGCCGACTGATCAGCAGTTGCATCTCTTTGTAGTTCTGATGGCTTCTCAGCAGCTGTGTCGCTTTCAGGCTCTGATGACTCCTTGGCAATTGCATCACTATTAGGCTCTGATAGATTCATGTCATCTGCTTCATGTTGAGGTTCCAATGGCTGCTCTGTAGCTGCATCCTTTCGATATTCTAATGGTTGCTCCAATGGAACCACAGCAGGTGCAATGCTTTGAGATTCTGATGACAGCTCAGTGGCTGCGTCATTTTTAGTTTCCAATATCTGGTCAGTTGCCTTCTCAGCAGCCAAAACATCTCGAAGTTCTGATGGCTGCTCAGCAGTAGGATAGCTTTGAGAGTCCAACAAGTTCTCACCAGATGCATCCCCTTCATGTTCTGATGGATCCTTGGTTGATTTGCCAGGAGTGGCATCACTTTCAGGCTCTGGTAGCTTCTCGACGGTGTCATCATTTTGAGGTGGCCTCTCAAGAGAGCGATCAATACGCGGCATCACACTGCTTTGTTGAGTGTCATCAGCTTTGCTGTGAAGTGGCTTCTCAACAGTCTCTTCACTCTGACGTGGCTGCTCAGAAGTTTCATTGGTTTGTAATGGCTTATTTGCAGCATCTTCTTGTGACGGCTTCTCGGTGATCATAGCGGTTTGAGGTGCCTTCTCGACGGCCATGGTACTTTCCAATAATTTCTCAGTTGGCATTGTCCCCACCGAAATTTTCTGAGAGATTGCATCAATTTGAGATGGTTTCGATATGGCTGTTACACTCTCAAAAACCTTCTTGGTGATACTGCTTTTATGTAGCTTCTCAGCAGGAACGTTGCTCTGTGATGGCTTCTCAGTTTCAACAGCACTTTCTGATGGCTTCTCGGCAGGTACAGTGCTCTGAGATGGTGCCACTGGAGGCATGCCACTTTCTGATGATTTTTCTGTGGAAAGATCACATGTCAATATATTTGCAGTAAGTGATAGCATTTCGCCGGTTTCACTGTTTGCTGATAGCTCCTTGGAAGCATCGCCACCGTTCTTTGAATCTTTGCCGATCTGCAATTCGTTGTCAGCAACCACAGTGACTTGCTGTGGTTCTTCAGCAACTACACTCCTTTGTAACGTTTTCTCTGCTGCCACACTGCTTTGCTGGGTATTCTCGATCACCGTCTTGCTTTGCAATGCCTTGCTGCTAGCCATATCACTCTCCTGCGGATTTTCTGGAGCCACACTTCTTTTCCATGACTTCTTCACAGGCATGTTGCTCGGGAGTGGCTTGGTGACAGTCACATTGCTTTGTGATATTGTCACAACTGCCGCACTGCTTTGTGATGGCTTCTCCATTGGCATGTTGCGCTGCCACAGCCTTTTGACCATTCCACTACTTTCAGTTGTCTTTGCATCAACAACACTGATCTGGGGTTGCTTCTCAGTGCCTATGTTGCGTTGCCATGGCCTTTTGATTACCGCTGCAGTGTTCTCTGAGGGCTTTGCATCATCTGCACTGGTTTGTGGAGGTTTCTCAGTAGTTCCACTGTGCTGCTGTGGCACTGTGAACACTGCACTGGTTTTTGTTGGTTTCACATCAGCCTCACTGCTTGCAGATGGCTTCTCAGTGTCTACATTGCTCTGCAGTGGTTTCTCACTGACCACTCTACATTCCCATGGTGTTTTAACTTCTGTGCTGCTTTCTAATGGCTTCGTATCACTCGTTGGTGATGACTTCTCAGTAGGCCCACTGTTCTTGCGTTGCCATGGTTTTTTGACCACTTTGCTGCTTTCTGATGGCTTCACATCTTCTGCACTGGTTGATGATGGCTTATCTGATGGTAAAAGGCTCTGTGGTAGATTCTCGGTGGCTGCACTGCGTTGCCATGGCTTTTTCACCACTGTGCCGCTTTCCAATGGTTTCGCATCAACCCCATTACTGGATGATGGCTCCTCAATGGCAGCATCGCTCAGCGATGGCTTTTCAATGGTTGTACTACTCAGTAACGGCTTATTTGTGGGAAGACTGCGTTGCCATGGTTTTCTCATGGCTACACCGCTTCCTGATGGCTTTACATCAACCACACTGCTTTCCAGTGGCTTCTCTACACTATTTTCTGATGTCTTCTTGCTGACTACGTGACCCTTTGACTCACTCTCAGTAACCCTTACGCTTTCTGCTGACCTCTGGATTGTGCTTTCTGATGGTTTTGTGACATCAATGCTACTTTGCGATTGCTTTTCAGCTACAACATCGTTTAGTGATGATCTATCAGCTGTGAGCTCACTTTCTGATGGTTTCTCACTGAGTCCATCACCTTGACCTGACTTCTCAATGGCTTCCTCAGATTCTAGTTGTTTTTCGATAGTCACGTTTGCATTTACAGTGGTCTCCTCAAACTGACTGAAATTTCCCTTAACCATAAACAATTGAGAATGGTGGGTCTTGCAATAAAGTTTGCCTTCATGTGTGATATGGTTGGATGGGCTGAGTGTACAACCACCATGGGTACAACGGAAGCATGATTTATGATATGAGCTTCCATTAAGACCAACCTGCGAAAAATGGGTAGAATTAAGAAAGTGACTGGAGTAATGGGACGAGAGGAAAAAAAATAACCTAAGCCCAAATTTTGCTAAAAATATAGCTGTTGGGGGAGGGTCCCCACGCTACCTTGGGCCCACGACCACCTTAGAGTAACTGCACCTGTTAGAAGGTCTACCTCGAGCCAAGTTCGCAAGTCATTCTTAGCGAAGTCCGCAAGACCAATCTCGGTGAGATCTACGAGACTAATCTCGGAGGTACACAAGACCAATCTCGGCAAGGTACACATGACCAACCCCAGAGGAGGTCCGGAGCTAACCCCGGGCAAGGTCTGGGGCCGACCCCAGAGGAAGTCCAAGAACAACCCCGAACAGAGTCCGAAGTAAGCCAAGGGTTGATCCCGAAGTTCCAGGCAAGGTGGGACCCACGCGGGGCAAAGGACATAGATACACCTAGGAGTAAGCTAGATCCTAAGGGCAAACTTGTAACTTTACATGTCTCCCTCTATAAATAGGACCCCTTGTAATAGAAGGGGAGGCTATTTTTTGTAAACCTAGACACTTATATCGAATACACTTAATCATTGGTGTGCTTCTCCTTAAGTCCCTCCGCATCCTTAGTGGTCTCCACATCCGACCAGGGATGCTTCTGATGCCCCGCTCCAAACGGCTTCAACTTCTGGGTTTTTTTAGCTTTCAGCTCATTTTAGTTAGAACCCACTTGGAACGCATCGATTTCTAATTTCGGCTTATTTTGGCTTTTTTCGGTTTTTTCTTTTTTCCCTTATTCCTTTGCATTATCCATGACAATATAACAATTTTTTTCATTTTCCTCTAAATTTTTTCTATTTTTCTCAGAAAAAGCTAATGGCTGCTACATTGCAATTTCAGACGGAAACCGAAGCCCACAACCCATAGCTCGAAGCTGAAGCTGGATGGAGCGCCCCCTAAGTTTACTGTCCGGTCTCGTGTCAAACAACAATTGATATCGTCCGTGTGGACTCGAGCAAGAAATCATGCCACCTAAGAAGGGGAAGAAAAGGAAGGTCGCCGAGGTAGGAGGTGTGAACCCCCCCTCCGAGGCCAAAGTCAAAGCCGGATTGCAGCCCGCGCTGCCTCGGGGCGAAGGCGCAGTCGGACCTCTCCACGGAGGCCCAAGTCACCGATGAGACCGTGGCTTGACCTAGCCCTTGGCCAAGATAACCTCCGCAACAATTCAGAAGTTTGTGTGGAAGAATGTCATGTGCTGGTTCGGCGTGCCGAGGGAGGTCACTGTCGATAATGGGACTTAATTCAAAGCGGCCTCCTTCCGCAAGTTCTGCGTGGGTCTGGGCATTAATGTCTACTTCGCGTCGGTTGCTAACCCGAAGGCCAACGGTGCAGTGGAGAGGGCCAACAACATCATCTTGCCAGGGCTTCACACTCGCCTCTGTCATCTCCCAAAGGGCTGCCGGGTGGACGAGCTGCCGAGCGTGCCCTGGTCGACACGCACCTTGCTAGGCCAGGCCATGGGATTCACCTCGTTCAAGCTACTATACACCATCAAAAAAAAGTTGCTATATGGCAATGAGGCCATGACTCTGGAGGAAATCAAGCTTGGGTCTCTCAGGACCACGTCAGTTGTAGATGATGATGCTCACCGGACCTCGCCATCCACTAAGAAGCAACCCTCAACACTAACTGGTACAAGGCAGCGATGGCCAAGACATACAACAAGGTTGTTTGGCTACACCCGTCCAAGTTAGTGATCTCATCCTTGGTAAGCTGAGCTCCAAGTGGGAAAGACCGTATGAAGTCATCCGTGCCACCTGTCCAGGGTCGTTCTGGCTATAATCACTTGACGGCGTCACTTAAGCACAGCCAGAATGCAGACAACCTCTGCAAGTATTATGTGTAAGTCACTGAGCCTACCATGACGTCGTTCTTATCGTCAATCATATATACTTCTTACCCCCCCCCCCCCCGCCCTTTCAATCATACATCTACCGCATGTTGGTTGGGTGAATTGTGCATTTGGCAAGTGGCGTGTTGAGATGAGCAAAAACACTCCCCCTTGCAGTCGAGCCTGCGATAACTCACCCTCCAAGGTCAAGTCGCCTAACACTCCCCTAGGGTTGAGCCTGCAACAACTCGCCCTCTAGGGTCGAGTCGCCTAACACTCCCCCTGGGTTCGAGCCAGTGACAACTCACCCTCCGAGGTCGAGTCGCCTAACACCCCTGTAGGGTTGAGCCAGCGACAACTCGCCCTCCGGGTCGAGTCGCCTAACACTCCCCCTGGGGTGGAGCCTGTGACAACTAGCCCTCCGGGGTCAAGTCGCCTGACACTTAGGGTCGAGCCTGTGACAACTCACCCTCTAAGGTCGAGTCGCGTAACACTTCCCCCGAGGTCGAGCCCTCACAACTCGCCCTCCGGGGTCGAGTCGCCTAACACCCCCCTGGGGTTGAGCCCATGACAACTCGCCCTCTGGGGTTGAGTCGCCTAACACCCCCTGGGGTCGAGCCTACAACAACTCAAATGCTGGGATCGAGTCGCCCTACGATTGCCCCCTCAGGGCAAGTCAACAATACGACAGCCGCTCGTGAGTTTCATCTCGAGCACCAAGTTTTTCCCGATAGGAGACGACTACGTTCTTGCCTTCCCAAGCGAACAACCAATTGTGAGCTTCGTCCCAAGCGCCAAGTTTCTTCCGATGGGAGACGGCGACGGTCTCGCCTCCCCAAGCGACCAGCCGCTCGTGAGCTTCGTCCTGAGCACCAATTTTTTTTTATGGGAGACGATGACGTTGTCGCCTCCCCCAAGCAAACAGCTGCTCATGAGCTATCCCGAGTGCCAAGTTTTTCCCGATGGGAGACGGCGATGTTCTCGCCACCCCACGCGACTAGCCGCCCGTAGGCTTAACCACAAGCTCCAAGTTATTACCAATGGGAGCTAGCAAGGTTCTCGCCTCCCTAAGCGAATAGCCACTCATGAGCTTCGTCCCGAGCGTCAAGTTTTTTCCAATGGGAGCGGGCGACGTTCTAGCCCCCCAAGTGAATAGTCGCTCGTGGACTTCGCCATGAGCACCAAGTTTTTTCCAATGGGGGACGGGGTAGTGGGATACCCCTAGTAAAGAGCAGCAAGCGAACTTTATTATGATATTAGGCAAGCAACAACGGTGCAAGCCTTGTGAAAGGAACAAGGGCAATTACAGCCCCTTCACTCTTGCCAGAGAAGGCCAGGCAGTCGCAAGACCAACTCCAGGCAACGTCCGAAGCCGACCCCGGAGGAGGTCCGAGGCCAACCCCGGACGGGATCCGAAGTTAGCCACAGGCCGATCCCAAAGTCTCGGACATGGTGGGACCCGTGCGGGGCAAAGGACATAGATACCCCTAGGAGTAATCTAGACCCCGAAGGCAAACTTATAACTTCACTCACCTCTCTCTCCTCCTCTATAAATAGGACCCCTTGTAATCGGAGGGGGGAAGCCATTTTTTCTAACCCTAGATATTCATTTCGAGTACACTTGATCATTGGTGTACTTCTCCTTGAGTCCCTCCGCATCCTCAGCGGTCTCCACATCCGACCGAGGGTGCTTCTGAGTTTACTGTCCGGTCTTGTGTCAATGACAATAGCATTCCGTGAATGCATCCTTAAATGGTGTTGAAAAAGACACCAATGAAGTTGATTCTATCATTCTATGACACTTTAACAGCTATGCACTATTTTAGAAAGGGCCACTGAAGTCAACCATATACTTTTGGCTTAGCATGCCAACTCTTTGGCTTGTGGAGAAAAGATAAAATTCTTTATTTTTTTTTTTTTGCTCCATGTTACTTGCAAGGAGGAAAACTGCATTAGATGAGGCAATCTTGCAGATTGCAAACATAATAAGTTATATCACATTTCAACTGTCACGAACTGCTCTTGTGATGAACTATGACAGTCACCAGCAAGATGATGAAATTAACCACAATGCCCCCATACACTTACGGGCATCATCGTCAGCTATCATAAATAGAATCAAATGTACAAATTGTTTGTTTTCCTGAGCAGTTGCTGGTTTATAACATTAATTAAGGTAGCACAGCAGAAGACTAAATAATACTTACCTTTTCAAGAGGGTACACAGTCTTGTTGCAAACTACGCACTTCTCTTGTGTGCCGACAAACATGCTAGAGAATCTGCTGTTTTGCTGGCCCTGCATGTTGGAGAAATATAAAGGTGAAAATGGGGATAAATTTTGTGTACATGCAGCATCAGCCAAACAATTTAGATACTCGGCACATGCTTCAACCACACAAAAGGCGTGTTCTAGAGAATCTCAGAATACCTTATGCCCATTATTTTTTTCTGATTTATCTGATTTTGCCACACCTGACATAATGCAGTAATGTTGCCAAATTTAGAGAACAGCACTAGAAATTACTACCAAAAATAAAGACATCCAGCCCAATTGATGTTTTCAGTACCTTCAAAACTTTTGTCCAAACTGCCAGTCGACTTTAGTATCTGGTCATAGTGAGGTTTGCAGTACAGGACACCTTCAATGGAACAATAGTTACTAAACTGCAGAAACAAGAATCAGAAAAACAAAGTTAGTTGCAGTATAAGTTTCATTAGATCTCACAGATGAAGCTTTAGCTGCAAACAGAACAAGATAGTACCGGTACCAACTAGTATGATGTAGCATGAAAGATTCAGTACGATTATTATTGCTCTCAACATAATTATAAGTTTCTTAATAGAGCTGTAGACAGTACCAAACCATGTTGTGTCAAGGAATAATGTAAGGAAAGCATGTCTGATCTGGCACTAAAACGGTATCAGAACTAAATTTTGTCTTGCACTGTATTTTTAGTTGATTGTGTCAACTGCCTACATGAATTATGATAGCTAGGGAGTGTTTTCATGTTCTAAGAAAAAGAAAAATGCAGACACTAAAAAAGTGATGGGTTAAGGGGTTCATCCACAACAAACCATTAGTGAACCACATTTGATATACTGTGTGCAGTTTTCTTTTATGCAAGGCAAGTGCACTGTGTGCAGTTTTCTTTTATGCAAGGCAAGTATAAAGGATTCAACATATAGTTAAACCAATATGACACAACAATATGTTGTGAAGATGGATTCCTCGAAAAAATAGTTAAATGCATACTATATTCATGGCACCTTAAGGACTGCAAGATTTATGCCATGACATCATTCTAAGTTATTTTCAAAAGCAGAGCAATCATAAGGTACTCGTCAACAGGTAGATGTCTACTAAGCAAATCAGTTAGCACTTGACCGCTATATTTAATAAGTGATGCAGCCACCTGTCACATATACAAGTGATAATTAAAAGTATGAGGCAACAAAAGAATATGGGCTATATTTAACCGCAAGATGACAACATTCTAGCTACATTTTGTAAAAAAAAGCACGAAATGGTGCGATTACTGTATGTCATAGTAACAATTGGGAAAAGAAACTTCATAATGATTAACATGCATGCAATTCTGAAATCACAAATGATCAGAATATCTTGGGGGGAATGCATCACCAGGATATTTTGGGCCTGTTCTTTTCCTCCGAAGCTAGCGGCTTTTGGCTTTTGCTACAGTACCTAACTTTCAAACGGAGTATTTTCTCAAGACGGGGTCTACAAGTTAAACGATGTACACGTTAAAAGCCCAACATCTGTACCATCCAAAATCGCAAGTGAGTATCTATCTCTCCGTAATCTGTACCGTAAACAGTCAAAATTCAAAAATTCCAGCCAAAAGTCATAAGCCGCAGCCGTTGTCAAACAGGCCCTTTATTCATCATGGGATGCCACTTCCCCATGCAGTTGTAAGATAAACATTTATTGATATTGCACCCGTAATGAACCAACAATATCAAGTTTACTCTGAGCCCATGAAGCAAAAATGCTTCAAGGTTTTTTTCTCGACAAAAAAAATGCTTCGAAGAAGTCTTAAGCCGTGCGATACTCATTTGCATTCCGTGATGCGTTGTGGGGTTCACTGTCACATAAGAACAAGCTGCAGAGGTACAACAGAAAATAACTCATTCCGTGCGCTAATCCTGCACAGCTCAGTGGACACAAACGTGCAACCTAACTTCTCAGCTGGTCAAGAAACACACAACAAGGATAACAACTAAAGCATCAATTGAACAATCTGAAGCAAGGACAGTAAGCAAGATATGATACTCAGGTACTCAGTACTCCTAGTAAAGCTGGCAATAATAGCCCGAATCACAAAAGCATAAGCATAGTAACAGAATCATAGCACCTGTCCTACTCTCTAGCCTCTTCCACTGTAGTCGAGCGCACAAAGAAAGCGTACGAACAGTGGAACACTTGCTTCGCAAGATTCTGGTCAAGGGGGGAGGAAGACAACTAATTGAGAAGAGGAAAAGGAGAAGAAGGGAGAGATGGACCTGGAGGGTGCTCTTGCAGTGGTGGCACCGGAAGCAGGGGCGGTGGTAGACGCGGCCATCGGCGGCGAGCTCCTCAACCGGGTACACCGTCCTCCCGCACGAGGCGCACTTCTGCGTGGTGCCGCCCCACGCCCCGGCCCCCAGCCCCGCCATCCCCTCCCCCTCCCCGCCGTTGCCCGCCACCGCACCCTGCTCCTCCGTCCTGCTCCGCTCTCTGTTCGCCCGTCGATGCTAGGTGGGCGTGCGCGTGTGGGAGAAGAAGAATCGGACGGGAAGAGGAAAGAAGAAGAGAAGATGGCGATGGATGGATGGATGGATGGGACAGTTAGTGAAGGTGAAAGCGGCGGCAGCGCAGCTCAGAGTCGTGGAGGAAGGGGAGGGGGAGGCTTGGCGGAATAAGCAACGGCAGCGCAGACGGCGAGCGGAGTTGGTGCGGTGTGCGCCCCTGACTACTTTCATCGAAAAGGAGGGAATTGCTACGGCCACCACCCGCACTAGGCACTTGCTGGGGTGGTTCTGGCGAGGCCATCTTTCGACTCTAGTTAACATTTCTTTTAAAGATTTATTGAACATCTATCAATTAATTTTTTTATAAAATGGGTTGAATTTTTGACCTTTGAATTGTGTTTGAGATTTGTGCGCTACCCCACCTCCCTCTCCATCGCCGATGAGGTCAACTATATGCCAATGCCGTCTTTGGCAAAGCCAACCGCGTAATACGTGCAAGTGCCACCAGCTTTGGTGAAGCCGCCTTGATGTTGCTACCTCCGATTGCCCTCAATTTCAAACACCCCCTCGCCAAATGCCCTCTTTCTTTTCTTTGTATTAAGGAGATGCATTGAAGGCATCGCCACCCATTTCCTCTAGTGAAGACAAGGAAAGGAGGATGAAGAGGACATGTGGAGAACGCCGGCAATACAGTGTTGTGGGGGAGGAAGAGAAGGATTTGTGTTGGAAGACACCAGCGAGGTCGCGTAGGGGATGATGCGGCGGAGCTTCGACAGTCCTCGTCGACGTCGTTAAGAAGCCACGCGGGAGATGGTGTACTCTAAGCATGCATGATGCGGCGAACTACATAGGGTTTGGGGAGGCTAGATGGTACATGAACAATTTGGCTAGATCATGGACGTTGGATAAGATTAGACGATCTGAACATTTGATTGATCACTTAAAAACAATCTACTAATACATAGATAGTCCCTTTTTTTTAACCAAGAACATAATAGAATTATTGAATTAGCAAGATAAAGTCACATTGTAATCAATTATATGAGAAGTTCAATGTTTGATTTAGCTACCGACATCGTTGCCTACTACATGATACATGTTTTCACACAAAAAAAATGCCACAAAGTTCACACCGCATATTATAGACACAAAGTTCAAAACAAGCAAAAGAAATGCTAAGCTCCTGCCAACATGGAAGATATTTCAGCTTGACAATCATTGCCATTGGTCCCGATGTTTGGCTAAAGACTTACCTTATAGTCTAATTTATTTTTAAAGCATTTGAGTAACAAAACAAGGTGCAAAACGGCAAATCTCGAAAAACTTTTCAGAGTTTAAGATACACCCCCTGGGTGCTCCTAGCATTGTGTAAGAACGCATGAATGATTTGCTCTTGTTCCATTGCAGTTGCAGGCCCACCTGGACCCCTCGCCCACAGATTTGTGCACCCGCATGTCAAAATAACAAACAAGAGAGCTCCGCGTAGGGGTGAAAACGGAACAGATATGAACGAATAGTTTCAAATATGAATATAAATTTATATTTTTAAAATGAATACGAATATAAATTTGAATATTTTCGAATACAAATACGGATATTTTCGAATGCAGATTTTCTTGGATACGAATATCGGATAAAACAGATTCCTAGTGATTTTGCCGATTTTCCACCGGTTTTTGACCGGTTACCAGTTTTAAACCGCCTAATTACAAATTTTGAATCACAAAATTCGTATGGATTTTTCATGGATTCTAGAAACGGATCGAATATGAATCAAATAGTCTCGAATATGAATACGGATTTGAATATTCTCGAATACAATTGCGAATACGAATATTCTCAAATACGGATACGAATATTCTCAAATACGAATACGAACATTTTCGAATACGGATTTTGCTTACCACATTCGCGTTTTCTCAGATACGAATATCGGATAAAACAAATTATCCGTTACCGTTTTCCACTTCTAGCTCCGTGTCTATCCGCCGTCCGTTCCAGGCTTTGAGCTAGATGGATGGGGTAGCTTTCTCGGAATCATTAGGCCACCATGCGGCACGACGAGAGGCTGGTAGGGCGCTAGGATAGTGGCTAACCGTCGTTAAGGGCATCTCCAATGGTTCTAGCTAGCAACTAACTAGAAGACTTCCACATCATTTATATAGTACACACTAAAAGCTAGCATTCTAAAGAACTATCTATAAGGATAGCTATTTGATGCTTACATGCACACACAGAAAAGGACTATCATTTATAGAGGCTGCCTCGTTTTGCGTTATAGACTAGTGTTTAAGGAAGAGCTGGCTCGGTTTTTTTTTGCATACTCTCTTTCCTCTACATAGGATATATGCTGATGTATACATACATATAGCTAGCTGATTCAGACCATTGGAGATGCCCTAAGAGTTGGCTCGCGCCTAATCAATTCTGAGATTAAGAGGGCTTTTTTGCAGCAGTATAGTTCTATTTATATTGGATACTATTTTTATATTTTGCTTATTAAACATAAAAGTTAATTTAAATACTAGTTTCTCGAAGCGGTTTTCTCACTTATCTCATTCCCGATTTGCTAGGGTTTAGATAGGGGTGCAAACGGGTCGGGTTAATCCCGACCGATCCGGCACCGAATCCGATTGGTACCGAATCCGGAGAAAAAATATGGGTTAGGATATGGTAACAGCAATATCCGTCCGAATCCGATACGTCTTCAAGTTTGATTTCAGGTTAGTGCTACTATTTGACGTTTCATTTTCTTTTGCAATGGTAAAATAAAATCTTCCACATCAGCCTATTAAGTAGTAACATCAAGTTCTTGACAGTACGTCCTCCTACTCTATTTGTTGTACTGCATGCATTCCTTACAAACGGGTTAATCCCGACCGATCCGGCACCGAATCCGATTGGTACCGAATCCGGAGAAAAAATATGGGTTAGGATATGGTAACAACAATATCCGTTCGAATCCGACCCGTTTGCACCCCTAGGTTTAGATAAAAGATCGTGGGCGCATAACAGATCCCACTTCTCTCATTCTCGTCTTGCACGTGTATCTCTCTTCACTTTTCTCACCGTTTACCTCTTTTTTAAAAAACCTACTTCTTTTAACCACTATTATTTATTTTTATCAAAAAACTATCGACCACAGTCTAAAACCTTCCGCTACAGTCCATATGATATCTAAATCTAATCGAACGTACGCAAGTCGTTTCATCTCTAAAGGGTGTTCTTTTTTCGCTGGAACCGTTGGTGGTATATCGAGGTGGATGGATAGGTCATAGGTAGACGGGCCCTTTCGTTGATTCCGTCGCAAGTGGCGTGCACCGTGATGCATGCACGGTTGTAATCGAAACCGTGCTCACACTCCCCCTCCCCCCCAGACACACGAGTGCACTGTCACCTTTTTTTCAGAACTAATAAATGGTTTTGGTCGAATGATGAGAATTTTGGACGCTTTTGACACTATTGCTGTCGCAAATTCCAAAAATAATGTTGGTGGAAACAAAATTACAAATCTAGCCCCCACCGACCGCACCATTTAACCGGGAGCTGACACGTGGAATGGTGCGGTCGGGGAGCGCACGACACCGAAGTGGTGCGGTCCCCACCACTCGGCGGAGTGATGCGCTCCCCGACCGCACCATTCCACGTGTCAGCTTCCGGTTAAATGGTGCGGTCGGCTGAGGGGTTAGATTTGGAATTTTGTTTTCACCGACATCATTTTTGAAATTTACGGTAGCAAAAATGCTAAAAACGTCCAAATGTCCCGATGGCCCAGCGCGGCAGGAACAGCGCATCGTTGCATACGTTCAGTTTTGCTCGGTGGGCCGGCTAGGCGCGGCCAGTGGGAGCAGCTCGCGCGCAGGCCGCGCCCTCGCGCAGCACGGGAGGTGGAGCCGTGGAGGAGCAACCGAGCGGAGCAGCAGTGGTCGCAGTGGCACGCCGCGTACGTAGCCGAGGCGGCCCACGCGGCCGAAAACAACGACCGACGCGCGGCCCCGGCTGAGACTGTTATAAACAAAAAGCAATAGGTGCCCAATGTACAGATGCCTCTTCATACAGAGATGTCTTTACAGCAAAAGACACCTTATGTTCCACCCCTTCATCATCTATATATATGTATCACAATGTACAGAGATAAATGAATGAATCAATAGTTCATCTTCAATCACTTGTCATTTATTCTCTTGCAATACGTTATCAGCACACGCACGCTCATTCACACAAGTGAAAACAGAGAAACAAAGGTAATGGCACTAGATGTTGTTTCTTTGGTGACGCACGCCCGAGCCTCCTCGCCCCCCACGCACGCGCCTGCGACGCGGTAGATGGCGTGGTCGGCATGACCCGGCGATGGAAGCGGCGCAGCAAGGCCTACCCGCAGCCAGCGGCGCAGCACGGCCGGCGCGCGGCACCCGAGCCCCGAGGCGACCAGCGGTGGCTGCGCCCGGCCCGGCGTCACAGCGGCGGCACCCGCAGCAGGCGGCCCCGAGGCGTCGGCGCACGGTCGGCCCGGCCGACGTGGCAGCGGCGCCCGCACACGGCGGCAGGCGTCACCCCGGCGCGCGGCGGCGAGGCGCGGTCCGCGAGGCCGGTGCGTGGCCCGGAGCGGCGCGACTTAGCGCGGCCGGGGAGCCGGCGACGTTTCCCACGCGAAGCGCAGCAGCCCGGAGCGGCGCCCGCGGCCCAGCGAGGCGCGGCGGCGCGGCATGGCGCGGCGGCCCGAAGCGGCGTCCGAGGCCGGCGCAGCGTGGAGGCGCGGCGCAGCACGGCCCACCCGTGGCCGGCGACCATCGCGGCGGGCGACCCCGCGGCCGGCGGCGCCCGTGGCGTGGCGGCGGCGATCCCGCCCGGGCTGGCGGCGGCTTGCTCCGGTGGCGGCGGCGCACGTGGCCGGCGGCGCCCAGGGAGGTGGCTCCCCACGGAGGCGGCGCCCGGCCGACCGTCGGCGGCACGCGGCGCGCGGCGGCGCAGCCCGAGGAGGCCCCGGCGCGAGCGTTGGCGCCTCCCCACGGCATCGGCGCCCGACGGCGCAAGGCGCGGCGGAGCCCAAGGCCGGCGGCGGGGCGGCGCGGCCCAAGGCCGGCGGCGTGGCGCGGCGCAGCCCGGCCGGCGAGACGCGGAGGCGCGGCGCGGTCGGCGCGGCCGGTGCAGCCCAGCCCGTCGCGGTGGCGTGGTGCGACGGCGCGGCGGCGTGTCGGCCGGCGGCTTGGCAGTTAGGGTTTGGGGGAACCCTAAATCCCCCCATTCCTCATATATACATGCTGCCCAAAAATGGGCTTTGGCCCAAAATCACCCCACCATCCATCATGGGCCGAATGGCCGAATGGGCTTTAGCCCAGGTTTTCGCACATTTGCAAAAACCCCCTCCATTTATGATAATGCAGCATTTTATGTTTAAATAATTCCTATTGTAATATTTGCAGTATAGTCCTTGCACTTATTTATAATTGTACATGTCAGTTTGTACATTTATAAATTAGCATTTCAGCCCCTACAGGATCTGAAAATTATGTAATTGTTCAAATAAATGTGCATGCACATTTCTATAACTTTTACATATTTAGGATTATTTTATTGCAATTTATTTACAATATGAATTGTGACCATATTTAAATTTGCTATCTTTCGCAAATTTAAAATTTGAAATTTCCATTTAGTGAGTACCATTGTACTTAATAATTTGGATTTTTTTTTTGCAAAATATTATACCTAAAATAAATACCATAATCACAATTTATGGCACTTTACTATGCCATACAATAAATTGGTGTTCGCCACCAATATTGTGATTATATGGTATTATAAATATAACCTCATGTTATATTTACTTTAGGTATACATTCTTTTGGATTACAATACTCATATTGTTTTCCACATATTTTGCATTTTATTACAACATTACCATACACATTAATTTACCTCATGTAAATTAATTCTTTATGGCGTACATCAATTATTGCAATCTATCTTATGCAATTTAAATATTACGTTTACTAGCTTACCATACAAGCACTTAATATTTTTTTTATGCAAATGCTTTAGGTTGATTTTCTCTCGTTTTGGAATAACACAAAGTTTCTTAATTTTGATATTGGCCATACACAAGGTAGTACCATAGTACTACTGCGGGAATTATTCCTCAACGTGTGTACCCAATATCAAGTTTTGAAATAATTTGGTCTACACTTTTGGGTGACTACCTTTATTTATTTTCCAATTGGCCATACACAAGGTAGTACCATGGTACTACTGTGGGATTTCATCCTCAACGTGCGTACCCAATTTGATTATAAATTATACAAGGTCTACACCTAAGTGATTACCATGGTTCTTCTTCACATTGGCCATACACAAGGTAGTATCAAAGTACTACTGGGGGATTATCATCCTCAAAGTGCGTACCCAATGTTGAAAACTGAATTACATAAAGTTAACACCATTGGTGATTAACTATGTTATTCCACAATAGGAGAATGTCCCTTTATGTATATCAAGTTTACCTTGATTACTTGCATTTCGCATTACTTATTTAACATTGCCAAAGATTTTAACAAATCTGTGGCCCTACATATGTAGGCACAATGGCTACTAAAGAGTTTGAGGCTCTCGCTCTTGACGGCCACAACTTCCCCACATGGGCGATGGATCTCAAAGTGAGTCTATCGTTGCGCGGAATGTACCAGGCAATTGCAGCTCCCCAAGAGGGTGAAGCTCCTTTGGCTGAGACTCTCAAGTACAATGACTTATTTATCATAAGGAACCACATCCATCCTGATCTCAAGGCTGAGTATCTGTTGGAAGAAGACCCACGCGCTCTGTGGCTTGCTCTTCAAACACGGTATGAACAGCAGAAAGCAGTCATCCTACCGGAGGCTGTCAATGAGTGGAACCACCTCCGCATACAGATTTTAAATCTGTGGGAGAGTTCAACCATACTGTTCATATCGAATATATTTGGTATTGAAAATGAAGTTTGTATGTATTCTATATACTACTATAAGAATTTCATTAAATTATTCTTTGTGTATATAGATTTTTGGAGTCAATCCAATTGAGGAGGAATTATGCCTTGTGGATAGTGATACCACAAACTCTATACTTAGGGACACAAAATATTTCCTAACTCTTACTAGGAGGAAAGGAAATGTTTTAACCATCGCTAGACGCGATGCAACAATAGTAGGCTCTGGTCGCGCCTCTATTACTCTCCCTATGGGTACACAATTGAAAATTAAGGATGCACTTTTGTATCCCGATTCAACACGTACTCTACTCAGTTATAGAGATATCCGTCACAATGGTTTCCATGTTGAAACCCAAAATGACAACAAAGAGGAATATCTCCTCTTAACCAAAAAAAACGGATATGGCAAACAATTACTAAAAAAAATTCCATCTTTAAATTCCGGATTGTACTATACATACATCAAACCCGTTCAACATATTGCGTACAAAGTAATTTTTCAAACCACAAACACATTCCAAATATGGCATGATCGCCTTAGCCATCCAGGTATTGGAATGATAAGGAAAATTATTAGCAATTCAATTGGTCATACATACCTCAAAACAAAATTTACGGAATCCTCAGATTTTATGTGTACTTCATGTGCCACCGGAAAATTGATTTTAAGACCCTCTTATCTTAAAATCAGAACTGAACCACTTAAATTCCTTGAACGCATTCAAGGAGATATATGTGGTCCTATACAACCATTGTGTGGACCGTTCAGGTACTTCATGGTTCTAATTGACGCATCTACTAGATGGTCACACGTGTGTCTTTTATCCACACGAAACCATGCATTTGCTAAGTTAATTGGTCAAATTATCCAATTACAAGCACATTACCCTGAATATCGAATTCAATCAATTCGAATGGATATTGCTGCTGAATTTTCATACCATGCCTTCAATGACGACTGTATGGCTCTTGGGATACAAGTTCAACACTCTGTTCCATATATCCATACACAAAATGGTTTAGCAGAATCTCTTATCAAGAGAATCAAGCTCATTGCAAGACCATTACTATAGAATTGCAACTTACCAACATCATGTTGGGGTCATGCAGTTTTACACGCTGCTGACTTAATCCAATTGCGTCTAACTACTTATCATAGCACTTCCCCGCTACAATTACTACGTGGAAATCCATCAGATATTTCCCATCTGCGAAAGTTCGGTTGCGCTACATATGTACCGATCTCACCACCGCAGCGTACCTCAATGGGACCTCACAGGAAACTTGGGATCTATGTTGGGTATAAATCTCCGTCAATCATAAAATACCTCGAGCCCCTAACAGGGGACCTGTTTACGGCCCGGTACGCTGATTGCATATTCAATGAGGAACATTTCCCGGCATTAGGGGGAGACAACAAGTACCAAACTGAATGCCAGGAAATTAATTGGAATGTTCAACGCATTCCTACCTCAGACCCACGTACCAGAGAGACTGAACTTCGAGTTCAGAAACTCATTCATTTGCAAAACATTGCAAATAACCTGCCAGATGCATTTACTGATTATAAGGGTGTCACAAAATCCTATAATCCTGCCAGAAATGTACCTGAAAGAGTGGAGGTACCGCAAAATACCACTCAACTCCAGTTCAAAATAAGAGGGGGAGAAGTACGGTACAAATGGCGGATGCAGCTTCTAACAAGCGACAAAGGAAACAAAAGAATGTAAATGCAGATCAACCTCAAGTTGATAGACACCAAAGGATCCTTAAACCCAGATCAACAGTGCACTCAATATCTGATCCTAGGACATCGGAATACCCCGACTCAAATGTTTTGGGAAATAACATTGAGTCATCAGGGGTCCAAGAAATTTCCACTAACTATACTGATTCTGGAGAATCATACGATCGTAAGACTACAATTGTCGACATTTATTTCTCCACAACAATTGCAAACAACCTTCAAAATGATCCAGATCACAAGACCATGGCAGAGTGCAAATCGCGCTCGGACTGGACTCAATGGAAGGATGCAATTCAAGAGGAGTTAGCCTCGCTCAAGAAAAGAAATGTATTCACCAATGTGATACATACACCTCCCAAAGTATTCCCTGTCGGTTTCAAATGGGTTTTCGTCCGCAAACGGAATGAAAACAATGAGGTGGTGAGATACAAAGCAAGGCTTGTAGCACAAGGGTTCACGCAGAGACCCGGCATTGATTTCAATGAAACTTATTCTCCAGTAATGAGTGGAATAACATTCCGATATTTAATCTCATTGACAGTTAAAAATCATCTATCTTTGCAGTTGATAGATGTAGTGACTGTATATCTTTATGGGTCACTTGATTCGGAAATATACATGAAAGTTCCCGATGGAATTTCAATTCCGAATCCAAACGCAAATCACAATATGTATTGTGTAAAATTAAACAAGTCTTTATACGGCTTGAAACAGTCGGGAAGAATTTGGTACAACCGACTAAGTGAGTTCCTAACCAAAAAAGGGATACTCCAACAATGATGATTGCCCATGCGTGTTCGTTAAAAGATCCTCAACAGGATTTTGCATTATATCTGTGTATATTGATGATCTTAATATCATTGGTAACACACAAGATATAGATGAAGCACGTAATCATCTTATGACGGAATTTTAAATGAAGTATTTGGGTAAAACCAAATTTAGCTTAGGTATACAACTTGAGCACCTTCATACATGCATCATAGTGCATCAATCAGCCTATGTCCAGAAAATATTGGAGAAATTCAATATGGACAAAGCATATCCATCGAAAACCCCCATGGTTATTCGATCTCTAGACAGGGACAAAGATCCATTTAGACCCCGAGATGACAATGAAGAGCTATTGGACCCGAGGTTCCATATCTCAGTGCCATCGGAGCGCTTATGTACCTTGCAAATTGCACCCTGCCGGATATCGCATTTGCAGTAAATCTACTTGCTAGATATAGCGCTGCTCCAACCAAAAGACATTGGATAGGAGTGAAGAATATCCTTAGATATCTTCAAGGCACTAAAGATCTCGGTCTATTCTTTCAGAAGAATAACAATATGGATTTAATAGGATATACAGATGCTGGCTATTTATCAGATCCCCATAATGCCAGATCTCAAACAGGCTTTGTATTTTTACATGGTGGAACAACCATCTCTTGGAAGTCTTCGAAACAGACTCTAGTGGCTACATCCACTAATCATTCTGAAATAATTGCATTATATGAAGTATCACGTGAATGTGTATGACTTCGCAGAATGATTAACCACATACAACAATCATGTGGTATAGGTGCTATTGCATCACCTACCATTATCTACGAAGATAATGCTGCTTGCGTTGTTCAAATGCAAACGGGTTACATAAAAAGCAATATCACAAAACATATTGCTCCTAAACTATTTTACCCACATGAATTGCAAGAGAGTGGGGAAATAAATATTCTGCAAACTAAGTCTTGTGATAATCTCGCAGACTTATTCACCAAGTCATTATCAACCTCCACATTCGAAAAATGTGTTCATGGAATTGGTATACGAAGACTACGTGATTTGCAGATGTCAGGGGGAGAAATCTCCTAAGACTTAACCCGTTCAATACAAATATTGTACTCTTTTTCCCTTTATGAGTTTTCCCTCTAAGGTTTCTCATCAAGGTTTTTAATGAGGCAATATGACAACGTAATCATAATTATATCTCTCTTTTCCCCACAGGGGTTTTTAGGAGATATAATCAAATATATGCCATATCAAATTTTCTCCTTAAATTTTCCCATTGGGTTTTAAAAGAGTTTTTCATGGCATATCTACTTTATAGGATCTCCTCATATTTTTCCCTACAGGGTTTTGGAGGAGTTTTTCTAAGATGATGAATCAAAATGATCATATGAAGATACATTGGTCAAGGGGGAGTGTTATAAACAAAAAGCAATAGGTGCCCAATGTACAGATGCCTCTTCATACAGAGATGTCTTTACAGCAAAAGACACCTTATGTTCCACCCCTTCATCATCTATATATATATATCACAATGTACAGAGATAAATGAATGAATCAATAGTTTATCTTCAATCACTTGTCATTTATTCTCTTGCAATAGAGACTTCGCCGAGGACGTCACGGCCTGGAAACACCGAACGGTCCAGTGAGGTGGCCTTCCGCCGGCTTAGGCTGGAGTTAGGAGCCACGGCCTGAAAGGGTGTTTTGCCGAACTTTGGGCATTTTTTTGTCTTGTGCAAGATTGTAATACTAGAAATAGCACTCGGATATATGTAATGTTATTTCTGGTCTCCCTCCCGAACGCGGGACTCCAGCCGACTGACATATTGCAGTTCCGCACCCTAGCACCGCAGCACCTGAGTCATACAGTCCAAGAACGTATGATACCCCCGCATCGCCCTACCGTGGTCAAATACGGTAGTGGTCAAACAAGATAGTGAGTGGTCGAACATGAGTGTGGTTGAAAAGCGGCGGTGGTTGAAAGTGGTTACGGTCGAAAGCGGAGGTGGTCGAAAGCGGTTACAGTTGAAAGCGGTTGCGGTCGAAAGCAGAGGTGGTTGAATATGGGTGTGATCGAAAGCGGCGGTAGTCGAAAGCGGTTGCGGTCGAAAGTGAAGGTGGTCAAAAGCGGTAACGGTTGAAAGCTGAGGTGGTCGAGGGAGGTACTCAGGTGCTACGGTGTCGGGGCGCAGGACTGCGTACGCGTCGACCGGCCTGAGAACCACGCTTAGGGAGGGGTCAGAAATGGCATTGCATATTTCCGAGGGCTACTACAGTATTGCTGTGTAGGACAGAGCCAAAAATGCTCAAAACTATGTTTTGCCTTTTTGTCGAAGTGCTACTTCGCTGCTTGCCCCAGCCTGCAGCAAAATGTTTCCAACAATTGTAATTTTAGAACATGTTTTGACCTTTTTTTTGGATCGTGAGGAAAAAAAGGATTGTATTTTTCTGATTCGTAGCGTGCAGAAAGCCCATGACAATCGCAGAACAATGTTAACTTGAACTCGATATTATATTCCAATTGTCATTTCTCCAACACCAAACATTCAAGGCCAATTAACTAACGTCATTCCTCCTTCCTTTGCATTCAATAACCATCTTAATTAACTAATCTGATCCAAGCTAGCTAGTTGAAGAAGCACTCCGGCGGAACCTGGTTCTTGAACCTGGCCTTATCGGTGCAATAGTCGTAGGTCATGTTCTTCTTGACGTTCTCGTACGCCGCCTGCTGCGCGTCGGTGAGGCCCCTGTACGCGCCGGCGTTCCACCACATATCCGGCGAGCCGCACGGCGTCGGGCTGGTGTTGGCGCAGGCGTCGACGTTGAAACCCTGGAACCCGGCGGTGAAGGGCGCGCGGCTCCAGTCGATCTTGGTCTTGCCGCCGTCCGTCGCCCAGTCGGAGCCGTCCCACAGGCTACCCCGGATGAGCATCTCCTTCGCCGGGAACACGTACCCCGCCCCGCGACTCGTCAGGTTCTTGAAAACCCGTACTGGCGTCTCATCCACAAACATCCTGCAAATTGGACATGATACAGGACTCATACTTCAGAATCTGTGCAATTTTCTTTGCGCGAAGGATGCTATAGCCAGGTAGGTTTTAGGGACTTGCACGAGTTGGTAGGGGTTCCAGAGTATCTTGTAGTCATGGAAATCGGCGGCAGGGTCGAACCACAGGTACATCCTCTGCTCCCTGTCGCCGTGGCCGTTGACGAAGACGTTTGTCTGGAGGGTGATGGGCTTGCCATCCACGTTGCCCAAGAACTCGAAATCCACCTCGTCGTGGAAACCCGTATCCGGCTCCGAGATGAGCTGCACGTACGAGAAGCAAAGCAATTAGTGTATATATAGATTGATCTTTTAGTTTTGATATCAGGTCAAGAATAAGTTTTCTCTCGAGAAATAGACATTAATTACTCACGTAGAAGGCTGTTACAACTCCGGCCGTATAACCGGCGGGTATCTTGATCCTCATGTGGAAGAACCCTGAACCGTACATCAACTTGGAGCGAAATCCAGCACCTGCACACGACAAGGTGAAAAAAAACCCAAACTAAACGTCAGTATCCTGACCAAATCCATCCATATATACGAGTACGTGCAAGTGTGCAGTTTCGTAGGTTAAATATATATGTACCCAGAATGTGGTATACATTAGCTTCGTCCATCAAGTGCGTACACATATTGACATATATATACACACACACTAATGGAAGAAGAGCGATGATGAATTAATGTATACCGGAGCTTTTATCCATGGTGAGGCGAATCTCCGTGCCCTGATTGACAAAGTGATAACCATCTCCACCCCATGTAGCCACGTAGTTCTCATCGAAAACCGGCGCCGGCGCCGCCGTCAGGCTAACGACGGCCTGGAGGAGGAGGAGGATGAAGAGAAGCCATGGCTGCACGCTGGAAGCCATTGCTAGCTAGCTCAGCCAAGAGATCGATCTATGCGCGCTTCCTACTTAACCGAGCTACCAACTCGATCGTCTCACACACCAGGGCACTGCAAGTTTCACTCGCCTAGGACGTGCTTAAATAGGCTTCGCGTCGCTCACCAGCCGATTAGAGATGGATGAAGCCAGCTAGAGAGAGCAGCATGCATGCAATAGGGAAGTGTGAAATGTGTGTTGTGTGCACGTTTGATCGATCTCTCGGCTTCCCAACCACGCAAACTAAATCTTTGTTAACAGCAGTGACTGGAAGAGAAGAAGAATAAGGCAGCGAAGAGCAAGAAGAGCACAGAAGGAAGGTTCAGATAGTTGTTGTGTTCCTTGTTGTTCTTACATGGTCCCCAGGACCTTACTTTATCCGCACGCAGACGGAGGAGTTCCCATTGGCTACGCCGTGTGCTTCCATTCAGGACCGTAGAACCTCACGTTACGCTTCTTGGGCCTCCGCCCGGCTGCCGCACTTGGGCCGACCTTCTCTTCTTCACGATGCTTGGCTTCATCAACTGAAGACCCGCCGATATCATCCACCTGGGAATTACCAGTGCTCACATCCCCCCATCTTCAGAAACTGTTTGCCCCCAAACAGCAGCTCGGGGAAAACGCTGTCGGAGAGGCAACAAATCTTCCCACGTCGCTAAAGAAGCCGGCATATTGGACCACTGGATCAAGCCCTGGAGAGTCGTAACATTCCCGTGGACGACGGGGCGCCGCTGCAAGATTCGTGCCGGAATGCTCCACTGAACAGTATCATCAGGAAGGACCTGAGACACCCCTGGTGGATGGCCGACCGCCTGCTTCAGCTGCGAAACATGAAACACAGGATGCACCGTGGAAGACGCTGGTAAGGCCAACTTATAAGCAACTGAGCCGATGCGTGCAAGAATCTGATATGGACCGAAGTACCAAAAAGCCAACTTCTGATTTGCACGGGGTGCCAACGATGAGCGGACATAAGGTTGAAGCTTCACATAGACCCAGTCACCAACCGCGAATTGCCGCTCGGAACGGTGCTGATTTGCTTGCTTAACCATGCGCTCCTTAGCCCGGACCAAATGCTGACGGATAAGGTCAGTCATCATCTGACGTTTGTCCAACCAGGACTGCAGATCGGCCACCGGAGCAACATCTGAGGCAGATATGCAAAAGTGAGAGGGAGCATACCCATACAAAACCTCGAAAGGTGAACGACCGAGAGCTGAATGAGGACTACAATTGTACCAGTACTCGGCCAGATGTAACCAGGCACTCCATTTGTGGGGACAAGCATGAACATAGCTACGAAGGAAAGTTTCCATGCATTGGTTGACATGCTCCGTTTGGCCATCCGATTGCGGATGATATGCCGAGCTCATCCTCAGCTGCACGTGCGTCAATTTAAACAAATGAGACCACAACTGACTGGTGAAAACCCGATCTCTGTCCGAAACAATGGCGGAAGGTAAACCATGAAGATGATAAATCTGCTGCATGAAAACTGAAGCCACAGTCAGCGCCGTAAAAGGATGACGCAAACCCACAAAGTGCGCATATTTGGAAAAAGTGTCCACAACAACCAAGACACAATTGAGCCGTCCCGACGGTGGCAAACCCTCCACAAAATCCATGGAAATAACCTTCCAAGCTCTGTCAGGGACCTCCAACGGCTGAAGCAACCCAGGAAGACGAGAACGGTCCGGTTTCGCTTGTTGACAAATGTGACAAGCTGCGACAAAGGATTTGACAGTTGCCTTCATACCTTTCCATGCGAATAGCTTCTTGGCACGACACAATGTAACAGGAAAGCCCGAGTGACCGCCAACCGGACTGGAATGAAGCGCGGACAATAACTGATGGTGAAGGGATGGAACAGCGCCAACCCACAGGCGACTCTTGTAACGAAGCAGCCCGGCTTGTAGTGTGAAATGAGGCACCGCCGTGGGTTCAACTGCTAACTTGGTGATGATCTGTTGCGAGAAGTCATCCGACTCATAAGAGTCTGTGATCTGCTGAACCCAAGTCGGGGTGGCAACTGATATTGCAGCACACTGATTGGTAGAAAGCGGGCATCGAGACAGGGCATCAGCAGCCCGATTCTCAGCTCCCTTGCGATAGATAATCTTATATTGCAAACCCAACAACTTTGTAAATACCTTTTGCTGCCATGGCGTGTGCAAGCGCTGCTCCTGAAGTTGCACCAGGCTCTTTTGGTCTGTCAGTATATGGAATTCCGCCAGCTGCAAATAACATCTCCAGTGATCGACCGCTAGCAAGATTGCCATGTACTCTTTTTCGTATGTGGAAAGTCCCAAGGAACGCGGGCCCAAGGCCTTGCTCAAAAATGCCAGAGGGTGACCCGCCTGCATCAACACGGCACCTATGCCGCTGCCACTAGCGTCAGTCTCAATCACAAAAACTTGGCGAAAATCCGACAATGCTAAGACGGGGGCCGAGGTGAGAGCCGATTTCAGTGTATCAAAAGCCTACTGATGTTGGCAAGTCCACACAAACAGACATCCTTTACGCAAAAGCGCAGTTAACGGTTTAGAGATAATACCAAAATGCCGCACAAACCGTCGGTAGTACCCGGCCAAACCCAAAAAACTGCGCAACTCTTTAACGTTCGCTGGTTGTGGCCATTGAAGCACTGCCTGCACTTTCGCTGGATCTGTAGCGACTCCCGCCGCTGAAACGATATGTCCCAAGTACCGGAGTTCACGCTGAGCAAAATTGCATTTAGAACGCTTGACCAACCAATTGTCAGTGCGCAATAGCTGTAAGACTGCCCGAAGATGCTGCAAATGCTCTTCAAAGGTGCGACTGTAAATTAATATATCGTCAAAAAAAACCAAGACACATTTGCGAAGGAGTGAAGAAAGAGTAGTGTTCATGGCTTTGAGAAATGTGGCTGGGGCTCCAGATAAGCCGAAGGCCATGACACGAAATTCATAATGACCAGTATGTGTTTGAAATGCTGTCTTATGCTCCTCCCCGGTGCGAAGCAGTATTTGATGATAGCCCGCAGTGAGATCCAAACATGAAAACCAACTAGCCCCTGCTAACTCATCCAACAACTCCTCAATGATTGGCACCGGATACTTGGCCTTGACCGTAATTGCATTAAGATGCCGAAAATCAACACAAAAGCGAAATGTACCATCCTTCTTTTTGACGAGCAGGACGGACGAGGAAAACGGACTGGTACTGGGTCGAATAACACCCGACTGAAGCATCTGCTGAACCTGCCGCTCTATCTCATCTTTGACAGCCGGAGGATAGCGATATGGGCGGACCGAAACCGGTGTGGCATCGGGTATTAAAGGAATTGTATGGTCGCAGTCACGCTCGGGCGGTAGCTGAGACGGAGTAGCAAATACAGAATCAAATTATCGTAAAAGATCCTGTACTTCCGGAAGTAACATAGCCGGACTGTCAGTTGGCAAGGAAGAGATTGCGGATAACTGCACCACAGACCCCACTAGCAACTGGGCGTCAATGCCGTGTAACTCAGCCCAACCCTCTTTGTATGGAATACGAAGCCATTTGTCACGCCAATGGACCTTCATCGGACTAAATTCGGTCAGCCAATCCATACCCACAATCATGTAAAAAACGGTCAGTGGAAAAATCTTCAACGGAGAATTGAATTTGTAGCCTTGCACTGACCATACGGCATCTGGTAAATGAGAAGTGCAAGCAACGCTACTGCCATCAGCCAAACGAACCATAGCTGCCGTGGGTAGAGATTGAACCCCTGGAAGAGAAGCAACTACTGATGAACTGATGAAGGAGTGTGAGCTGCCCGAATCCAGTAAAACCAACATGGAACGGTTCTGAATAGTTCCTTGAAATTTCATCGTGCGAATGTCTCGAGAGCCTTGTACCGCCGAAACTGAAATGGAGACAAACATCTGTTGCTCCCCTTCGGCCAGTGGCTCCCCCGCAACAGAACTAGCTTCCTCCATGTGACAGAGATCCCAAACTTCCTGCAAGGCATGCAACTGAATATGCTCAGGACAGCGATGATCGCGAGACCATTTCTTGGCACACCGAACACAGAGTCCGCGGGCACGCCGATAAGCACGAAGAGTGGCCAGCTTGTCTTCGATAGGACGACCACGTCGATCTTCCCCCGGTGATGACGATAAGACCAACTTATCCGGGCGCGGCGGCGGAGGCAACGGCAGGGGACTCCGTGGCACCGGTCGGTTGCTCCAGGAGTACTCCGGCTTGCGGCTCTCTTTGCGTTTGGACGGGTCCGCCATCTCCTCCTGTAACAGAGCGAGAGCGCAAGCAGAATCCAAAGTCGAAGGACGATGCATATGAACAGCATGCTTAATATCATCACGAAGCCCATCCACAAAACGCATAGCATAATAAAGTGGATCAGTCTGACGCCCATAAGCGATCAATTGATCGACCAAACCCGAGAACTTCTCCACATACTCGGACACCGAACCCTGTTGACGAATGCTGAAAAGTTGGCGAATCAACAATTCATGTTGATCCCTGCCAAAGCGCTCCAAGAGCAACTGGCAAAACTCATCCCAGAGGATACGGCGAACGCGGTTCTCAACCGACTGCAACCAACGCGCCGCCGCCCCTGACATGTGCATTCCCGCAACTCTGATCCACAAGGATGGATCAACGGAATACATGTCGAAATAATCCTCACAACGGGTGATCCACAACTTAGGATGGTCCCCATCGAAAGACGGAAAATGCATTTTAGGTAACTGATGGAAAGCAGAACTAGAACGTTCACCCCCAGATCTCGCATCAAGCCCGCCCGACCCCAAATGCGCAAACGCGGGCAAAGAAGCAGAACGACCCAACGGAGGAGGAAGATCATGCGTACCCTTGACCGGGAGGTGGGTATGTAACCCAGTCTTCCGGTGATGAGGTGCGTCGCGGTGCCCGCCTGGGCCGGCGACCGGGTTACCGGCTGATGAAGCTGCCGCGGCCGCCACTGGACTGGAGAGGATGCCCGTCGAAGTTGCTGGGCTGCCATCGAGCACCACTCGATGGACCGTCTTGCGAAGCGCCCCGATCTCCACTCGTAGGTCGTCTACGGTGGCGTCGATGCGGGGTTTCCATTCGTCGAACACCTTGGCCGCACCCTCTATGGCTCCGAAATGATCCGCGAGTGTCTTCTCCACAGCCTCGATGCGCTGCGCCAAGGAGGACTGGAGATCGGAGAAGTCGCCGCGAATGCCCTTCAGTTCGTCCATGATGATCTGAAGATTGGGATCCATCGCACCCCGTTTCTTGCGAAATCGGGTGAAGTGATCGTAGTTGATACTACTGGGTTCCAGATCGGTGGCTCTGATACCAATTATGTTAACAGCAGTGACTGGAAGAGAAGAAGAATAAGGCGGCGAAGAGCAAGAAGAGCACAGAAGGAAGGTTCAGATAGTTGTTGTGTTCCTTGTTGTTCTTACATGGTCCCCAGGACCTTACTTTATCCGCACGCAGACGGAGGAGTTCCCATTGGCTACGCCGTGTGCTTCCATTCAGGACCGTAGAACCTCACGTTACGCTTCTTGGGCCTCCGCCCGGCTGCCGCACTTGGGCCGACCTTCTCTTCTTCACGATGCTTGGCTTCATCAACTAAAGACCCGCCGATATCATCCACCTGGGAATTACCAGTGCTCACAATCTTGCCACGCATGCATGCATGCCTTGTGCGTACATCTAGGCGTCGTCGCAGTGATGTCGTCTTCGATTTGGATCATGCTTAATTAACACAAAACGCTGCATGGTTCTCTGGTTCACATACATGTACCTGCATGCATGTGCATGTGAATTCACTGGTTCAGACTTAACATCAAGAATGGTCTTTGATTTATTTGGCACTACTACAGCTACTGGAGTGAGTGAGTACATATCCGACCTGGATTTAGCCTATCCAGAATTCTCTATGAAACCACTGTACTATTCCCTCGATCAGTAGATAATGCTCACAGATAAATTTCTGAATCATTTCATATACAACGTAAATCGTACCATGCATTAATATTACAAGACATCAGAATTTACATAGACCACTTCGGGTCAAATTTACAGTAGGGCTACTCACGCCAAACGATTACATTACAAAAGCGGAAGTGGTAGCGGAAGTAAAAGAAGGCACATCTCACCACAGACAAATGACTAGGATGACCTATGTGCAACCGATATAAACGAAAGACTTGGGTAATATTGGTGCATGCAATCGTCAACCACAGGCATGGTTGCTTGAACAGTTTATACTCTGTATAAATTGTACACTTTACCCACCAGAGATAATCAACTTGCTATATTTCACACGATTCCTTAGATATGTGAATCAAGGAGATCATCACAAAGCCTTTACAATGCATTCCCTAGTATAAGATACACCCCTAAGGTTTCATCTGAGAGTGGTTATGTGTGCCACACCCAAACCCCCTCTTACGCCATATGGCCATATGACGGCTTACACCAGCGACACAACATGTGTCCACGATGGCTTAAAACTAGCGATACGACTCATAGATCACTCCAATGGTGCATCTTGCACTTGTGAATACAAATTATTTAATCAGGTCAACAAATTGTAGACTTATGGTTGTACTATTTTACATTAAAAGATCATTATAGGATTAAGTTATTAACTTATCTAGGCGATACATATCACAAACCACCATTTCTCATGCCACATCTGCACCAGCCATCATGCCATTTGCCCAGATGTGGTAACAACAAGTTTTAGGGTTTTGAGAAGTATAAACTAAGTTACCTCAAAATACCAGCCATTTACCTCCAATGACCGCCTAAACAGTTTTTCATGTTTAAAGGATGATGATTGAGGCATTTGATGCCCTGGTACTTAAACAAGACTAGCATAATGCTTAAGTACAACTATAGCTAGTAAAGTTACCACATAGTATCTAGAGTGACAAGAATCATATTATTCAAGTGTCAAGGATAGCATAATAACATTACTACATTATCAAGTAGGCATGTAACTACTTTAAGGTTGGCATACATTTGCATAACAAATGAAGCATGCAATTTGTTAATTTAAATGAACATAAATTTGTATAAAATATAGGATTGAAACAATCAAAATGTTAACTCACCTGGGTCAAAGACAGGTTGGTCTTGGTACACTTGTGTTGTGTCGACTTGAGGCTCATCCGCGTCTTCGTACTCTACTCGGACGGTCGTGTTGGAAAAACAAACAACACGCAAACACAAATAAATAAATACAAAAGAAAATTCAAATGAACTTTAAAAAACAAAACTAGTACCATTGGGTAGATCTTGACTTTAGAAAAATTTAGAAACAAGTTTCATTAAATTTGGATCTAAGATGAGCGAGAACGAGTTCTTCAAAGTTTAATTTCAGATTAAATCCAAAATAAACAGAGAAGAGAGAAATTCTCTCTCTGATAAATGGGGTCCACCTTTTTAAATTAATTTTATTAAAAAGCTACAGAGCCTGATAGCTGGGGCCCACTGGCTTTTTTTAATTAAAATTGATTTATTCATTAAAAGAAAAGGGCCCAAGACTGACATGTGGGGAATTTTTACTGTGCAAATAATAATTGGGGCCCATATGTTAGTGACACTATTTTTAATGACCAGTTTTAAAAGGATTTTTAAAAGGCCAAGGGGCCCACATGTCAATCAGGCATGGCCCTAATTAATAGAGGGTGGCCCATGGGCATACACTAATTAACTCGGCGCTTAGGTCAACCATTACGCTAATTAATCACACGCTTAGCCTTAATGGTGATGCTATAGGGTCTTCTTCTCGGCCGAAGGTGGAGCCGAAGCTCGCCGACGGCAAGAAGGAGAGCGGTGACTGGGGCGAGGGCCAAATGGTTCCCATGGTATGACACTCACCAAAGGGGAGGAGACGGGAGGGCGGCATCGGGGATGGCCTCGTGGATCTATGGTGATGCTCCGGGAGCTAGGAATTGGACCAGGGGTGCAAGGCTTCACAAATGGAGGTGGCGGCGACACTTCGGCCGGAGAGGAAGGAGGAGGTAGCTCAGCGGCTCTCGGGCGCAATTGAGGGCGATGGGGAGTGATTGGGGATGAGAGGAGGGGCTCCAGGGGGTTTTGTAGGCGCAAGAGAGGAAGGGAGCCGTTGGGGGTGCCTTAATAGTTGTGTGGTGTCTCAAGGTAGGCGGCGAAGCTATGTCAACATAGGGGAGGGGATAGCGGGCCAGCGTGTGGTGCGGAAGGAGGAGTTAGGGCACAGACGGTTCGATGGTAATGGGCGGTTGTGAGGCGCGGGCACATGAGGGCGCAGGAGCGGTGGGGGTGGGTTGACTCGGCGTGGCGCACGGGGAAAAGAGAGAGAAAGGGGCCTGGTGTACAAAGGTGGCGCAATACTAGCAAGCAACAGCGGAGCACTGACGCAGGGTGGCAGGGGACACAGGCTATCCTAGCCGAGCCTTGGGGAAGGATGGGCTAGGCTAAGGCCAATATGTCGGGGAGAGGCCAAGGATGGGCTAGCCCGGCCCAAGGAGGGTTTTAATTTTTTTTAAAAAAATTTAAATTTAAGCAAAATTTGAGAAGCACATGTGAAATCAAATTCAAATTTGAAACTTTATTTCACAAAATTTTGCACACTCAAAAATGGAATGATACAGTAGATGTGTTAGTCCAAAGACCAAAATGCTTGACACGAATTGGACGTACGCGCGTGAGATGGCTTAAACAAGTGTTATGGCTGGCTCAGAATTGTTAAATCGATATGGACAAACTTAGATTAAACGTATTTGATGCACAGGTAGCAACAGCTGTTCGAATTAAGCTCGAGTACTGCCTGATGCGAGTAATAAATAAAAATTCTCCCCCAAAAGATTTGTATATATAAAAATCTAATAAATCACAGAGATGTCAACTCAATGGCCATTGGTGAAGGCTCAATTCTTCCGAGCCAGCAACAATTCAACATCATATTAAAAAAAAAAACAGGGCAGGAGCTCTGTCACTCGCTTTTTTACCCCTAGTAAACTGCACTTTAAACCATCTAAGTGCTATATGATAAAAAAAACACTATACAATCTGAGCGCTAGTGCAACTGCAACAAACAGATTGCAAGGCATTCCGTTTATTTAATCTGCGTCCGCCTTTCAGAAATAAGCTTCAGCATTGAGGAAATCCAATGAATGCCCAGCAAGGGCTTATCACATTTCTATCACAATGTGACAATTGAACCTGAGCTCAGTCAATCCCATTCTACATGGACGATCTTGCAAACAAATTTGGAGTGTAAATAATCTTTGCATGACATTCAAAGCACGCTATTGTTGTGGATGGCCCGATGCCTACAGGTCCGAGGTATGAGCATCATCTCATACACACGGATGGCATGAGCGACAGGTTTAAAGAAACATTGACAACCACATAACGAAATCCTTGGCCATGAAATCGACTCTACTTGGTACCAAAGTATACTATGTCCTCTACATATTTTCAAAATAAGTAAGCTACCATATGAATAACAAATGACAACCAGACTACTCATAGAAAATAAGCAGAAGTCAGTACCAATAGTAAAAAAAAAATTGCCAACATCCTGAACTGCAAAGAGAGTTGACCATATACTCCATTCCCAATATGAATGACTAATTCAAGTTTAAAATTCTTCCAGCAAAATTGTATATAAATAGTTGAATGACTAACCTAAAGAGTTAACTAAGTTGCCAAAATTTTCTGTACACACACAAAGCATGCTCTTCACCCATTTGCTTCTTTCATCTGCTTGATGAGTAACGCCCAAAAGCCTTGATTATGCGGTAGTTGGGCAGATATCATGCCTTCCATGAAGCCATGTAAGCCATTTCGTGGCAGCTATTGTGCACAGAGAAACCGGTGATAACTAAAAATAAATGTCGATTTCCTTTTCGCTCATCTCATACACATGGTCCCGTGCCTCAGTTAGAGCAACCTGTATTGACTCAAATAATGCATAAACATAACTTAAATAGGCCACCATATACAGATAACTGATAATGCAGCTGACCTGTCCAAATTTTGTAAAGAAGTTGTTTGCCAGATTCAATGATGTGACTGCAAGATCTTCATTAGCCTTAAGTGCTTGAGCCAATGCAAATGCTCCGTCATCCTGTCCGAAATATAAAGGATGCTGAGCATAGTGGAGATCTGCATAGATCCACCACTAGCTAAATGAAAAAACATTGTGTTTACTTACTCTAATCTCATTAAAACCCAGGTCAAGTGACGTCAAAGATTCATTGATTATCTTGAAACTCCGTGCCAAGCAGATAGCACCCTTCAGAAAGAGGAAAGAATCAGAAATAATAGATCTATCTAAGTGCAAGCTATAATAAACAAGTAACAAAGATTGCGCATAGCTGCATACATCATCTCCAAGTCCATTTGCTCGCAAATCCAATGTTGTCAACGTTGTGTTGTACTTTAAACAATCAGCAATGAACTCTGCACCTGACACTCCTATCTGCAGGATATGTAACTCGGCTGAAGAGGCAAGAGAAACTTAAATCTGCATCTATGACTCAAATCAGTTCTGAAGACTACCTGGCACCAACCAAGCTTAAGGGTTTGGATTTTCCCATGGAACTTGAGAACATCACACAAAGCCTTTACCCCCTCTGACCCAATTGGATTATAACTCAACTCCAACTACAAAGCACATTTTTAATCAGTGGAAGTATCCTTTCTTTGCTTGTGTGGACTAATGTAGTCTGAATGGTAAGATGACTTACCGTTGTCAGCACGGCATTATCCTTCAAAGTTTCAGCTATTGCACTTACCCCTTTAGAGTGAATGTTGTTACCACCCTGAAAATGTAAAAGGCTTCAGAGGCCACAGCATGTATACATAGTTGTTTACATGGCTTAGGGCTCATTTGGATCACAGGAATTTCGATGTTTCCTTTCCTCCAAAATTCTTGGATTCCAAACAGGCCCTGATGTTTAGGTGCTAACCTGACTTCAGAACAAGTTGTGCTAACGAGTAACGACAAAAATTATGGGGAATCAATAGTTTGCAAATCAAGGTATATATGAAGTAGAGCAAAGCAGCTTGCGTGTCTGATGGTTCTAATCATATGGTACTATAACCAGAGAGGTATCTAAGATTCTGCGTACTATAGTCAAATAAATACTCACCAAGTCTATAGTGGAAATTGTTTGGTTCTGTTTCAGAGCATCTGCAATCTTTTCAGCTCCCTGGTGAAATTCATCTTAATATATGTTAAAAGGGAATTAGAAATGCAATGCACAGAACTAAATCAACATACTTATACATTCAATACATGAGAACACATGTTTTTCGAAAAAGCTACATCGGAACACAAGTGAGGAATCATGTATGCTGTTATATATAAACAAGCTCTTGTAAGCATAGATCATGTGAAGGCACAGCTTTTTTTCTGCCTAAATATACTGAGATAACCAACGACTGAGGAGAGTTTCAAGGCTTATCCAGGCTCACTACCAACCAGCATGCGTATTTTAACTTTCTAGAAAGGATCCTAATTACATCAAGAAAACAAGTAGTCACATGTTTCTGGAATCTTGATGTAATATGAAGTGATAGTATCAAATTACCAACTACAAAAAGGAAGTAGAGATGTCATATATGTCAACTTTTCAACAAACAGGAGTAAGATCGGGAAGTTCCAGAAAAACTGAAACTAATAGCCAAAGTTATGTAGCAGTACTTCTATTGAGCCAAAATTCTATAACAGTACTTCTGTTTAGTTTAGTATATGCATCATTAAATGTTCAATAAGTTAAGGTGGCAGTGCAGTAATTAGCGAATGCCTCTAGCCTGGACATATTTCCTATTATATGTAGGCATCGCAAAATGTCAGCCGCCAACATAACAGGCAAGTGAAAATAGTAACAACCGCATTACCTCATCACCAATGTCATTCATGTAGAGACTGAACCACAATAAAGACTTTGTCCTTTTGATGAACTCAGCAACATGAAGAGAACCTTCCGAGGTAATGTTGTTGTTGCCAACATCCAAGACCGTGATCTTCCCTGTAATTAAGCCATGCAAATTCAGAATTAGGAACAAAGCAATACACTAAGTATAAGCTACCTGATTTTATGTTTAGCAACAAAACACCTTTGTGATCACATAATGCTGATGTCAACGGGCGTACTCCCTCATTCCCAATCCCGTTACCATGCAAGTGAAGTTCCTAACAGATGTTTAAGGTTAATCACATTGGTAATTTAACTTTAGAAGGAAACAAAATTATCATACAATCAATAAATTAAATGGGAAAAATGGGAAGAATAAGAGCTTACAGAATAGCTTCCTATTTTATAACCGAACCTAAGGTCCTAAACATTCTTAACACATTGTTTGCTTTGGTCGTACATGGTATGAAAGATTGAAAGGAGTTCTGTGGACATCAGCTTACCAATATTGTGACAGCATGACTTACAAATTCCCATAGTTTTTTCCTTAATTTGAGCACCTTCCTGATGCACACAACATATTTCCTGACTATTTAATCCAATTTCCCCCATAATATGGAGGATCCTTCATGATTTTATGGGGGGTGTATTTTGAAAAAAAAAGGTACAAAAGCTGTTCTAACCATCTTGTGATTTGCATCCATTGACTTTGAGCATATGTCCATTCTAGACGTTTTGGATAAATCTAGTCAACATTATAATTTTCAACATGAGAAATAAGAAAACAAATATAGCAAAAAAGAAGATAAACAAGTAGGAGAGCAAATTGGTTCCATTGAATCTGGACCCACAATCTAAACGTGAAAGGTCCAAAAAACATACATACTCCTTTAACTTTAGTAAACCAAAACAAATACTCCTTCCCAACTTAGAAGTAAAAAAGGGATGATTATATAGAAAGTTCCTAACTCCTGGTTTGCTTGCAAGTTGCAAACATTTACAATTTTAGACAACATCCCAATTCCCAAGAACCTAATTACATGGAATACTGACTAGATAAATGGATAGTATATATAACTTCTCTTTGAAGTATCAAATCAAATATGTAGAGTAGTACCCTCAAAGACTTGTTCCCTATAACTCCTTTTGCTAGGCTGGATGCACCAAGAGGACCACCATAGTTTCCACTAGAATACATTGAACAGAGTGCACCATTAGTTACACAAATTTAACTACTTATGCAATCACAGTCTCAACTGTTCACAACTTCACATGCACGTTCAATATACATCATATGAAAAGACACTGGGTAGAGAGCGACTAACTTGAGATACAAGCTCCGTAATGCATTGTTCTCAAGAAGAGCTTCTGCAATACTTGCAAAACCCTGTTCCAAGACAAGGGAAAAAAAGAGCTCTCATAATCCTTCAAGGATGCAATCATATGTAAGTCTTTTCTCCTTTGGTGAGTCAAGTGCATCTTTTTGCCTCAGTAGATGTTTATACATACGCTGTATTCAATTATATTGTTGCTGAGCTGTAGAGTACGTATTGTTTTGTTCTTTTTCAGCATATCTGAAATTGCCCTTGCCCCCTGAAAAGAGAATTCCATGTTACATTGCAACACCCACACACCCAGAGAGAGAGAGAGAGAGAGAGAGAGAGAGAGAGAGAGAGAGAGAGAGCACCTCATCACCAATATTGGTACTGTTCAATAGGAGCTTCTGAATACCTACGTTTTCTACCAATATATCTGAAAGATACTGTAAGCATTCATGAGTGCTACATTCAGTCAGCGGTAAAGCAAAATAGCTTTAAGGGAGGTTTAAAATTGTTCATATTTTGCAGACTACGGTTGGGTCATAATTGCTCACAATGAAATCATCACGTCAGCGAGATGAGTACTCAATTAATTGAACTAACATGATGTAAAAACCTCCAGCTAGGCATAAAAGCAAACAATCATAACGCAGCCGAGACTTTAGTGCTACCATGCAGCACTAGCCTACCTTGGAAAACAAGCTAAATGTAAAATAATAATAACACAGTTATACAACCATATAAGTTCAGAGTACAAAAATCGTGCCAGAATGAATTATTTGTGTAGTACATATCATGCAAACTACAAAATAATGGGATATAGAGATAATAAGATTCAGAAGACCTTAGCTCCTTCATCTCCAATAGCGTTTCCGGATAAATTCAGAGCTTTTAAAGCTGTATTTATCTGAAGAATGCCATCAAAGGCTTCTACCCCCACAGCTGTTATCCCATTGCCAGAAAAGTCCACTTCTTCTGCACTCTGGGAATACAAAAAAAAACTCGTTTCAAAAAGTATTAAAAAGAGACTTGGATATTTCGGAAGTCTAAGAAAACAACCTATGTATGCAATTATGCATATAGATTAGCTTCAACCATTACATCAGATCTCTGACCTTGTTATAGGCTAAGCTTTCTGCTAGAAAGAACAGACCCTCATCCCCAAATTGACGACCTGCCAAAAAACTGAACTAGTGAAGAGAAAGGCAATATAGCATGCTAGTTGAGTTTTAATTATTATGCAAGCCCAGCATGTGCTAGCACAATATTCTAATTTCAGTTCTTTGAGTTACCTGCCATGTTAACGGTTTTCAGAGTCCGAAGTTCCTTATAGAACTTGTTTAGATTTTTCCTCGACTCCTTTTCAGCATTAAAGCTTGTAGATGTTGATAAATTGGAACCAGCAGCAAAGGACCACATGATCCCCGAAGACTTTGATTCTCCAGAAGTTTGGTCCTTTGTCTTCCTCGGAAGCACGTTCTGAGCCACCCTCCATAAGACTGTCCTCTGAAATAGAGAATTAGTAGCCATTCCACACACCACCGTTCAAAGATTTACATGCACTACACCACGTGATCAGATTATAAATGTAGCATCCCATATGGCATACCGGGCTGCCTATATGCAATTAGTCTCTCTAGTCACAAAAGAGTGACGCCCTAGTGGCCGGCCTAAGCTGCACACATATTCTACGAATAAGCACTATGCAATCCGTATATCAGATCCTTTTTTTTTTGTGAAATGTGCTTTCTAACGAGCAGGGAACAGGGCACCTACTCATGATGATGATGACTGTTGAATTATTGGAAGTTGGAGCAGTGAAAAAACCGCGCGCACAGGAAGGAAACAATCGGGTCATACCAAAGCTCAGCGCGAGCACCGCCCCGGCCGGGACGACGTAGCGAGCGACGCCCCTCGCCGCCGCCACGGGGGGCGCGGCCGGCTCCCCCTGCGCCTCGCGGTAGGCCCTCCGGCGCCCGCCTCCGCGGCCGACCCCGGGGGGCTTGTCCTGGCTGTGAATCCCGTCGAACACCTCGTGCGCGGCCTGCGGCGGCGAGGATAGGAGGAGGCGCCGGGACGGCGGCCTCGCGCAGAGGGAGGCGTGGCGGCGATGGGCGGAGGGGAAGGGAACGGGGAGGGACGTCTCGAGGGGGCGGGAGGAGGAGAGGAGGAGGGAGGACTCCATTGGATGCGGAGGGTGTCACCTGGGAGGATGGAGGTGGAGATGAGGGAGTGGGGTTCGGTTTTGGAAGGGGAGAGCTTTTTTGAGGGGGATGGTGAGGTTGTGGATCATGTCAGGTCAGGTTTGGAATTTTCCCTATCTCGCTACTGAATTGCAAGGGCTGGCCTACAAAGAGATGGCCACCGACATCTCGTGCATGACGTGTGCGCTCTTCATGATGCTTATGGTTATAAGCAGGGGCGGGCCCAGTGGGTAGTCCATATAGGCCCAGGACTACCCAGCAACAGTACAAGTTGGCCCAAAAAAAATCCCGTGCCCTAACGGCCTACTGCGCGTCTGCGCCCATCCGTCTCCACTCCGCCTCCGCCGACTGCGCCCATCCGCCTCCGCCTCGGAGCCTCCGCCAGTCCGCCTCCGCCTCGCCTCGGCAGCGCCTCCGCCTCGGCGCATCCGCCAGTCCGCCTCCGCCTCGCCTCGGCCGAGCCCTGGTGGCCTCCGCCGACCCGGGAGGGAGGAGTCGGAGGCGGAGCGGGGCGCACCCGGCGGCGGCCGGCGGGAGGGAGGAGTCGGGAGAGCGGAGAGGCCGAGAGAGCTGAGGGAGGCGGGCGCTGAGGGAGCTGCGGGCCTGCGGCGACTCGGTGAGGGACGGAGGGAGGGACTAGAGAGAGCGGAGAGGCCGAGAGAGGAGAGACCGAGAGTCTGAGAGGGAGTGAGGGACTGCCGAAGGCCCGAAGCAGCCGAAGCATTAATTTGGAAATGAGGAAAAGCCGGGTGCTTAAGAGTTAAGGGTAATTTTTTCTCCACTTGTTTTTTTATCAATTTAGTAATTTAGACTTTAGATTTTAGACTAATAATTTAGATTTTAGATTTTAGCTGCGGTCTGCATTAATTTGGGCTATAGTCTTGCATTGTTAGACTAAAATCTAAATATTTTACATGCTAAATAGTTAATATGATCATTTGTTTTTTAGATCTACAACACACATTAGCACTGAATTGAGAGGTTAGAGGCATGAAGAGGAAGAACGGAAGTATTGCATTGCTTTTTCAGAAACATGAAGCAAAAAAGAATGATCTTGTGCTCCACCACCACCAATTTCAGCTTTAGATGAACAGCCGTCTGATCCTATTGTAGATGATAATTCTCCAATTGAAAAAGGGCCATCTGTAGATGATAATTCTCCAATTGTAGTGGTGACTGAAGGGTCAGGTGAAGATGTAATAACACCACCTGCAGATCCAGTTGTGGATGAAGGGCCAACTCAAAATGAAGAAGAACCACCTTTGGTTTATAATGTTGATTGCCTTGAACATGATCCAGGCTTAAGGGTGCCTATTTCAAGATATGATGTCAATGATCAAGATGCGGCTAGAAGAGGATACATTCTAAAAGGTCCATGCCAACTTTGGGCCTATGATTACCCCATTAGAAAAATTTATGGTAAAGATCGCCGCTTTAGTATTATTTGGTTTCATAAGTACCCTTGGATTGAATATAGTGTTGAGAAGGATGCAGCATTTTGCTTCATATGCTATTTGTTTGGCAAAGAGAGTGGAAAGTTTGTAATGGATGGGTGGTATAATTGGAACATGGGAGCTAAAGCACTTGAGAAACATTGTTGCTCAACTATTCACAAGTTTGCTCAAGACAAATACAATTTATTTGTGAAAAAGGGTACAAAAATTGATACTGTCATTGTCAAGGTGTCAGAAAAGGATCGAGTTGAGTACAAGGCTAGATTGATTTATTCACTTAGATGTTTGAGGTATCTTTTGCATCAAGGATTGGCTTCTCGCGGACATGATGAAAGTAAAGAATCTAACAATAGAGGAAACTTTCTTGAACTTTTGAAGTGGCTTGCTGGAAATAATGAAGAGGTTAACAAGTTGGTGTTGAAAAATGCTCCAGGTAATTGCATTTTGACTTCCCCTCGCATACAGAAGCAAATTATTAGATGTTGTTCTATTGAAACCACTAGATACATAATTGAAGAACTTGGGGATGACCACTATGCAATCCTAGCTGATGAATCTAGTGATATATCATATAAAGAACAACTTGTTGTTTGCTTGCGTTATGTTGATAAACTTGGGAGGGTTTGTGAGAGGTTTCTTGGAGTAGTTCATGTCTCTGGCACCACTTCTTTGGAACTTAAAACAGCAATTCAGTCCTTGCTTACTAGTCATCACTTGACTCTTACTCAAATTCGTGGGCAAGGATATGATGGGGCTAGTAACATGAAAGGAGAGGTTAAAGGGCTGAAAACATTGATTATGAAAGAGTCTCTTTCTGCTTATTATGTGCATTGTTTTGCACATCAACTTCAGTTAGTTCTTGTTGCTGTTGCCAAGGGAAATGTTGGTTGCCAAACCTTTTTTGGTCAAGTTTCACGCTTGCTGAATATAGTTGGTGTTTCTTGCAAACGTCATGATATGCTTTGAGATGTTAGAGCTCAAAAATTGAAGAAGGCACTTGACTTGGATGAAATAGAAAGTGGAAGTGGGTTAAATCAAGAGATGGGATTGGCTAGGCCCGGTGACACTCGGTGGGGTTCTCACTACAAAACTATTTTGCATATCATTGACATGTATGATACAATCCGGGAAGTACTCATAACTCTTGGAAATGATCCCACCCAAAAGGATGATTGGCCTAACATACATGCTATGGTTCTTACATTTGAGTCATTTGAGTTTATTTTCAATGCACACTTGATGCTTGTCATTCTTGGTTACACAAATGAGTTGTCTAATTCTTTGCAAAAGAGAGACCAAGATATTGTTAATGCGATGACACTTGTGGGTTTGGCAAAGAAAAGAATGCAACAGATGAGGTCTAATGGGTGGGAAGGTTTCTTAGGAAAGGTTACATCATTTTGCATCAAATATTCTATTGATGTTCCTGCAATGGATGCTAAATATGAACATCATGGAAGATCTCATCGTTTTTACCCTGAACAAACAATTGATGACCACTATAGAAGAGAGGTATATATTGGTGTCATTGATAGAGTTCATCAAGAGCTTGAGAATCGGTTTGATGAGGTTAGTATGGAGTTGCTTCTTTGTATGTCGGCATTCAACCCCTCCGATTCATTTGCCTCTTTTGATGCACAAAAAATACTTAGACTTGCAAGTTTTTATTCCAAAGACATTGCAAGCTCTGATCTCATGAAACTTGAACTCCAACTTGATACATATATTGATGATATGAGAGAGGATGATAGATTCAAAGGCCTGAACAATCTTGGTGAGCTCTCTATTAAGCTTGTTGAAACAAAGAAGCATGATCTTTATGATTTGGTGTACTTGCTCCTCAAATTGGTATTGATCTTACCGGTGGCAACAGCAACTGTTGAAAGAGTATTCTCTGCAATGTGTCTAGTGAAGAATAAGATGAGAAATAGAATGGGTGATCAGTTATTGAATAATTGTTTGGTCACTTTTATTGAGTGTGATATCTTCTCCAATGTCAGCGAGGATGACATAGTTCACACTTTCATGGCCATGAAGAAGCGGAAAGCAAAAGCCTTAAACTAGTGTTGCAATCTTCTATTTATGTAAGACCTTATATTACATTTGAACAATTTATATTATCAGTTATGCAAATTTCGAACTTATTTGTTGAATTTAAGGTATTATGAGATCTTTTAGATATATTATGTTTTTTACCGAATCGTTTACCGAATTTTTGTATTAGATTATATCAACATTGGATAATAATTTTTTAGCTAGGCATACCCTGGATTCAAATCCTGGGTCCGCCACTGGTTATAACTATAGTTTTTATTCTAACATGAGTGTTTATATAAATAAATCGAATATCTATCGATAAATTGTTAAGTTATTTTGAAAAACTATTCTGATAAGCTACTTCAAAATGATATGGAGAAACCGTTCCGTTTATTTATTTAGAAAAAAACTATAAGTTGAAAAAAAATAAACCAATGTGTTGAAGAAATTCTAACTTTATTGTTGCTATGATCTTACCTTAGCTTAGCTTTAAACATTTCCAGCTTGCCCCTTAACACTAGTGCCAGATGAGGGAGCTTTGGTGTAGGTACATTTGAGCAAGTTGTCTTGCATCCTTAGAGCAACTCCAAAAGATTAGCCAAAAGAAGTATCTAAATTTAGTGATTTAGATATTCTCTAAAATGAATCTCACCCAAAAAAAAACAAGACTACTCCAACAGGCTATCTAAACTAGAGGGCGCGCGGTGGGTCGCGTACGCGCGGGAATGGGGCGCAGCGTGCGGGAAGGAAACGCCGACCGCGCCAAGAGGCTGGATGGTGAGCGAGGTAGGCTATCCAAAAATAGAGAGCAAAGGAGGAGGGATGGAGAGCTACTAAATTTGGAGAGTCATTTACAGAGTCTATTGGAGACGTTTTTTCTCCAATAATAACCAAATTTACCTTTAAAAATGATTTAGCTCTTCTCTTGGAGTTGCTCTTACTATCTCCGCCTCCACTGTTAGGCCTTATTTGGAAACTTATAATTTTCGGCTTATTCCTGTGGATGGACTGAGATTTTAGTTCAAAATTTCAATCTATCCACGAGAATGCATCAGGATTATAGATTTCCAAATAAGGCCTTATGTGTCTTCACCTGGACATTACCGCTCACCATCTTTGCAATCAAATCTTAATATGGCAAGTCCTAACTGCTCCCTATTTCAACTAAATCCCTCCCTCGCCTCCTCCCCACGACCCAAGTGCTAATCCTGGTTGCTTGCCTTCTTTCTCGTCCTCTCCCTCTGGACTCGTTTGGAAAATCTAAAATCTCAAACCATCTATGTAGGTGGATCAGAATTTTAGTTCAATATTTCAATCTATCTACATTACCTTTGGACTTTACAAACAAGCCCTCAGTATTGTTGTTACTGCCAAAACATAACTTGCCTCTTTGCTTCCTGATCCATTGCTGGAATGATACTTTTCAAGGTATCGAATGATCTTCCTGTCAAAGTAAAGTTGATTGTTTTCCTCTCTTTTTTAGATTGATTATTTTCCTTTCAGGACACGCAGAATTACACCGGAATGATATCTGCATTCTCTCTCTCTCTCTATCAAACTTTCCGCACGAACCTTGATACCATCACTCTTGCAGGCACACTGATGCATGAGACAGATATCATATACGGTGTCCTGATCACGCAGCATCTGATACACGATAGATCAGGCGAGAGGCGACCATGCCAGTCCGGTCACGTCGGTGCCCTGCCGTCCGGCCGATCAGGATCAGCCGCGCGGGACGGGTCCTCTGTTGTACGTGTCGCACCGGTGGCGCACCTCCCCGTCCCGGCCGGTCTTGATGCTGTAGAAGCTAAGCTTCTGGATGGCGCGCGCGAAGTCGGCGAAGAAGGCCGTCTCTTTGGCGGCGTACCGCTGCACGAGCGGCCACGTCCGCGCGTCGGCCCACAGCTCCTGGTCCGTACCGAGCAGCCCGAGGCCTCGCAGCAGGTTGACGAAGTACATATTGTCGAACTCGCTGGCGTTGCAATCTTTGCGACTGCTCCCAAGATTTTTCTGACCGCTACAACCGCTGTCTACAGCCGTACGACCACGTACGAGAGGCTACGACCACCTCCCGCGGTGTTACGACCACTCTGTCGGTCTTACGACCACACAGACAGTCATTTCGACCACGTTATAGCTCCTTCGATCGTTTCGACTTCGTAGTCGTAAACTTCTGCTGAAGTTTCGACCACGTTCTCTGCCACTGCGCTGCCCTTCCTTCGACCTTACTTCAATTACCGTAGTCGTAGCTCCCTACGATCACACAGTGATTCTACTGATCACTGTTCACCGTGGTTGAAACACCCTTTCGACCACATTCACTTCCTCACAACGTGGTCGAAGCCCCTTCCGACCACGTTCAATGTGGTCGAAGCATCTTCCAACCACGTTCACCTCGTTATAACATGGTCGAAGTACCTTTCGACCAACGTCCTCCTCTTCTCTTTATTTCTTTTCCTCTTTTCTCACACTTTTTCTCGCCTATTCGGTGCACCTCTGGTTACATAGCTCCACCCCTTTTTATACCCTGATCTACGACTTCTACTCAGGCTACGACTATGATTACAATTCGATTCCGACTCCGACTACAACTCGACTTTGACTACGACTTCAACACGAGTTTGACTACTTGATTTCGATCATGATCAAACCTTGAATATAACTTCTAAACAAGATTATTTCCAACAGCTGGGCGTCATGATGTCGTTGAAGGTGGCGATGATCAGGTCCCTCAGGTAGTTCTTGCACGCGTCCTGCAGGCCCTTGGCGTACGCTGGGTTTGTTGGAAATAATCAAGCCGTTGCGGCAATGCAAGACTGAAGACTGCAGTGACCGTGGAAGACTGAAGACTCGGCAATGCAGTACCTGGAGGCTCTTCGGTTAGACTGAGTCCAGATCCACACTCAGGTAGATCGGATCAAGTGCAGAATCAGTTAGCATTTTAGACTTTAAATAAACATGTAATTTGTTGTTCGTTTTTAACTGAGTCAAGTCTGTATTCCGTTTTCGCTTTGGGGGGAACTGTAGCATGTCCAGAGTGCGTTTATTCAGAGATTGAGTAAAAGAAAATCTCTGAGTTCAGAGCCAATTATCGCGTGTGTGCCTTCTCCATTTGTGTCCAGATTTTGTGTGATTGCAGGTCTGGGATCCTAGATCCAACATTTGGTATCAGAGCCGAGGTTGAGTTCTTGAGCGGTGTATGCCCAAGTACTTGCGGCTTGAGAAGATGTCGATCGTTGAGGCGGCGTCGGCGGCAAGCAAGGAGGGAGGGATGTCTCTCCAGTACCCGGTGCTGAACAAGACGAACTACACAGCTTGGGCAACGAGGATGAAATTCCTCATGAAGGCGCAAGGCGTGTGGGAAGCAATTGAGCCCACGAGGAATGCTGCTGTTGATGAGAAGAAAGAAGAGAAGGCCATGGCTATCATCTCCCAGGCGTTGAGCGATGTGACGCTCATGCAAGTTGCGGCCAAGAACATTGCATTGGAGGTGTGGACAGCTCTCCGCACCATGCATATGGGGGCTGATCGAGTCAAGGAAGCGAAGATCCAGACGCTGCGTTGGGAGTTTGAAAATCTCAGCATGGGCGATGCAGAATCGGTGGACGATTTTGCGACGAAGGTAACCTTGCTTGTTGGCCAGATGCAGGCACTTGGAGAGAAGATAGAAGAGAAGAATGTCGTCAAGAGGTTTTTGCGAGCCGTCTCCGACAAGTTCATCCATATTGCGACGACGATCGAGTATTTTGGCGATGTCAACAACATAACTCTTGAGGAGGTCGTTGGCTCCCTCAAGGCGTATGAGGAGCGCACCCAACACCGTCATCGCAGCAACGGGGGTGAAGAGCATCTCCTTCTCACAAAAGCTCAGTGGGAAGCTCGATCATCAAGACAAGGTGGTGGTCGCGATTCCAAGACGAAGCGCGACAAGAGCCACATCAAGTGTTTCAACTGCAGTGACTACGGGCACTATGCATCCGAGTGCCGCAAGCCAAAGCGTGACCGTGGGGATCAGGTGAACCTCATGTGTGCACAGGAAGATGAACCGGCCTTACTTTAGTTGAGTCTAGAGTAGAAGGAATGTTAGCAAATAATTGAGTCTAGACTTAGTTTTTTTTGCTTTATTATATTTGCATGTGTGTATGGTGCAACAGGTGGTGTGCCTGAGATTGTACCAAGTAGTATCGCACGGAGTTATTCTAGGTGCAGGAGAACTGGAGAGTCCGGAGTAGCGGGGAGCCACTTGAACCTGCGGATTGATCCTAGATAACAGGTGCAGGAAATAATTACCGATGGCGAGTAGCCAGGATGGCCGGGTCATCAGTCATGAGTAGGAGTGAAAGATTTGGCATAGCAAAGTCTTGATTAGGGGGGAGATTGTTGGAAATAATCAAGCCGTTGCGGCAATGCAAGACTGAAGACTGCAGTGACCGTGGAAGACTGAAGACTCGGCAATGCAGTACCTGGAGGCTCTTCGGTTAGACTGAGTCCAGATCCACACTCAGGTAGATCGGATCAAGTGCAGGAATCAGTTAGCATTTTAGACTTTAAATAAACATGTAATTTGTTGTTCGTTTTTAACTGAGTCAAGTCTGTATTCCGTTTTCGCTTTGGGGGGAACTGTAGCATGTCCAGAGTGCGTTTATTCAGAGATTGAGTAAAAGAAAATCTCTGAGTTCAGAGCCAATTATCGCGTGTGTTCCTTCTCCATTTGTGTCCAGATTTTGTGTGATTGCAGGTCTGGGATCCTAGATCCAACAGGGTTCACAGTCGGGTTGTGCGGCAGGGGTGTGCCACGGCCTGCCGCTTCTTCCTGCGGTAGTTGTAGATGCGGTCGGTGAACTCCTTGCAATGGGCGCACCGAGCGTGTGGGCGTCAGAGAGCGCGACGAGCTCCTGCATGGTGAAGCCCTTAGCGGCGAACATGGCGATGAGATGGAAGGCGATGAGGTTGGCGTGCGGGAGCTCAGCGTCGGGAGCAGTTGGGGAAGAGGAGAGCCCGTCCTTGTGGCCAAGGCAGAGTGGGTAGAAGGGCCCCCCCCATCATGGTGACGAGGTCGCAGGCGGCAATGGGAAGGAGGTGGAAGTAGGAGACGATGCGGGGGCACTCGAGCTTGAGCGCCATCTTGCTTGCACCACAGCCTCGAAGGCGTCCTCTGAGAGGTACTGATTGGCCTCGGCGTCGTGCTCGGAGCGCGCAAATGCGTTGGACGCCACCAGCACTGACGTGTCGCAGCCACTGACGAAGCAGTCGTGGAAGAAGAGACGGAGGACCCCGCCATGCTGATCGGGTTGGACATCTGCTTTTGTGTGCACTACTACATAGAAGGCTATACTCATTGTCTTATTATAGAAAATTTTCAGAATCCGTCAGTATTGTAATTATCACATACAATTTTACAAGCGTGACCGTATCTGTTATTAGCTATGGTTAGAACCATCTGTGGTTATAATTATCACACACGGTTTCTTGTTAAGGATCGTTTGTACATTATCACAGACGGTTGGATTAAAAATTGTCTGTGACCTCTACAATTATCACAGACATTTTCAACCAAAAACCGTTTGTGATAATTGCAGACGTCACAGATGGTTTTTAATCATAACTATCTATGATAATTCACAGATAGTTCTTAACAAGAACCGTTTATGATATCTGATATATCATAAATGATTATTTTAAAAAACATCTGTAATAATATTCTTCTATATATACAAGGGCAAAAACCTAACTCACTGTACTCTTGTGCATGCTTAGGTTTTCCAATATGCCCACGTGACTTCTTAGCTCCCCCCTTCTCCACCTCCGGCGCCGCTGCCTCCTTCTCGGCTCCCCATTGCACGGCTCCTCCAGGCTCCCCATCGCCGTCGCCTCCTCCCCGACTCCCCCATCGCACGGCTCCTCCTCCCGGCTCCTCGTCACTGTTGCCTCTTCCTCGGCTCCCCATCGCGCAGTAATATACTAATCTATGTAACTCGCTGTATGCGTTTTGGATCTACAGCCGACACTAATACATTTACCATTCTTCTTTATTCCTATTGCACTTTCTCACTTGAGAATATTACTGTAGTTTGGAAGTGTTGATTGGGAATAATATTGCAAAGCAAGGAAACCTAAATTTCACTTTTGCCAATCAGCCAAACTCAAGATGTGCATCATGTGCATGTCCATGTTGATTTCTAATGCATTTCCATACTTATGTGAGTGACATGACATGTATGAATAGTTGATATGTGCATGAATGTGATGCCATATTTTTATAGGTGATCCAGTTTAATAAATTACCATATGGTAATTCATTTGGGATTTCTTTACTAATAAAAGGCAAGTAAAAATGGAATATTTGACATGCATAAAGAATACAACTTGAAAAATGGAATGCTACATAAATCTTACTACTATTTATAAATTGGAATCATAGAATTGGCCCAAAATTAGTATGAATAGGGTTTTCTTTATGTTAAGCGTGTTCTTGAAGTAATGACATATCTAATATCCACTTAAAATAATCCTACATGATTATCACTCTATGATCAAGGTTCTATAAACATGATTGATTAATCAATTCTAAGTATAAAAGAATGCTAATATGATTCAATTTGCTATACTCAGATTGTAGTATACTCCAATGACCAGATCAAAAGAGCAACTAAGTAAGAGAGGCGAGGCATAACGAAAATACCTGGGAGCCGAATGATCGCCATAGAGGTCCTTCGAGATTGGAGAACATCTTCTCTTTTGACACTAAGATACTAAACTACACAACATAAAGTCACAAATAACAGCTTACTTGTTCTTGATTTAGATGAATGATGCCCGTATATTTCATGGTAATACTAACATAGTCTTGTGCACCCACTAACACCAATTGTCTATGATAGTTGGTCTTCACAGGAGGTTTTTGATATGAACCGTCTGTGATGCGACTTATCATAGACAGCTTAAAAATCATCTGTGATAATCGCCTGTTATCACATATGTAATAAATCAGACGATTTGTAAATTGTCTGTGATGATAGTTTAGAACCGTCTATGATGACCCTTTGTGTGGTAGTGGTGAATGTTGACACTGATTTCATCCTCAAACTTAAAACATGAATAAATAAAGTTAACACTGATTTTGACCACGTCGGTCGATCACGCTGATTACAACTGTGTTGCGTTCGACCACATTTGTCAACCACGCTGTTACGACCGTGTTAGGTTCAGCCACGTTGGTCAACCATGCTGCGTTGGTTTGACCATGTTGGTCGATCACGTTGCTTTGACCTCACTAAAACATATGTGTGTGCAAGAACGCTAATATATGGTTTTCTATATTTGAAGGGATGGAAGGGCAAGTTCAACAATTCGTCACGTTGCGCTTTGGGTCACCGTGGCTAGACATACTGGTAGGGCCTTTTCGGGCTATTGCTAGTGCAAGTTCCCTGCAGACCACGCTTGCGTCCCTGGCCGCGACAAACCATGAGCACGAAGCGACTTCTGCATGTCAGGATGGTTTCATTCTTGTCTTATCCAAGTCGGCCAAGAGGAGGATGAGGGCTGCAGCAAAAACTTTAGGAGCCAACTCACATGAGCAACATCTCAAAGTACGCGAGGCTGGTTCCTTTGATTCGGTTCCTGCTATCTTTTCCAAAGTAGCACGAACCAAGTCTACATGCCATGAATTGTCGTCAAGGTTCCGTTACACAACACTGGATGAGTGGCCTATCTGTGCAAAGTGGACGGGTCCAGTGAATATAAAGCCACGTGAACAGCTTGCGACCTCTTCCCTAACAACTTCTAAAGCGAGAGGAGTGGTCTGTCCATCGACACTGCCTACAATGCTAGGGGCAAATGTGTACCCAGCATTGAAGGCAAGCACTTCATCTGCAACGAGCACGAGACTGTCCCAGATTGCTCATAAGCCACTGGGGGTGAGCTAGTCAAAGCCTGCCCTAAGCATATTAGGGATAGCTCTTTCCAAGACTACGGTTGTGGCTATATCACTCACCTCAAAAGGAAAGGCGGTGGTGTTCGACCAACCCTGTTATCCGCGGCCAATCGACAAAGGAAAGGCTGTGATGGTGGATGAACCTTACCATCAGTAGCCCATGAACAAAGGGAAGGCCATGTTGGCAGAGTATGCTATATCGGCAGAGCATGCTATGTCATCGTCCCAAGGAAAACCATGTCATGCACAAACTTGACTCTGAGCTGATGCACCAGAGTTCATCCCTATGCTGCCCGACAAACCCAGTAGGTCCGTGCCTAGACCGGATCGCAAGCGCACACTCCTGTGGACAGGAGTGTACCTCACTCCTAGTGACATCAGGATGGGCCATGTGAATCCAATGGCAACACTTTCAAATCCAATGTCATCGTCTACCCCAGCTTCACGACCTTCCTTTGAAGGCTCATTTTCGTTGTTGCGGTATCGTCGTTGTCAACGCAATGCTCGGCGTGTATGGATTGACCCCCAAATGGCAATTGACCCTATCACGGCAAATCGTCAAAGTGAGCAAGTGGGCAATACAACTTCGAACAGGGTAGGGAAGAATCGCTAGAGGATTCAAGGAAGAATAGATCCTGCCCTGGATGCATACATCACATTGAGTATCTATCAAACTCTAAGGGAGATACTTCCAGGCGTGTCCATATCTGCAAATGATGTTGAGGGTGCTATTATACGGTGAGCGGAGGTGCTCGCCAGGTGGCCGGAGTACCAAGAGTTTGTTGAGCAAGACCCTCAATGACAAAACTACATCATACAGGCTGCCGTGCACATGCAAAACGAGTAGGCTACAAGCAAAGAGAGTTAGCAATACGAGCTGACTCCAAGTCCAGCAAAATTCAAGGGGCAAACTATAACATCTTGAATTTTAGAGTCTTTATGAAGTTTTTAAAATACAATTTGCCAGTTAGATTTTTCTAGAATTAATAAAAGCTTAAGTTGAATTTTATTTAATTAAAAGGATTTGATATGACTAAATTAAACAATAATATTTGGTGAAAGTATTTTATTTGGGTTCCTTGTGTCTCAAGAAATTTTCTTGGATTTTTTTGGATTTATTTGCTATTTTCTAGAGCTCATTTGATTTTATCTGAATTTCTGAAAAGGAAAATTCCCTAAAAATCCTAAAAGCCAGTTGGGCCGAAGCCCACTCCACCAGCCAGCTCAACCCAGCCGGTCCTCTTGTCCCTACGCTCGGCCCGGCCTGCCCATTTGTGCCCGCGCCTGCCCGCTGGATGGTCACCATGTGTTGACTATCGGCCGCGTTCTTTCATCGCGCCGTAATCCTGGCCGTTCATCCCTTCCGAGCCACTAATTGGTGGGGCCCACCTATCAGTCGTCTTCCTCCTGGTTTCTCGCCATTGTGTCTATCTCAGTCTCCGCTGCCACCTCGACGTGCGTGCCTGAGCCGAACTCCACCGCCGTGTCCGACCATGCTTCCTCAGCATCCGCGCTATAAAAGTTGTGCCACCCCTCTTAGTTCTCTCGTTCTGCTGCTCCTCGCTCCACTGCTCTCAATGTCCATCATCGGAGTCATCGTCTTTGTCTTTGGTCATCATCGTTGCCGCCATCTAAGTTGCCATCTTTGTTTTCATCTCTGACCTCGTCGCTCTGTCGTTTGCCACTTGTCGATCGCCGTTCCGCCGCCACCGATGAGCACCCCGCCCGCTATTCCGATCCTGTCGATCGCTCCACCGCTGTCTCCCTCTCCCTCGGTCAGTCGCCGCCCGGTCGCCCGCCCATCCGCTCGGTCCGCGGGTCATTGCCTCGGTTTCTATGTGCACTGACATCACCCGTGATGCCAGACCACACCCACATGTCACCGAGCACCGAGCCACTGACGTGTGGATCCCACGTGTTAGGTCTACTGTGCCGTAGACCCGTGAGCCGACCGAGCCTAGTCAGCCGCAAGCTCAGCCTCCACATCAGCCCTAGCTGCCACATCAGTAAGCCCAGTCACCGTGCACTATTCCATGAGCTGAGTTCACCGTAGACCAGCCTTTTCATGCACCAGGTTCACAGCACAGTAGAATTTTCGATTTTCAGCCTTTTTCTTTAAATTAGATTTTTCGAGCGCCCGTTCTTCCCCCGTCCTAGCTCCGATTGACCCGATTATTTTTCCTAAATTCATCTAAAATTGAGCTCTATCTTTTGGTTTTGGTTTTGCAGTTTTTGAAGTTCATTTGAATTTTATTTGAATTTGTTTTATGTTTTGTTTAATTTTCTCTCTCGTTAGATCACGCTTTCGAAGGAACTGAAGCAAGATTTGAAGATCAAGAGCCATTAATTGAGCAAGGCCAAGGCAAGTCGTGTTCTTTGATCATGTTGAACCTAGTTTTCAAATCTATTTTGTATTATTTTGTTTTAAATTATCATGCATCGCTATTTTATTATAAACCTTTGTATTGTTAGTTATTGACCTATTTGATTAATTTCCTCCTTGATAATTTGAATGTCATGGTTCCATTGTCACTATAGGATGGGTTAATTATCTAGTGATACAATATTAGTTATCACATGGGTTGTACATTTAAAATTTCTTAGTCATGCTTGTTACTAGTACGTTGGGTTATGATCACATGTGATTAATTAATTAATTTTGACTTAATGATATATTAGAACGTGGTGGTTAGCCACAGTTATAAAATTTGATTGCCATGATATGGGTAGTGTCATTGGTGTTGGTTATACAAAATTGGTTTTCACCTGGGTAAATGATCGTGCAGTAAAGGGAGTGCAGTTTGCACATTGGATGTGGATGTTTCGCCTGTGTAAGTCTAAGAACTTAACTTTATGCGCCAATGATCTAAGCCTTACTGTACAACCACATGTCCAGTATGGGTTGGACCTGACTGATTAATTTGTGATGTTTCAATTTTGGTTCCGCCGTTGAGATGTCAGTGGGTGTCATTGCACATTCCACGGGGTGCAAGGGGGGCCGGATAGCGAAACCTTAGCGAGGCGAAATTGAGTTGAGATTGAACATTGTAAAGGCCTTGTTGTGATCTTCTTGGTCGACATGCCAAAGGAAGCATGTTATATCGGTAACATTACAAGATGATCACATCGTGTTGGTAAAGTTGTGCAACCTCTACGGAGTGTAAAACTATTCGAATAGCCGTGTCCTCGGTTATGGACAATGCTCAGTGATTTCATACGAGGGGTAGAGTTTTCATAAAAATCTGAATGGGTTAAGTTGGAAAGTGAATGGTTAGTTCACCGGTGGTGCATTCCGCAAATGGTAGTTCACGGGTAGTTCATTAGAGTGAATAGTCAGTTCACTTGTGGATTCTCTTAATTCCTTTGATTATTTACTTATTAATCGTTTTCAAGTTCGCTTTTAATCTATTTATTGTATTTGCTTTAAATTGTTACTTTACACAAATTAATCTTTCAGCCATCTATTGGTATGCCTTACATACTACATTGTATTTTTGTTACAAATGACTTGTTGAGTAAAGAAGGACCAGATCAGCAGGAGGTACTAGAAGGAGGATACTTCAACGACTTCGTGGATTAGGATTTTGCTTCCGAGTTGATTGCCTGTGGGCATGTCGAGTGGCTACTACGTTTATTTTTGTTTTCCACTGCAAGTTTCTTAAGTTATTTAGGCTATTATTTGTAAACTTGGCCATAAGGTCGTAACTCTGAATATTATTAATAATATTTGAGTCTTTTCTTAGTGAATCGTGATATGGTCGATATTTTATCTTTGTTTATACTATGTGCACTAGCGTGATCATAGACTGGTGTAGAATACATAGGAGAGTCCGGATTTGCATATTTGGGTCTTGACACAAACTCTCTTTCATCAAGTCATGTGGGCAAGACCCAAGTGGACAAGAAGCCAATAAGCACACCCAAGAAGGCATCGACAATGATGGCTCCTTGGCCAACTCGGAAGAGGCCTTCAAAAAATACATTTGAGTTGCTTCTTTCAATGCCAGTTGGAGTCACAGAGGTGGCAAATGACACCAGCGAAGCGTTTTCAACCTCAACACACTTCAAAAGAAAGAAGGCCTGAAAGAATATTGTAATGGGTCATTGTCCTGTGACTCATAGTTAAATAAATTCGGGTAATGAAGTGGATGAATTACTTAGGGTTTCATAATCCTCTACATAGTGATTCCTCTTCCTCGCCTGAAGATGATCTCCAACATGCTACAAATGCTTATGAACTACGTTCCGGTAATTTTGAACCAAGCTATAAAGAACAAGTTCTTGTGGTAAATGAAACACATTCAGTTGACGAGCAGCTAGCCCAACTTATAGCTACACTTGAACATAAAGAAAATGAGTTGGCTGCTCTACGCAACCAAGTTGCTAAAAATATAAGCCGAAACAATGACGTACATATTGCTGCAAGTCATCATAGTCACCAATCATTGCCCATAATTAGTCTTGAGGTGATTCAAAAGATGATCGCTGAGGGGGTTAAAGCCCAGTATATGCAAACTCACTACTCGATGCGTTCAGGATATGTTAAGCCATACCCACCAGTTGTCGACATGGTGCCTTTCCCAAAGTAATTACCGTCAGTCGCAATTTAGCAAGTTCAATGGAACTGGGTCTCCTCACGAGCACATAGCTCATTTTATTGCAGCCTATCAAGATACAGCCCATAACGGGGCACTTCTCTTGCGATAATTTGTGCAAACATTGTCTGGTCTAGCCTTCACCTAGTACAATAAGTTAGCACTAGGGTCGATCAAGAGACGAGAGCAAATACATGATGCTTTTCTTGAGCGCTTCTATAGTGCTCAAAGAATGGTGGGCATTACTGAGTTAACCCAAATAGAGCAAAGCACAAATGAAAAGGCTGCTGATTTCATCAACAGGTGGAGAAATTTAAGCCTCCACTGCCCACAACCAATCACTGAGCTTGAAAGCGGTGTGGATGTGCATGAATAATTTGTGCCCCAACATGACCGTCTATTTGTGAAGTGTACAACCTATTTCTTTTGAAGAGCTGGCCTCTAAGGCTACAAATATTGAGTATTACAGCCTCACAAAGATCAGGCTTAAAAAGTTGCCTTCTTGCCACCAGTGTTAAGTGACATTGAGTGGGACAAAAAGGACTATTGATCCCACGCCATCTAATACACACATGAAGAAAATGTCTTTAAAATGTTAGCACTCGCTAAAAAAAGGAGGGGTTGGTCATCTCCAAACATTCAATCTGAGATGATGTATCATAATAGATTATACATGCAATCTACGGAAGTACAACACAATCTGCTAAAAAAATGGAGAGGATTGGAAAATCTCACCTTCTAGAGAGAAGCTAATGCACTATACTCAGTTCGAAGATAGTTCCTTGATTCCACGCAGCATTTGATCCCTCCATGGTGAAAATAAGAAAGGGTTATTACACATAGTGGTCATTAAAAAGATGCCTTAGCAAAGAAGGCAAAAGTCAATTAAGTAAATAACAATACATACTGAGTGTTTGTCCAAAAATCACATGCAAATCGGTCAAATGACATGACGCGCGTCGCCCACAGATCAACTTCTTTGTTATTAAAAGATAAGAGTGGTTTAATTTGGATAAGCACTAAAGACATGAAGGCCGATACCATAGATTGCGTACGCCCAAAACCAACACATACATGGCTGTATGGTCCATGTATATATGTGACCCTGAAACGTGTTCATATATCTACATCCAAATACATACATTGGATGTATCCAAAATATACTAAAAATATACATGATGCATATATACATGTCGAGCTCCCGATTCAAAAAACAAATATTTTTCGCACCTGAACCTCGAGGAGGCACCTGATGACACTGATTTTGTCCTTAAACTTAAAATATGAATAAATAAATTTAAAATAATAATCATCATCATCAAATTAATAAATTATGCTAACAGCTAAAATTCATTACAATATATACCTCTACCAAAACAACCGGTTTAAAAAAACAATACATGGGAGATAAGGAAAGAAGAGATCTGAAGAGATATGTGTGATCAGTGGTACAGAGAAGCTGACCATGGCAGGTCAATCTTAATACCGGTTCAATGTATCTACGATCGGTTCACTGTAGCTATGACTAGTTCAATATAGCTACGACTGATCGATGGTTGTATGTAGTTATCTAACAAAAAAGTTTAAATCGACTGCAACAAACATGGGTATTGAGCACGCTGGTTTTGACCGCATTAGTCGACCACGTTGTATCAACCACGGGGTGTCGACCATGTTATGTCGATTACGTTGGTCGACCATGATATTTCAACCACATTGATTGACCATGATGTTTTGACCACGTTGGTCGACCATAATATTTTGACCACGTTGGTTGACCAAAATATTTCGACCACATTGGTCGACCATGAGGTTTTGACCATATTGGTCAACTATGATATTTTGACCACGTTGGTTATCGACCACATTGTTTTCTTTGACGTGTACTGAAGAATGAACTGGTCAGTCAAACACATGCATGGATACCTTTCCCATGTCGATAGAAAAGTGGTGTCATAACTGCATGCATGCAAAAGTTAAGCATACTCCAACTAAATAATTAATAGTGACTAATAGTAATCACAAATGGGACCATATGTCAGCCACAACACACACAAAAGACTCAGTCCAAGAACCCACTAGCCCACGTCCATAATAGCCACATGCAGGTGTAAGATCGAAAAGGACGACTAGAGGGGGGTGAATAGGCGGTTTTAAAAAAATTCTCTTCTATCAATTATTTAGCTAAACTAAGTATATAATATGAAAACTTAACTCAATTGATTTAGCACAAATAAATCCTAAATCAACTAGGTTCACCTAAGTGCACCAATACCTTAAGTTTATGTCAAGATTTGCAAACCTAGGATTATAAGCAATCAATTCAATTCTATAAATGTAAATTGCTTAAATGTAAATTGAGCACAAAAGAACAAATCACAATGACACGGTTACTTTTTACCGTGATGTTCAGATACTTGCTGGTCTTCCTTGGTCCACATTGAGGTAAGCGCAAACGAATTGGACCGGCTCCACGAATTAAGGGCCTGTTTGCAACGGCTGCGATTTATGGCTTTTGGCTGAAAATTTTGAATTTTGGCTGTTTACGGTACAGATTATGGATAGATAGATACTCACTTGCGATTTTGGATGGTACAGATGTTGGGCTTTTAACGTGTACATTGTTTAACTTGTAGACCCCGTCTTGAGAAAATACTCTATTTGAAAGTTAGGTACTGTAGCAAAAGCCAAAAGCCGCCAGCTTCGGAGGAAAAGAACAGGCCTTAAGCCTTCCACCTCAAATCAACTAGTGGTAGCTCTTTTCCACTCCGGGTAGATGAGTTTCAACCTTCACAACACGTCGGGCCTTCTCACAAACTTTTTTGAGAAAATCACCAGGCACGATGCCTCCAACGCCGTCTAGGAGTCGACAACCTCCAAGAGTAATAAGTCAAGCCCCTCGCTTGACTCTCACCATGTGCAACGAATCACAAGCTCAAGTGGATATGAAATTCACCTCTAGATGCAACACATGCAATGTAGAGCTTTTCTCCTTGCTCACAAGGTGGAACATATGCACAGCTGAGAGGAAGACCTCACACTACCTCAAGAAAATGAAATGGAGTGCCAAAGGTTCTCTTTCAACCGGCCACAAGGGGGTATTTATACCCCACACATAAAAACTAGCCGTTGGAAGCAAAACCCCTGAAAAATTAGGATTTTCGGAACTACCACCGTTATAAGGCCGGTACTACCGCTCCCCTCGCAGCGGTAAAAAAACTAACCATTATCAGTAAAATCAGAAGTTCCGCCATATAAAGTTCGGTACTTCTGAACATCAAAAGTATCGATCCACACATACGGAACTACCGATTTTCAAGGGAGGAGAAAACCTTCCAAAAGGTGTCTCTTTGGAAAAAGCGTGCTGCCTAAATTTTCGGAGCTTCCGAGGTCCGGTAGTACCGCTCACACAGAGCCAGTAGTATCACCTTCTAGTATTATACTGTAAGGAGTAGGAAACATAAACTTCAAATACTTGCAAGATATATTCACAATGTATAGTCCTATATTACAAGGATTCAACGCATAAGCTTCAACCATTTGCAAAACACATTTGCAAATATAAGCATCATACTACGGAGAGCTAGAACAAGTGAGGTTGAGCTATCAACACATGATAAGACTCAAGCTACTAAACTTGACCCTTCTTAATAGTACGGCAACCTATACTACCAATCAGGTCTACCAATCAAACACCAAGACCAGTAAAAGACTAGAAATACATCCTTAGCCTTAGTTAATCATACCTTCACCTTGAGCAATCTCTTGAAGCTTGATGACGCACGTATGTACTTCAAGTCCGGGTCATTGTCTTGATATACATCACACATGATGCACTATTTACTTCAACTCCATCAATACATGATCATCTCCTCTTGGACATGCATCAACTCATGATGCTTCCTCTTCTTGATGGCCTTCAACACATAAAGCCATCTTCCATCCCGTATCTTTACTTGATGATCTTTAACACATGAAGTCATCCCAAGTTATCCTCATTTGTGGAACCTAATCTATTCATCCAATTCATGAAAAATGTTAGTCCACTAATTAATTATCATCAATTACCAAAACTTCACCATTAACTCATAATGGAGAGATTAGATCTGACAATCTTCCCTTTTTGGTAATTCATGACAATCTCAACAAATAATGAGATAAAGATTAATTTACGAGTATACAACCTATACAAAACACTTATATACTCTAGGATAAGCTTTCTAAGCAATTAACTTATTTGAGTGTTAGTGTTTGTCTTTGAGATTAATTGCTAGCAAAGCTTACACATCTGGTTGTCATTTAATCATCCAGCCATTAATACATAATGGGGAACTTGATGACAACCTGATGAGTTTAAATCAATCAAGAGTATATATGAACTACACAAGTTATGTATACTCAAAGGGTATATTTTAAAGTAAAGATCCTTAATATATAGAAAAGGAACATGGATCAATACTAATGAAACCACAAAATATAGAGTGAACTCTCTCTAAATGTGTGCATATAAGAATGTATAAAGGAAACATATGCACATTTTTAAGTTTGACTATTGGTGAAGTTCAATTCATATTTTGGATATAAAGAATGCATTAATATATAAGAATAAGATGTAAAATGTATATCTCTACGATTTTCACCTTTTCATCTAAATGAGACTTGACTAATTTCATAATCAATAAACATGTTAATCTCACAATTAGATTTGTCATTATATTCAAAACCATTTGTCATTAATTACTTCCAAATGAGACTAGCACTACAACAAATATGCAAGTTAGTCTCGCAATTGTATTTGTCATTATGACCAAAACCAACTTAATAGAGTTTAAACTTACAATCTCCACCTTTTTGGTGATGAATGGTAAATCCATTAACAATAATAACATTTGGATGAACACGAACATATGTTAGGAAATTCAACTTGAGGTGAAAGTATAAGCATAAAGAATTTCCCTTTTTGACAATTTTAACAATGCTATTTTTGCTTTGGCAATTTGCTATTCTCCCCATTGTGCGATTCTCCCATTCTATCCCTTTTGGCATTTTACACTATATAGCAACACTATCAATGCTATTATTCATAATTTTCCTCTTTTGGCATTGAACACCAAAAAGCAAAGAAGTGGATTAGGCCAAAAATGATTCTTGAATCTTACTAGACAATTAATATATCTTAATTTTGGACATAAAGAGTATGAAAATAAATACATATAACTAAGAGAGAATTTAAGGTAACTAAAGGAAAAGATATTTGAAACACATTTAAATAATCTTAGTCTTGTAAGCTCCTTGAAGGTTTTTGAAGTTTTACATTGAAGTTACAGTTTGAGGTTCTCCTTTTTTACATTTGATACCAACTATAGCATTTGAAGCACACTCCAATTTGAAACTTCAGATTTTTAGGATTTCACATTCCAATTGAGTTTCAAAAGCTAGCTGAAAACCAACCTTACAAATGTCCAATAAATCTGATAAAATTTATTAATATAGATCAGCAAAAGAGGATCAAAATTCATAATTGCTACTTTCTCAGATTATGAGTACACTTAAAAATACAAAAATCACTAATCTACTCAAAATCTTGCACGATTCTGAATTTTCAGCATTTGAGCAAATAGAGAAAAGAGCTTAACCTTTTCAAATCAATTTGAAATGCTTTTGAATTTTACAGAAATAAAATTTGGACTCCTAAGAAACTTTTCCAACAAGAATATTAAAAAAGTCTTCTTTCAAAAGATGTGGTAAAATGCACTTTCAAAGCATAAGGGTAGAATGATTTTTCATCGAACCTCAAAAACCAATGCAATTTGAATTTCATGGAGTTTTTCATTTTCGTAGATACGACCATCTTCAAAATACTGTAGCTATGACTATTTTCAAATACTGTAGCTATGACAACCAAACCATGCACTGTAGCTACAACTATCCACCACACACTGTAACTCTGACCATCCATGGTTGTTCGACCGTAGTCTTTCAGCCGTGGTCATGGTTGTAAACTTCAATTATGCTGCATGCATAGGTTTGCTAAAAATAAATACTATGTCGTGTTAGCAAAAAATGATGTAAATACAACTAAATACCTCGAGCAAGCATTCATTAGCGATGCCAAGATGTTTATGTTGAAATTCTTAGTCAGGGGTTTTCTCACAAAGAGATGTAATTAATAGAATTTTTATGTCAATATATTAATTCTGGAAGTAATGAACCTGTAATACCTGATTTCTTTGTCTCACATCATTTTTTCAATTAAATTTGTCTCTAATGAAGCAGAGTTGGGTTCACATCCATTTCCCATTTTTCCCGTCATCAGTGATGACGTCCACGATGATTTGCTCCACCCATGGGCACATCTTGCTGTAGTAGGTCATAGGCCTGGGCATATTACCCGCTACCCGAAATCCGAACCCGAAATACTCGGACTCGGACCCGAAATAACCGAACCCGCACTACCCGATATCTAGTTCGGATAGTAAATCCTATTACCCGAATTTATATTGGGTAATTTGGGTAACAACACCCGGTACCCGAACTACCCATATAACAGGAATACCTCTCGAAGGCCTAGTCAAAGCCCATCAAATCTCCTCGGCTTCAGGCTCCTTAACTCGTCTCGTAACTCGCCGCGTCTCGTCTCCGCGACTCCGGAGTCCCCGGCGTGGCGGCGTCTCCCCGCCTCCCCGAGACCTCGACTCTCCGTCTGCCGTCTCCTTCAAAACCAAGCCATGAGCCCGCTGCGCGCCACACTCCCCCGTCTCATCTCACAGCGCGCGCGCGCGGCCGAGATTCTGTGTAGTTTAAGTTAATCAGTTATTAATTATTCTGTCCAAAGTGTCAATTACTAATTGTATGCAAAATTCTGTGTAGTTTGAGTGTTTGCTCTGATTTTATATATTTCGGGTATATTGGGTATACCGAACCCGAACCCGAAATTGCGGGTACCCGAATTTGCGGGTAACGTTTTTTTGGGGCTGGTATCGGGTAACAAATCTCATTACCCGAATTTTTGGAAACCCGAATTACCCGACCCGAACTAATCGGGTAACCCGAACGCCCAGGCTTAGTAGGTCATAGCCAACTTCGCCTCTGCCGTGGGGGCCAACGTCGCCGCTACGAGGACGAGGAGGTGGAGGAGGAGGGAGGATGGGTGCAAAGTGTGGTGATTAGTGCCCATAGTTGCTAGCATGCATGCAGTAGGTGTGATGTGAGTGGCTACTTCAGCTTCTCTTCTTGCCATGAACCGAGGAAGGAGGAGTAGATGGTGTCTTTTGGAGGTGAGGGGAAGGGGTTGCCAATGGAGGAGAGCAAATGGAGGGGGGAGAGAGTGGCAGGGAATGGTCTTAGCTTGGGTGGTTTGCATGGTTTCGTCAAGGGAGAGGGACGATGAAGAGAACCAAATGAAATGCGGAAGTGGGACGATCTATAGTTAAGTGTCTACTTAAGTGTAACTCAAAACTGAAATTATAATGAGATTTTAATAAAAGAAGAAACCATGAGAGGTTTTGTTCAATTTTCAGACTTCAAATGTTAGCTGAACCTTAGTGGCATGTTGTGACGTTTATTTGCAATTCAATCTATTAGTCGGTAACATTATTTACTTGAGATTATCACAAGCTATTTCATTTCATTGCAACAAGAATCTCTTTTTTAAGGATAAAACCCCTGATTATATTAAGGGAAATGATACCAGCCATATGTACAATCCGTGAGAAATATCAGACGCATCGTCCACATAATGATCTCACATCCCTCACTCCATTCAGTCTTCCTAAACATCTTCTTCCCAACATCATCCTAGGCTCCCTACCTACACCTAACTCCTGGCTCGCCGGCTTGCCCCGCGCCCTCTCTCATAGGATCTCCTCCTCCTCTCTCCCTCTCTCTCTAAGCATGGCTACGGTGAGATCCGACCAAGCTATTGTATGAGTGGTCAATTTGTGCTTGAGAGGGGCCTTCTGCCATGGCCAGGGCTCATCGGATTTGTAATTACCATGGCAGGGAGCACGCCGAACCTGTAGAGGATTGGGTGCAGACAAGTGGAAGTCACTGTTCAAGAGTGGAAGACATTGCCACCACCGCGCTTCTCCTCATCTAAGCTTATCTCGTTGGCAATGCCCGAATGCCCGATCCCCTCCTCCTTTGGTATACTTGTTGTAAGCATTTTCTCAATTTTGTTACAACAATTTTCTCAAATTGTTGTATGAAGTGTTTTATTTTGTTACAATGTATCTTCTCAAATGTCGTTGCAAGAGAATTTATGTTGCATTTATTTTGCAGATTTGTTGCACATGAATTTTTTTGTTGTTGCAATGGTGCCTTTTAGTTTTACCGTGCTCTTTTGATGTCATGAATTTGTTTGCAACAAGATAGACGTTTTGTTGCACGCATAGAACCAATTATTGCACTCACTACAAATTTTGTTGTGTCACTGAGAGAGAATGTTACAGTATTGTAACACGTTATATTTGTTGCATTAGATGAGGATTTGTTGTAGGTTTACTAAATAATTGTTGCACCTTATCATTTTTTTTGCGTCGGATCGAATGACTTAGATCTGCAGCTTTAAGTTAGATTAGACTGTGGGATAGAGGTGTACAATGGAAAAACTCCGATCGTACGTCTGTGCACTGGCACACATATTATATTAAAGCATAGAAACAGTACATGGACTCTAGCAGAATTTGCCCTCAAAGAAAGGAAAATTACATCAATACCATTCTGGACATGTGGCTTCGGGCTTAACTAGGACTCCGCACTTGCACTTTGACGAATCTTTGTATATCTAGCACTGTAGTAACCTTTTTCTTTAAATTTGGTCTCCAGACGTCTATTTTTACAAATCTAGCCCTCTTCTTGAGCTCGGCAACTACATCACTCTTCTTGAGCTTAGCAGCTATAGCAGCTCAATAGGTCCTATCGAGCCATCAGAGCTTGGTAGTATCTTCTGAACAACCACAACTGGATGTACCGAGCAACCACGGTGACGAGTTGCTAAATATCCATGTATCGATGGTGATTAACTTAAAACACTAATTAATCATCATATTGTATGATTATTTAGTATATTAAATATGCTTAACACTAATTAATCACTACCACGTGTCGTACTGAGCTAGGGTTCAGGACCAAATTTGCGTCATGTTTTATTATTAACACTAATTAAGTATTCTTAACACTAATTAATCGCTGCCGCGCGTCGTGCCGAGCTAGGGTTCAGGGCCAAATTTTTAAAAAAATGGTTGCAGTGCCAGCGAAGGACTCCACTTTGACAGAGCAAGAGAGCACGAGGCGATGCCGAACACCACCGAGCTTCTCCAGCACCGAGGGCTTGAAACTGTAGACCACTGAGGATGGATGTTGATGACGGCGGTGTCCTTTTGATATGTGGGAGGTGTTGCTCAACGTGATGAACGGCTGTGCAACCACTAGGCGGCGGTGGGTGGCATTGCCGAAGTCGCCTAGCATCCACCGTAGCCAAAGGCATCTTCACACGGACAAGTCAGAGAATAAGGTTGTCGATGCAGGCATCGACATAGACAGTGGCAGACCCAGAGCCAAATTTTAGGGGGCTAGCGGGACATAATGTACAAAAGATAAACACACTAAACATAAAACAAACTATATTTTGCAATCTAAAATCACACATAATTAGAATAGGGACATAGTAAAAATACAAAATACAACAAATATTGTACCTTGGTAATAGATAATGTGCCTTCCATGCCCATAAATATATGTAAGCAGTTATCTGTACACCAAAATTAGCAAACTTAGTGATGAAATCAGAAATTGTATTTGTGAATAGTTATAAAGATTGAAAAAAGGATGAAACATACCAGTAACTAGGATTGAGTAGTAGTAGTAGTAGTGCAAGTACGAGGCAATAATATTCTACGAGATTTTATGCTTTGAAAGCGTTTTCTAATTCTATCATCATCAAGGTCTCTAAAAATCTCTCGCTCAGTGTAGCATATCATCAAATCACTGAACCACTCATCCGCTACTCTATTGCGCAAATCTATCTTGATAATATTCATTGCCGAAAAGACTCTTTCAACAGATGTCGTTGCTACTGGAAGGATCAATGTTAGCTCAATGAGGCGATAGACCAATGGGAATGTTCTATTTTTCCTGTTTCAACCATCTTTTGAGCTAGCTTTGCAATATCATCACATCCATGGAATTCTACACTTCTCTTGACATTGAGAACAAATGTTTGAAGCTAATTTCTTAACAACAAATGGTCAGCTATGTCAAAGTCATCAGCATAAATCTCAACAAATCGAACAAGCTTATCTACATCAAACTTAGAGAAAGAGTCTCTTGGATCAAGACAAGATATGTATACCAGTAACTCTAAAGAAACTTCATTGAACTGATGGTTTATCTCTGATGTAATGGCATCAATAGCAGTAATGAAAATCTCAACATGGTAATAGTGATGGCAAGTCACTATATGCTTCCTACGTGCAGACATACCTCTAACTGGATTGAGTTCTTCCATATTTGGCACATGAATCTCATTTGATTCACAAAAGCTTTTTAGTCACTGGAATAATGGCTCCCATCCATTGTCTCTCATGTCTTGCAAACATATTTTCACATCTACAAGCAAATCCATAGCTTCAACAATATCTTGATCTTTCCTTTGTAAAGCAAGTGATAACTCACTTGTAATGCTTAGCAAGTCTATTAATAAATGCAAGATAAAATAAATTCAAAGCTTTCCATTTTCTGTATCAATCCAGATGCTCCACCATTACTTGATGGTTGACATGCATCTTTACTCACAATATCTAGGACCTCTAATACTGCCTCCCACATTTGGTAAATACGCAGTATGGTTTTTAGATGAGAGCCACATCTAGTATCGGAAGGTCTAGTTAGGCTCATTTCTTGATGCAACCCTGTGCCAGTGACAGCCTTATCATTCTCTACCTTTTCTAACAAGACATCTTGATGCTTTGCAAGCAATGCATCCATTCTTTTACAAGACACACTCACAGTGGTCACTATCAAGGGAATATAGTTGAAGAAATCAGCAATAGCTCTATTACAACTTGCAACAGTTACAACCACTAACTGCAATTGATGGGCAAAGCAATGGATATGGAAAGCATACGGATTCTCATTGTGTCCTCGGAAAGCTTCACCTTGCATTAAAAGAAATCTTGCACAATCTAAAGAAGCAATCAAACAAATTTTATATGCAATTTCTGACTCTCGGCCATGATCAGAAAGTCTTTGTGTCACACTTGCCCTTTGATTTTTAAAATTCTCACATTCCCCTCTTGCAATGTTGTGATAACTACTAGGTCCACCAACATGTTTATCAAATGTTTCTAAAGTCTTCTTCCAATTAGAATACCCTGTTGTTGTAAATACATCACTACTAAATTTTTCAGGCCTTCCAGCCTTCTTGAAAAGAAAACAATAGAAACAAAAGACCGCATCCTTTTCCACACTATATTCTAACCAATCATATTTATTGTACCAAGATTGTTGAAATGCCCTTGAACAATCATTTTGCATTTTGTGAGGAAAATCATGGACTTTTGGTTGGGTTGGACCTCTCAATAAATACACTCTCCTCACTTGATATCTAATTTCATTGTCATACTCATTAATAGGTATACGATTTGCTGGATTAGCGATGATTTCATCGGGACTAAAATCCACCCGAGCCTTCTTTACTTGACTCTCATTAGTATGAGGAGTATTACTTGTATTGGATGAAAAATATTTATGCAATGTTCGTTTCTCCATTTCTTGCAACTGTATAAATCAATAAATGAAATTAAAATACAAAATTAATCACAATTACACAAAATCAAAAGGTAGGATTGTGTTTCATACCTATTGATACCTAACACCTGTCAGTGTAATCCACGGCTGTCGGTCGGCACTCGGAAATGAATTGAAGTATTAAACTATACACGCAGTCGACAGCAGATTGCCAGACGCCAGATCGGCAGATCCTGTGCCTCGGCCGCTCTTCCTCTCGCCCTCCACCCTCTTGGCCTCTCCCTCCGCCCTTCGGCTGACCGGCGACCGCCGACCGGGTCACCAGGCCTCCCTAGTCCCTAGACCCTAGCTCCCCTCCCAGTCCCAGCCTCGGAATCACTCCCCTCCGGCCTCCCTCTCCGGTCGGCTGCTCCTGCTTGGCGTGACGGCACGGCGGCGGCGGCGCTCCACGTGTCCTGCGGTCCTACCTCCAGATCTGGCTGGGAGGCGGCCGCAGCTCTCCAGATCTGGTGCTAGGCGGCCGGCCGAGATGCTTCTCCTACTCGGCGAGATCTAGCGCGGCGGCGGCACTCCACACCTCCAGATCTGGCGAGGAGGTGGCCACAGCTCTCCAGATCTGGCGCTAGGCGGCCTCCTGCAGTCCTGGCGTGGTGGCTATGGCAGTCGGCTGCTCGGTGGATAATTGCCCCGTGCGGCCGTGGCCCCGTCTGCACCGCCAACCACAAGGTCCGCACTCCGCAACCGCAAGTCAGGATTCAGGAGGTGAAGCTAAAAGGGGATGAAATCATGAAATGGATTCTTGCTTTGCCCTTATTACTTGCTGTGGTGTGTCCGAATGGATCTGGGTTATTTTGTTGGCCTGGTATATGTTTCTTGATGAGCTTTGCCAATGCTGTTTTTTGGCCCAAATTGGCACTTTGCTAATGTTATCATGTTGACTTGTTGACTCTCTGGCCTTTCGTCGGCCTCACCAGACAGGCCGCAGCAGCATAGCGGTGGCTGCTGGCGGCGTGGCGCCCCAACCGGAAGAAGGGGGGCTAGGGGGTACCCAGGCTTCGGCCGAAGGTAGGGTGGGCGCCAGCCCGGCCTGACCCACCGGTCAGTCCGCCATTAGATGAAGAATATGTTGGTTTAGCTGACATATTTGTAGAAAACAGAGCCCTTTAATGGCCGGATTTGGGAGGGAAATTTGGGATTGATAGGTGATGAACACCAAGAAGGCGATAAACGCCACTGCCACCATGGCAAACAAGTTTATTTAGGGTATAGGGGGTACTTAACTCGCTGGTGCCGGGAAGAAAACCACCTCGACGCGGAGGAGGACGGCGACCGAATCCGAGAAGCACTCACCGAGGGTGATGGGAACCGGGATCTAACTCCTATCGCTGCCCGCGAGCTGATCAGCTGAGCAACCAAGGGATAGATCTGCAGGAGAGGAGAGGGAACAACTAGCTAGGAACTACTATTTACAGGGGATGACAACCGGTGATGGGTCCCCCACCTACTCTGCTAGTTTTTGTGTTGTTTTCAACAAGAATCCTGAGATGTTTAATTATACGTCGACGAGATTTTCCTTGGAACTCGTATCTCGGAGAAGCTTCTGACGTCAGAGTAGGATGGTAATCAGAGTGGACAAGAATGAACATCGTTTATCCTATATTATATTTTATATTTTTAGAGTCAAAGTTAAATATGGATAATATCGGATATCTATTTCTCTATTTTATATTTGTTTCACAAGCATCTAGATGGCTAGTCGGACGAAAATTATCTGTTTCTTTTGCACCCTACATAGGATATTGGACAGTAGGGTACAATCAGATCGAACATGAAAAGACTAATCGTTGAGACGTCAAAGGAAGAGTACTCAATATTCCTCGCCTGTTTAGATGTGGCAATCCGCAATATGTTATCTTGTTTCTAAGTGAAGTCAGTAGGATGCAATCAGAACAAACACAGAGAGACTAATCACTAAGATGTCGAAGGAAGAACACTCAGTATTCCTCATCTGTTTAGATGTGGCAATCCGCCTATATGTTATCTTGTTCCTAAGTGAAGCCACAACAGGTTTTCTCATATCACTTAACATACGGATATATACGAACGGATATCACTTATCCTGTATCTTATTCCATATTTTTTTCCTCGGAGTCGGACACGAATAATTCCAGATACCCATTTACTTCTTCTGTATTTGCTCCGCAAGGCTTTAGTCAGTTGGATAAAAATTATTCGCTTAGTTTACACCCTACTTATATGGAAGGATGAGTACCATGTAGGCGAAAACAGCGTTCGTTGACTTACAGAATTTTACAGAACTTAGCTAGACACACTATTTATAAATACCGTAGCGCCAACTGGCATGCATCAATTATCTGCACGTGAATCCAAAAGAGGGGGAAAATATTGGCCGAATTCTTTTGGACTTATTTGACTTATACTTGTACTGTCTATAATAACTAGCTTTTTAACTGGTATGTTTTTTTTAAGTCGGAGTCAATAAAAAAATTATAGTAAAAAATATACTGAGTTCAGCTGTACCGGCCAAAATCGAATGTGACAATTTTTTTATACGTGTTGCTTCTTGCGAACAGTCAGAATTCAAATATTTAAACTATAAACCATAAGCTTTCAATCCAAAAGAATCCACCCATTGTATTTACGCTTCAGGAGTAACGCTTCAGGAGTAGAGAAAAGAAGTCATGTGTACAGCACACAAAGGGAGAAAAGAACTACTAATATTTACAATGGCAAGAAGGAAATGAGTAGCACTTACAATGGCAGTCAAAGCAAACTACAAATTGTCACATAATTGAAAGAATCTGGAATTGGACTATGGTGGCAACTGGCAACATACAACTTTACAAGCTTCAAATGCTTCTGTCTCATAACCATACATCAGGTACTCTGTCTCAATCCATCGCGAAGAGTGGCCACTGGCCAGTAAGAGCTTCAGGGGGAAAATTAAAAAAAAGAACATTTCTTTACATCATTTCAGGCTTGCACCGAATCTTTCTAGGAACAGCATAAAAAAGGAATGAGGTAACATCAAGAAAGGTGTTCTGGGAAGACACAGTGAAAATGCTATGTGTTTCAGTTGAGCGCCAAGACGTAGGGGATTGCCTATAAAAACAGCAAAAGAGAAGAAAGGTGAGTACCGCAGAGAAAAATTCATAACAAAATAGCACAGCAACAGAAAATATTACATTGCTCAGCATGGCTTTCTCCTGTCAACTTTGAACGGAATGTTTAACCATTTCTTCCTCGGGAATCGCTCTTTGGTTTTCTTTTCACTTGAATCGTGATCCTCACTTCCCTCCATGGGCTGACCCTTCACTTGCTTTTCTTTTCTCTGATATTTTTCTTCATCACCTTTCGACCCTTTGGAAGGCGATTTTGCTTTATTCCTGCTGGAACTCCGTTTTAGAGGTGGATTGTTGGTATAGGACGCATGGATTTCATTCCTTTCCTTCAGAAGCTCATCGATCTACAAAAGGCCATGAGGACTCAGAACATCGCAGGAAGCAAAACATGATTATGCATCAGGATCACACATACTGTTTGCATTTCTTGCGTGTATCTGCTGGTCATCCCAGTGAACTTTGCCAAAACCTGCAAATCATAGCGTTTGAAAAACGTTGCCCTTCAAGACTGAGCATGCAAAGAGAGAACCAGAAGGAAAATAACTTAAAAGAAAAATTGAGCACATACTTCCCTATACTCCGTCTCAAATTTAGACAGCTCAACTCGTTTTGTGAGTATCTTTGCCTCCACACTTTGTAGCTTCTCCTTTTCAGCAGGGAAAGATTCTCCACAAACGACCTCGATATTATAGCTTGCACTTCTGAAGAAATTGTCACCTGAGTGATGTAATACAGTTAAAAAAGTTCCATACCGCCTCAATTAATTAACATTGCAGCAACCAACAAAGTGGTATACCATAGACAGCGAAAAAGTGGGTTCCTGGTTTCAGTTCATTTATGTCACATGGTTGGAAGCTATCCAATCTTTTAAAGAATGAACTATCAGGATCCTTTGCAGCAGCTGCCTGAAAGTTTTTGGACCTTATATAGGAAAAGGATCCCAAAGAAACACTTGGAGAATAAAAGACCAAGCCACAGTTCAAAACTCACCGAGTTATTTTGCTCAAAACGATAAACAGGAAATCCAAGAAAATACATCCCTGCAGAAGTAACTTTCCCAGTCTTTACACTGTCTTCCTGCAGCATGATGCATACGTTATATATTACTCAAGCCATAACACATTGCAAATCTTAACAGAATTGTTGCTTGCATGTTGGATGAAGCAAAGGTCATCAAAAACATCTTTACTCATTACATGGTTTTACAGTCTAACAATAAATCTACTAGACAAGAATATACGAATTCTCAACTTGTTCATGAGGTTGTATTAATCACACTGATGATGTCCCATGTCACATTGCCATGTGCTTGAAACTATAAGAAAAAAACTATTTTCTTAAAATGAATAAGCTAAAATTCACAAGTTGTTTTGCATTTTTGCTCGCAGTAATGTCTGAATAGGGGCGTCCTTTCTTAGTAAATGTGTCATACAAAATCTCCATATGCTTAGATTCATCCAGCTGATTTAATTATTTACAAAGATAGGATTCTGACATGTTCCTTACTTCTTTTTCAATTTTCATTGGAAAAAAGTGAAAAGCTTGGTATATATACCTGTAGTGCAAGGCTCAGCCCACCATTTTCTTCGAGCTCGAAATAAAGCAACTGAAATTGAAGGAAAGAAAAGCCAAATTTTATAAAGGTATAAATAAAGTAAAAAGACATTAAATTTGGAGCATTTGAAGTATCCATTCAATAGAACAAACTTAATGCCTTAAATTTATGATAGTCATAGCGCACTTAATCAAAAGAAACTCATCTTATAAAAAATATCTGTCCATATTACAAAACGCATTCACGGAAACGTGATATAGTAGAATAAAATTGGAACATTCTCTACAGTATCGTTATGTTTGCTCACAGTATTGTGGACCTACATCCCAGTCCCAAGTAAACTCATGTCTTTATGCCCTCAGGAAAAAAATGGCTTTCGGGAAAAAAGGCTACCATATACTGAAACGTGACACCTACCACCAAGCCTGTTGATGACTTGAAATTTAAGGCCCAACCTAACCTTAGCTCCAAATATAAATTCCCAAATTAACCCAATGCAATCCCTATTACCTATCCCAAACATGAACCCACAGGAAAATAGCACAGCCAACCCAAACTCTCTAGGTCAGTACACCATTTGAAGTTCGAATCCATTTCGGCCACTTTCGGTTCAAGAAATCAATAGCACTTTTAAGTTCACATGTATGTAGGCTAGTAGGCAAATCCATTCTGTACCACTGCTGGGTTAGAGTTGAATATGATTATACGAAGCAACCCAGAGTTGTGAACCCACCACTGGACCTACTCACTACTAATCAGATCCTACTAGTAAAACCACCCACATGGCAACATAGTTGGTCCATCTACCCACTCGAATTTAATGAAAAGGTTATGTATGTCTTTTTTCTTTCATTTGCGACACGACACCCAAAAGCAATCTTGGTTTGCACATTCCGCACCCTACAATTAATAAAGTGAAAATCGGGAGGAAGAATCTGAAAAGAAAAGAGAAATTGGCAGTACTAATATAGGTGCAGACCAATAATTGCATAAGAGCCCAATTTTTATACTTTGATGATTCTGGAGAGAGCTACAGCAAGGTGTCAAGGATCCAATCAACTCCAAAGGAACAATGCTGAGCTTACTGGTGAATCAAATCCTGAAATCCTAATTCTTAACCCATTATTCAATATACTTTACTCAACTGATATATAAATCATAAGTTCAATCAACACTCTCACATATGACAATCTTGTGTAATAAAAAAAGGTACTCCTTAGAAGAAGGTTGGTACAAATCTCAAATATGTGCATACCAGGATCAACAATAACTGACATAATTATTACAAAAATATATGTAAATATTGCATCCCAATCCAACAACCATTAAACTTGGCTTCTGCTAATTCGAAATCATTTCATGAGCAGATAGTTAGAGCCCTCTCAAATAAACCATCCAATGGCATACATAAAAATCAATGTAGTACTGTACCATAAATTCTGATTATTATATATAGCAGTAATTGCTGACCAAACAGAAAAATGCAGAAAAGGGTAGGTAATCATTACCATTATCTGTTAGTAGTAAAGCATATAGACTTTCAATTTTCACTAGCTAAAGGAAAATATGCTCATTATGGAAAAAGAGTGGATTTGTTCCACAAGAATACAGGCATACAACTACAATAGGTAATTCTAATTTCTAAATAAAAGCAAACAAAAACATACAAGGGAAAACACCAGGATCAGACCATTATAAGCAGCACAAATAATGGGGAAAAACATTTGCTAACATGAGCCAACCTTGAATTTACTTCTATCAGTTGAGTGCACACGACAAACTAGACCCATTTTAGCTTCCTTTTCTGTTAAGTCCACAGAATAAAAATGAGCTGATTGCTTCTCCACCTGGTCACATGCAACAATTAAGCAATTACTTACTAAGATGGAAAAGAAACATTGTATAATGGACAACTAGCTGCCAACCTTTCTGTGTACAGAGTTTCCAAGCTGGAGCTGAGAAACCATAACGGACCCATTCAATGCCTCCTCCAAAACTGTTGCTGAAACAGTTGTCTTAATTGGCACACCAAGTTTACTACATATATGCACACACAATCAAAACAACATCATAACACAAGCGAGCGAATGATTAAAGAAGCATTGCATCAGGTACAACTTTTACCTAAAAAGAGCCGCAAACATGGTGTTTACAGTATTAAGACTCGATAGGTCCAGCTCCAATTCCTGGCTATCGGATTCAATGGCCTGAAACATAGTGCAACAGTCGCCATAACATGTTCAAATAGAAAGGCTAACACACACACACACACACATCAATTCATCAATGAATTACCTCGAATCCTGATGTGTCGTACTGCCGCCTCTTATGGGGATCGGACAGGATGTTGTAGGAGAATGTGACTTCCTGGAACATGTCTGACGCCACAGGGTCATCGCCGTTCTTATCCGGGTGATACCTGCCGCAATTTACCAGGGGGGAAACAATCAAATCAGTGATTCATTTCCACACCAGGCTACCACTATACAGACCAACCAATAATCAGAGAAAAACGGCCCGCAACTGACACAGGGAAGAGAATTGCCTAAACATAGCTGAAAACTTCACTCAATAATCACTCACAACATAGGTGATAGAATTCGCCTAACATGTGCCCTGTTCCGCACGAATTCGGACGAAACGCTTCCCCATAAGCACGGAGAGCGATGGAAAAACAACCAACGACAGCAGCATAGTTGCCCGAATCTGAGCGAGAGGCGGCGGCCTTACTTGAGCGCCATGCGGCGGAAGGCGCTTTTGATCTCCTGGTCGGTGGCGTTGCGGTCCACCCCGAGCACCTCGTACGGGTCCCGCCTCTGCGATGCCGCCACCGCCGCCGAGTCCCCCTTCTCCGACTTGAACGACCCGAACCTCGACCCCGCCATGGCTGCCGTCCTCCGCCGCGGCAAGCAACCACCAACCCCTTCTTCACAACCTTCACACTTCCACAGGCACAGAAGCCGCCCGACGCGCTCGCGAGCGGCCGGCAGGGGGTGGCGCCGGGGCTACGGTTACAGCCCCCTCCCCATTGCAGCGCTCCGCTAGTCGTTCGCTGTGTTGGGGATTCGGAATTGCGGACAGGAATGGGAATGGAAGGCGAGGGAGGCCGGCGAAATGGGAGGGAGTGTGAGGTATTAGGTACACCTCGTGGTGGGGCCCGGACGCAGTGGGCGTTAGTTGGTGCAGTGGACGGGGTGGGGGCGGTGTACAGTATCTGGAAGCGACCTTGGGCGCTGTGCGAGCCAGGATGGACTCCGGACGGTCCGACGGAGTGTGATCTTTTTTTGTGAAACTAGTAAGGTGCCCGTGCGTTGCAACGGAAAACCAAATAAAAGTGATGCATACTATCAAATATGATCTTAAACAGAATAATAAATATCAATTTTATTTTACAACATTATGTATAAAGCAAAACATCCATGTTCATACTCGTAAATAAATCAAGCATCATATTAGTGAAGCATGATAGAACAAGTATAACATACAACAATATATACAAAAATGATAGTAAACAATATTTTTTCACAGTATTCTTAATACATAAATAACTGTCATCAATTTGGTCAATCAATATTTGACCAAGTTAGGAAATTACTGCTTTTAGATGTTATACTTACTATTTAGGAAATTTGAGCTATGCTTTTAGTTCAACAAAGTGCTCTGTTCATCAAACATTAAAAAGATCTTTCCATTTCATTACAACTGAAAAGATCATTACATTTCAGGTCTGCATTCACATTATACAACATTTGAAAAGATCATTTCATTTACATCCATTCATCACACATTTCATCAATGCTATTCCTAGTATTATATAGTCAATTTTTCATCAATGCTATTCCTAGTATTATATAGTCAAAACATGAAAACATAAAGAGTAAAAGACAAGAACGCAAGTTAAATAAGCATTATGAAATGAGTAGAACCTGAATTATACCACAGAGGTCAATTCTGTCCAAGCTCAATTCTGTTACAAGTATATGGAGATATATTAGGATGGAATTTTACCAACAGTATACTAAGAATAAGTTAAAAAGAGAACAAAAAATATGTAGGGTGCCTACCAACCATCACTCAACAGTGCTACTATTTTGCTAAGCATTTATAAATTACCTTAGTGTATATTCTGTTGCAGTAAACAGCTAGTTACCAGCAGGATACCCACAATACTTTGCAATCTAGGGAGAATATTAGAGCTATGCACCCTATAGAATACAGTTTTTGCAAAAATTTTAGGGTAGAGCAAATACCAACTACCCATAGTCATTTAATAGTTTGTAACCTCCATTTTAGGAATAAACTCGATCAACACAAACCGAAAATAGGAAAGAAATGGTTGCCAATAGTTGAAATGTTGATAAACAAAATACATTGGGGGTATAAAAAAGGGCACATGCATCAAGTGCACACAGGGTATCCTTATAGAGAGCAAGACAAAAATGCAGCTAGCAAACACAAAATGATTGTGGATGGAACAACTTGTCAGGCACAAAATAATTGATTTCAGAATAAGCACTAATCTGGCCATATTTTACATTTGTTCATAGTACAAGTTGTCCACAATGAACCAAATAGTAAAAGTAGTATGTATACTAATGGCACCAGAGGAGCCTACAATAAGTTAACTGAAAATACAAAACATATGCATGAATGATAACTGCAGAACAAGACATTCATAGAAATAATACCAGATGTGAAAACATCAACAAACAAAACATCACACACTAAACAGTACCATTATCAAAAAGCATCTAAACCATCAAATAATCAGGAATCCTATTAATCCATTCTCATGTAAGATTGCAATTGAATGTGATTAGTCATTATCAACACAGGTAACATAATATCGTAAGGCCATGAAAGAAACTACCTTCTCTTTCTTCATATATCAGATTATGACACACGCCCAAATTACCTACAAATGAAAAGATATATTTATTCGGTAGGATGAACAATGCCATCACTAATATGATGAGAATGGATTAAATTAGGTGAGAATAGTTGAAAACATCTCCCCTCGAAAGACATTATTATGTGTCATAAAGTAAGAAAGAAGAAACCATATGTTCATGTTGAAAGCAGGAAAAGTGCTAAATAGCAGAGATAATCACAAGAGCAACAAAATTTATGAAGTAGTAAATATATGGTATTGACTACTGAGACCCAGGACAGCGGCTGCATGAACCACAGGTGTAACTGGATTAGGGCACTGGTATGAAGAAGGCATAGAAAGAATAGGAGGCACCAACGACATTATACTGACCAGAGAACAAGAACAGGTCAGTTTGTTAAATATTGGAGATGGTAGTACTGAACAATCTATTGAATCATGTCACTTGTGGTACTTACCTATTCCAATGCAAGTAACAGACAATTCATTACATAACCAAACTTATCCGCCTGACTCTTGAAAACATGAATCAAGCAGTATGATAGCCTAAGTTGTACTAACATGTTACCATACCATTTTCCCCCCAAAAGCACCAACACAACTACACGATCATACATATTTTTTGTTCAATTTCCATTAGCAGATAAGTACATATTGATCAACAATGCTTGATTTACATGCTAAACTTATAGGATTCGAGATAACAAAATTTTAGTCAACACATTGCTGCACCTTTACATGGAATCAGATACTACGTTGTGTCTAAAGTAGACATAGCTCAGAAAAACAAGTTAGCCATCAGCAATAACATATCAAAAGTTTAGAGTTCCACTGGAGACAAACTGATAGAACACACAATTTCCTCACACAAGTATAAGAAGTATCTGGCCGTGGCCATGCTCAGCAGGTGTCGGACATGCTAGACAATCCCTAAGTACAAGAGTCAGTGCAACCTACCTAAGCAGCAATCTAAGGATCACAATTCTGTATCCTTTACATACATGTGGCAAGTAGGCAAGAACGGACCGAAGTTTAGCGTTGTGGGCTACACTGACTTGGTTTGGAATGTGATTCAACCAACAAATTGACAACTATGAACTTATGAAGTGAGTATGTGATTTTTGTAAAGAGTGGAGAAAAAGACATACATGAATGCAGAAGGCCAGATGTGCCAGGCATGAATTAAACGATAACCATTCCATGCATATATATTTGCTAAAGATTCTGATATGCTAGCGAAAAACAAAATATAAACTCAAATGATTTCCTTGCACCATTGCAACCTAGCTGTGTTAATCTTTCTTGAACCACAAACACTATAGCTATCACCAAAACCGGGCCTTCCAAATTATTAGACATAAACAAAATTCTATAACCTGTTAACATTGGCCACAGAGAGGGGCGGCGGCGCGGGGTGGGGTGGGGAGGAGGCGGCGGCGGCGCGGGGTGGGGGGAGGAGGCGGCGGCGGCGGAGTGGAGGGGTGGGGGAGGAGAAGGAGGCGGCGACGGAGCGGAGGAGCGGGGGAGGAGGAGCGGTGGAGGCACGAACATCACCAATTGGGGCGGCGCTGGCCGGGAGGGGGTGTCAGAGCGGCGCTGGCTGGGTCGCTGGGAGACGGGCGGCGCAGATCGGGAGGGGGGCGCCGGGGCGGTGCGGCCCGGGAGGCGGGCGGTGCAGGCGAGGGCGGCGGCCGACGGAATCGTGCAGGCGAGGGCGCCACCGTAGTGGCGGCCCATGAGCTCGGCGAAGACAGCGACGATGTCCCCGCCGCGAGCGAGGTAGGCGCAGTGGTTGCGGTAGGCGGTGATGATGGCGTCGGCGCGGGTGGTGGCGGCGGAGCGGAGGAGTGGGGGGAGGAGGAGGCAGCGGCGGCGCGGGGTGGGAGGGAGGGGAGGAGGCGGCGGCGGCTCAGGGTGGGAGGGAGGGGAGGCGGCGGCGGCGCGGGGTGGGAGGGAGGGCAGGAGGCGGCGGCGCGAGGTGGGGAGGAGGAGGAGGCGGCGGCGGAGCGGAGGGCGAGGGAGGAGGCACCGGAGCGGAGGGCGGGGGAGGAAGGCGCACCGGTTCGGGGGAGGGGGGGCGAGGCGAACGGGCGGTTGAGGCGCACGGGTTCGTGGGGAGGAGGCGCACGGACGGTTGGTGGGACGGGGGGCCCACATGTCAGACTATTTTTTGTTGTCAGAAGGGATGGTGGTAGGAGAGGCCGCACCAACCACCAACTCCTTCTTTTATATAGTAAAGAAATTGTATAGCGTAGCAGTGGTTAATTTTTAGTTATTAATTTAAAAATAAAAAATATTGTTATATCATTACGAATAATACAAAGTAAAAAAGAAAAGGCAAACAAGCAAAACAAAGCTAAAAACTAAAATAACAAAATTAAAAAGCTAGGCCGGCGAAATGGGAGGGAGAGTGAGGCATTAGGTATACCTTGTGGTAGGGCCTCGGACGTAGTGAGTATTAGTTGGTGTAGTGGACGGGGTGAGGACGGTGATACAATATCTGACGTGACGTTGTGCGCTGTGCGAGTCTAGATGGACTCCGGACGGTTCGACGGAGTGTGAGCTTTTGGCTGAAATTATTTAACTTAAAATAAAAAATATCTTTATATCATTATGAATAATACAAAGAAAAAAAGAAAAAGCAAACAAACCAAACAAAACTAAAAAACAAAAAACAAAAATAAAAAGCTAATATATTTCAAATAATTTCTAACTCTCAAAGATAAAACCAGAAACAAAGGTTTTTAAACCGTTCGTAGCCCGGCCTGACCGAACTGGACTACTGGCGGTTGTTAACCGGTACTAGCAGTAGCCAGTAGGCCTCGTGCTGTCGTCTTGCACGCGAACGCTGGCTTATTGGGGTATTGGTTTGGTGGGACTTGCGTGTCAGAGACAGCGACTATTTATGGTGGCCCCTCACTTTCTATGTAAGCTGTTTTGGCCTAGCGCCCGGCTCGAGATTCTGGTATTCGGAAGCTAGCTTCAATAGAATCCAAATACTACGGAAAAAGGGAGTTTTTTTGGCATATTTAGCGTATTTTGAGGTTATATTTATAAAAATATCAATATACATGTGACAATAATAAAAATATCCATTTTACTGACTGGTCACCGGGCGGCGACACCGTGGACCTAACACCTGATGAAGGAGCTCTGTGGCTGTACGGTAGGGGCCTACTGCCCTGCTACCGTGCGGCCAAGGCGATGCGCATGGCCACAGGGCAGCATGTAATTAGCACTTACAATTAATTAGTTAAATTACATGGTTAGAAAATTTGTTTACATGCATTGCTCATAGAATTTTTTAAATATAGCAAATGAGCACAAAAACTTACGAAATTTTTTGTGGAGCTTCCCGATGCAACATAGTTCATTGTGTAATTTGATCTTAATTTTTTCCATTACGAATTTACTCAAAAATTCATTTATGTAAACTATTTGTAGGAATTTTTTAATATAGGAAATGAGCATGAAAAATTATATTTTTTAATGATCCTTACACAATTGACTTGATGGTGTAATTTTTATTCAATTACGTAAGGAGTACATATAGCAGTACAAAAAATGTATGGCACGGGATATAGCAGTACAAAAAGTGCATCGCACGGGATGCGATATGGCTCACTCATCTGAGCCAGTACGATCTCCTCACCACGTTTGCCTCCGCGTGTGTGACCTTGTCTTTTGTTGAGTATGTCTAGTGGGGTACGACAACTGGTCCGGAGCGTGCGTGTCGGATCGGAGGAGGTATGAAGACCGTTTCATCTGTTGAATGGCTGGCGGTGGTCCAATAGACTGAGGTAGAGCAGGTACTGTCTGGTGGTAAGCGTCGATGTTCTCCTGCGGAGACATGCCGAATTGGGGCCGCCAGCGATGAAGTCATGAATGATGAACTCTAGAAATCCACATTGTGCGGAGAAGCTCTTGCCTTCACCGTACGATGTGCTAGCGAAGCCGGAGGAACTCTGCCTACCCAAGTCTCCAATCCCTGCGTACGGTGTGAACGATGATCTCTGCATTGCATACGCTGCAAACCCTGGCATCGTGTACTGCTCCTTGGAAGCAGCCAGGAGGGCCGTATCGTCGTCGGTGGACTAACCGTCACCCCCACATTGAATTGAAGGCTGCGAGATGGAACAATGTTAATCACAATAAATATTCTAGATGTAGAATACGAATCTTGTACCTCTCGGATGTGCAACGAAGATGACCGACCAGGAGCGATAGTCTCTATAGGGTTTGCAGAGGGTAAAAGTGATGCATCTCTACGACTGACCTGCGGTAGGAGAACGCCATGACGTTAGCGAAACGTAAGGCATAACAGGAAAACAAAACATAGGTTTATACGTAAGTTACCTCCTTGTCCATCCAACCTGTGGATGATCGACAGGTAGTACTATGACGCCGGCCAGACTCGGTAGGTCGCAATGACCTAACGGGTGAGCACAGTGCCCCCACTGGGTGCTCGATGCGTATGGCATGGTCTGTTGAACAGCCACAGCTCAGATTGGCCATCATTTGTTTGGCTTATGATAGGATGTACTTGAAAGTTTTCTGTAGGGCCAGTGGTGTGTCTGGGCTACTGATAGTGGTTTCAGACGCGCTTGCGATGCGCTGCGCCCGCTCCAACTGAAGTGATATATGAAACAGATTTAGTAACGACTAGTATGAATTTTATAAATGAAATGATCGGAGTTTGCAACTATCTTACGGTGTCATGACGCCGCGAAGCACTGTGGTGATCGAATGAGCGTTGTAGACTATTGTCGTGCATGACCTGCTCTGGGCGATCTGGTGGAGTAACAGTGAGTCTGCCACACGACTGGGATACGTACCTACAAATAGTTTAAGTAAATGAATTTTCGAGTAAAATTCAGAATGGGAAAAATTTACAACAAATTACACAATGAACTACGCTGCGTCGGGAAGCTCCACAAAAGTTTCGTAAGTTTTTGTGCTCATTTGCATTATCTAAAAAATTCTATGAGTAGTGCATGTAAAAAATTTTCTAATCACACAATTTAACTAATTAATTGCAACTACCAATTACCTGCCACCCTGTGGCCGTGCGACACTGCCTTGGTCACACGGTGGCCGAGCGGCAGGCCCTGCTGCACGGCCATGGTGCTCCTTTGGCCAGGTGTCAGCTCCACGGCGTCACCACCCAGTGATCAGGCGACAAAACAGATATTTTTGCTATTGTTGCGCGCGTGCTGACATTCTTGTAAATACAGCCTCAAAATGCACTATATGTGCCAAAAACTCTAGAGTTACAGCTTATGTCTTATGGGTATCACGCGTAATTTTTGCTTTTAGAGTGAGTGTTTGTGCAAATAAACTGAATACCAATAAGCAGTTTTGAAAAAGCTATCCTAATAAGCCGCTTTGAAAAGGTGGCAGAAAAGCCATCCCATTTGTTTATTCGGAGAAGTCATAATTGTAAGCTTGCAGCCATAAACTATAAGCTGTAAGCCATAATTGTAGGAAAACACATGAAACTTTAAAAACCAATATATATTTGAGAGAGATATGGAGAGGAAGATTGCATTGGAACTTTGAAAGTAAAATTTACAATGAGCTCTCATCTCTTTTTTATTTTCCTCCAAAAGCATACAAAAGAGGAAACTTTCCAAAGGAAAGGAATAAGGTAATCCTCAATTCCAACACCTCTTTCCTCCAAATTCCTTTGGAATGCAACTCCTCCACTTTTACTTTGATCCAAACAAGGCCAGAATTCTCCCATCACATCTCCAAAAGTTGGAAAAGCCAAATCACTTAGTATATGATCCTAGTTGTATTTGGCCGGAGTCATCTCTAGCTTCTTGGCCCTAAAAGCCAATTTTTAGAAGAAGCTACATCGAAAAAATAGATATTTTTGGGCCAATGTTATGCTTCAGATTCTAATTATCTTAAATGGACACTGTCCCCTCTCTTGCCTTATCTCTTCCAAATCCAATGATAGTGATATTCAAATGGGCTGTGCCTAGCGGGTCGTGATACAACCTGTTACTGTAGGCACGACCCATGGCATGAGGTGCGTCAGGTCAGACTGGCACGGCATGAGGGGGCGGGCTATGCCTGGGCTGCCACCCTAGCCTAGCTTGTCGGCACGACATAGCCCATGTGGCATGACGGCCCATTTGGCATGATTGGCCCGTAATCACGCTTAGCCCATCGGGTGTAACAACCCAAAAAGCCTGTTGCTTGAAAATGGGTAAAATTTAAAACTTATTGATTTGCATCTTGTTGCATTTAATTTTTTTGGATTTTTGGCTAAGATCCCTAAGTAATGGAAATGATAATGATAAATAGGGAAACCTGTGTAAGTGAAATTTACAAGGAAAAAATGTGCAAATGGTGAAACTAAATTGAAAAATGAATATGAATATGAATAGGTGATCCAAAAGTAAATAAAAAAACTTATCTTCGAAGAATAATTAAATACATATATACACCGTGCGGTATGCAGCCTGATTTAAGAAAAATAGGATTAATCCAATTAAATTGAATTACAAATTAAGGAAATGTTTTTTTGACACTATTCATAAGAGAATTTGAAAGCAAAAATCTAATAAAAGATGTTCAAAATATAAGTCAATTGCAAAATCAAGAACAATGATATGTGAAATAGGAAAACTAGTTGGAGATCTTGCTCCATTTCCATCCAGAAAACCCTAAGCAATATCTTAGAAAATGCAGGTTTGAGGCAAGTCCATGTTAGGGTCAAATTCAAATGTGATTGACCTCAAATTGAACGGGTAATTTAAAACAAGAATTCAAATGGGAAAATATCTAAAAATTCACAAAGTGGGAAAGAATAGCTTAGCCTAGCCCAGTGGGCCCTGGCCCATTTTCCCTAGTTCCCTGGGCCTTTGGCAAAACCTGGCTCTACCCACGCCAGGCCAGCCGCGCCAGAGCACACTCGACATGCGCTGCTCCCCGCAGTGCGCACCCCTGTCGCACCATGCGGTGCCCACACCAGTTGCTATGCTTCAACAGTGCTCGGACACGCCTTTGCCTATGCAGCCCCTGCCTCAACACACATGCGCATACCCTTTCCCTTCCCCCTAGCCCCTTTCTTTCCCCCTCTTTACTGCATGCCCATGCCCTGCCATGAGTCATGCCGTCGCGCACGTCGCACCTGCCTGGCATGAGTTGCGCTGTGCATCGCCGTACTTGAGCTTTGTTGTCCAGGCCATGCCATGCGCCCATTTACTATCGCCTCACACCCCTGTGCCACGTCACATCGTGTTGCCACTATTCTCGGCCCCTGCGCCCCTTACTTGTCACTGCCATGTGCCTCCCACATTGCTCGGCCTCCTCGCTACCTATAAAAGCCCGAGCGTGCTTTAGATGTCTTCGCCTCACTCCACGACCCCTCCTACTGCAGGGAATTATTACCTAGTAGCCCGTAGATCACCAGAGGCTTCTTCATCTTCAACTCTGGCCGTCCGAAGATTGGCCAATTGGAGCCATCTCCGGCCAATTCATTTGGAGCAAAGCATCACTATAGCATCGCCATCTCATCCCCACTAGTAGTTTGGACCGTCGTCGCTTGTGCACCTCTAGTGCCATGTTACCCTTCGCACCGCCACCCGTCCACGGCGCCAGGCTACCCCAGCCATCCCCAAGCTTGGCCAACCATCTAGGTAGCTCCCTCATAGGACATAGATGCTCACCGTGCAAGGAATTGGCTCGAAGTGTCATATGTCACCGTAGTGTTGCACTTCCTGTCCTGCCACTGCCCGAGCTCACCGTTGACCACTGCACAGGCCTAATTAGGCCATGAAACTGACTGTTTTGATCTTGCTCACTAGCCGTCATGCCTTCCCTCACTGGCGACGAGCATCGCTTCTCTCGGCGGGAGGAAAAAGACTGTAGCATCGAGATTAATTTAAACTCATACTTAGATTAAGACTAATGGCAGTCATTTAATTAGCCAATCTGTCATTGATTGGTGGGCCACCGTCATTAGTTAAAGATAGTATATTGCTAACATGTGGGCCTCAACCATTTAAAAACTCTGCTAAGACCGATTAAAAGAATATGAGCCACTGACATGTGGGCATAATCTACTGTATACACAGTAAAAGGGGCCCACCTGTCAATCACAATGACCTATTCTAGTAATGAAATAATTCTAAAAAATTAAAACCTCAGTGGGTCCCACCTATCAGTGAGAGACACTCTCTCACCTTTTTCATTTCCCAGAATTAATTCAAACTTCAAATTTTGAGGAGCTCGGTCTCACTCATCTTAAGTCAAAATTTAGTGAAATTTGTTGCTAAATTCATCTAAATTCAAGACCTTTCCAATGGATCTGGAATCATGAATTTTGGAGTTTATTTGAATTTTCATTTGAATTTGTTTCCATTTGCAGGTATTTATTTGAGATTACGTATATTCGTTTGATAGCTTACGAAATTCAACAGGAGCAAGAGATCGAGGCAAGCCATGACCCACAAGATACATCAACCTGTGAACAAGGCAACTCAATACTTTAATCATATTGAACCTATATTTTATACAAATTATTCTTGTTTAATTATCAAAGTGCATGTTGTTATTTATTATGCAAAATATGTTCGCCTTAAGATTTTAGATAAATGTCGATTATACATTATGATTCTATTACCTCTCATTCCTTGAAATAATCGAACACTAATTTCCTTGTCACCCTAGAAATTGTATGATAGCATTATTATTTATAAAGCATCATTCTTATTCTTGCTTAGATACTCGGGGGGTAATAATTTGCTCTGGCATCATTTCAAACATGAAAACTCAATTTGGGCGGTCACTAGCGGAAAGTTATTGGTATGTTGTAACCTGACTATTTTTTATGTCCCCCAAAACCCTCAACTTGCTTAATTGTCTGGACAGACGGTGTGGGGCGCTGGTGCAGTGGACACACAAGACTATTGGATTGTGGTAGAACCACCAAAATAGATTTTTAAGAACCGAATCTTGTAGTATCTCCCTATGTAAAATAGCGTAACTATAAGTCTATAATGGGTATGACCTGGCTAACTAATTTGCATCGACCTAGTGTGGGTTATACCATAGGTGTGAACACGTGTAAGGGAATGGCCGTATCCCTTTGACGTGACTGTGCAAGAGGGATCTTTTGAAGGGATGGTCGTATCCTACAGTGGTGGAAACCTTAGCAGGTGCGGTCTCGTTGGGAAGATGCGTTGTAAAGGCCTTGTGGTGACTTTCTTGATCTGCATGTCTAAGAAAACATATAGAATATAACAAGCTGGTTGTCTCTTGTGGGTAAAGTGTGTGATTTCCGTAAAGCAAAAACTATTCGAACAACCATGCCCATGGTCACAGGTAGGCATAAGAACCTCCTATAGTTAGTTCTGTTTATAAAGCAAACTTTGTAGCTGGGATGAAAACTGGGTTGTGTTGCCCTGGGCGGTTGGTCCCAATGATGATAGTAGGTGAATGTAACACCGAGGAACTAGCATTAGATGTAGGAGGTAATATAACGGTTGATAGATCCTACATTATTACTAATATTGCAATCTTTTACATATACTAGAAAATTAATTTTAGTTAGAACTATTAAGTCAAAAGAATTTCTATTACTGGTAATTGTCAAATAAGGCATTCAGCAAAAGGAACCATAGCCAACCTTGTTCAGCCTTGCATCTATAATAATGCATCTAAGTATGGTTGATGGTGCTCACTCTTGCTTTACTCAATTAACTCAGATGTGGAAGAGCAAGATCCCTACGCACACCATGATGCACCAGGTCCAGAAGGTGAAGAAGATGGAGGGAACTAGATAGTTCATTAGCTTGATAGTTTATGCCTTCCAGTCACTTGCATGTGGGGAGTTATGGCCTCACTTTTGCTAGTTAATCTTGTTTCCGCTTTTGCATTGTAAACTTTGATGTGTAATATTATGGAATGGTATGGTCTAAGAAATGTATGAAATGATTCAACAATGTATATGAATACACTATCTACTGATTCAGAGAATAGTACAGTGGAATCACAGGGGATTTTGAATTGTAAAATCTAGGTCTGACAGCGGGCATGGTCCATTTGGCATAGAAATGTGATTGTTAGGCATGTTTGGCCCGGGCACGACATGGTGGGCTTGGTCCTTTGGTCCGTTTAACATGAGTAACAGTTGTTTTCTAAATTTATAGATGTTTTGTGGCCGTTTCTGAGTTTAAAATATGAAAATTTTCAAAAATCTTAGATTTTTTTATAAGTAGGTAGCATACACCTTCATTTAGCCACACTGAAACTAGCAATTTCTTCTCCAAATTCTCTTGGGAAAATTTTGATACACTTTGTGAGAATTTCACAAAATTTGAAATGATTTTGCCAAAAATCCAAAAATTTGAAATCTGGCCTATAATCAAGAAAAGTGGTAACAACAGTAACTTTTGTATACTTATATTATTATTATTATTGTTGTTGTGATATAATATAGGTAATAGTGTAATTTTCTATTTGCATTTTGCAGTTTTTCACATTTCTCTATAGAAAGTTTTGACAATTTTTCTTGTGAGTGAATACGGAATTGATTCGGAAGAACTTTCATCCTCTCTGCCTCTGCCTCAACCTCAAATGGCAAAGCAGACCCTAGTTGTACCATCGTCAGGCTCTACTAGTGCCTCCGCATCAGCATGCATCAAAGCAAAAAGGTCCATACCCAGCAATGTGTGGGCAGATTACGACAAGGTAATGAAGCGAGACGAGTCCAGAGATTAGGTAAGAGTTGCTATTTACAAAATATGTCATCATGAATTGTCTACAAAGTCTTCAAATGGAACCGAACACTTACACAGACATGCCCAAAGATGTAAAAACAAGCCATAGCCATGAGGCAGATGTAGCTGTAGTACAACCCCGATGGTACAATACGTAACTCAAATTATAATCCTGAGGTAGCTCGAGAATCTTTAACCCGTTTAATTGCCTCACAAGATGTTCCTTTAAACTTTGTTGCGTCACATGTTCGAAAAGTACATTAGAATTGCTTATAATCCTAGAATTACTCACGTTTTAGATAGACAACGACTAGAGATTTAATTAGATACTACAATAATGATCATGATAAAATTAAAGAACTCTTTGGAATCTGTATAATACTAAGGCAAAGTTGAGAAGTCCAATTTATAAGATGAGATTGTTATCATTCCCTAAAAGCTTGAGATACATGACATAAGAGGGTTTTGGTTAAACACACGCATGCACACGCACGTATTCATATATTTTTTATTTAATTGTATTAATAGTGTCAGTTACTGAAGGCGTCTATAAAAGTCCAGAGACATCCAGGCCAGAGTGACTTTCTTATCTGCTGATCTGTGCCGGTGTGTTGTGCGATCGAACCTCGCCATCCTTTCTTCTTGACATGCACCGGGAAGGAGGGAGAGCGGCTATTTTCAAACCATTGTCGTAGAGAATTCCTGCACGGGGCGGCAATAAGGTTTCTAAGCAGCGCAACACGTGCGAAGTCCAGCTCTACTTCATCTACATTTTGCACTGCATCAAACCTGCATTGCTTCCAGTTCTTTATCAAATTTAACAGTATGTCGTTCGCATAATCGATCGATTTTATTATAATATTTTCAATATGTATTTTCTGAAATACAATGAGTAGCCTGTTATTTTACTATACCTGCCTCATCGTAAAATTTAGAATTAAAATATTGTTCACATTTCTACCAAGTTATTCAAGCTAACTTACCCAAATTCTAATTCCCATGTTCAACACGCTCTTGGCTTTAACAAGGCTCCTGAGAAGCTACAAGTTGGGGCTCAATGTGTTTTGACCAAGAAGCTAAGCCCTGTTTTGGCCGACCTACGTGTCCAGATTTTGGGCTCTAGAACCTAGCTTCAATACAAGCTAGAAAAGTCAATGAAGCTACCCAAAGGTTGATTTTTTTTAAAATAATCCATATTTTATTAGAAATAACAGAAATATACTCACACTAACATTTTTTTACAGAAATGGCTTCCAGTTGCTAAACCATTGGATGACTGGAACCTATCGCCCAATGGACACGTGACGCACGAGCAATCCGTAGGCCGTTGGACGATATAATTGCAGTCACTAAACAGTCATGTGGCTTCTTCCAGTCGCCCATCGGTTAGACGACTACAATTCCAGTCTCCCAACCCTTTGGCCAAGCCCCTGAAGCACCGACATCGCGTGGTGAACAGAAAGCAGAGGGGAAAGAAAGAAGAGAAGAGGAGAGGAAAGAAAAAAGAGGGGAGAGGGAGAGGGAGAGGGAGAGGAGGAGAGGCAAAGAGAGGAGAGGGAGAAGGAGAGGTTCTGTTATTTTTGTTAGGTAATTTTTTTGTATGTTGTAGTCAATATTTTTTATATGAAGTAGATAGTTTAGTTATTGTTAGTATCCGTATAAAATTATAGCTGTAGAAAAGAATAGTACAACTTTGGTATAGAAAATTTAGTCATTGTAGTTATAAAAAATTAGCAGCCGTAGAAACCTGCAGTTGTAAAAAATTAAAAAAACATAGTTGTAGAAAATGAGCATCCATAGCAAATTAGCATCCGTACGAAATTGTAATTATAGAAAATGTAGTCAATATTACGTACAAATTAAGCCTCTGTAAAAATTTGTAGTTATTCAAAAATCAGTCAATATTTTTGTAAGAATTAAATAGTTTACTTTGTACAAAGCAATAATACATAACATTTATGATTAATTACGAATGAATGTAATGTCGCTAGTACATTAAAAAATGATGTGTATCATTATAACTGGTATATTGGCATTTAAACCAATATGTCATGTAAATTGTTGAAATCTATTAGGAATTAATTAGGAAAAATTGCTCTCTTGCCCCAAAGTTTAATTGCGTTTGCTCATTTGCCCCATGATGTCTCACTGACATGCGGGTCCAGGGCCCACATGTCAGTGAGACATCATGGGGCAAATGAGCAAACGCCATTAAACTTTGGGGCACATGAGCAAATCCCCCAATTAATTATAGTAGGAGAGAGCTTGAGCAACGAGACAAGAGCGGTGTTGGTGCATGGTCTGCCGATAGAGAGTTAATGCTATGAGGGTAGTGTAGTTGGTTACTATAGGCGAACGGTCATTGAAATGTAAATTACAGTACATCAGTACTTCCGTAATGTGCGATACGATTTGACGTACGTACTGTCATACTAACTGTATCGTATATTGCATGTACCATTTGTGCAACTGTTGTGGTATTTGCCCCTTTTCAGTACTGTTGTAGGTATTGTGCTGGTAGCCTAGTATTGTTTTGTTTGTTTATTTACAAGTTTTACTTACTATTGCCTTACATTTGATGTTGTTTGTTCCGCATAAATGCTACATGAATTCATTTTGCAGGTATGGCTCGTGAACTTCACAGATCGAACTTGCCTTATGGCCTGTTGGATGAGCACATCGATCGGCTGTATCATGCTTTGTGACATGTCTCGCCTCCAGGGAGCGCGGAGGAGACGTCTGACTTGGGGGTGATCTGCACACGCACACCTCGAGTGCCCTGGAGGCTAGATCCACGCTAGACAGCCAGATTTGCACTCCGGCAGCGTTGTATTCTTGCCATACGTAGGTTCCGTACTGACCTTTTTTTGTTTTGTAGGCCACAAAAGAGGATAGACCGGCCTTGCCTACAGGTGGAGATGACGGTGCGGAGCGATTGCGACACTTCCCATTCGACCGTTCCCTGCTGACAGCTTTGGTGGACCGGTGGTGGCTGGAGACACACACTTTCCACTTCCCATTTGGGGAGATAGCCCCTACTCTACAGGATGTCTCCCTGCTGCTCGGCCTTCCCATCGCGGGAGCTACTGCCTTCCTACCGGAGGCCCCAGTCGGCTAGCGCGCGGACCTGCTGGACAGGTTCCAAGGAGTCCTTCCACCTGGGGCCACGGAGGAGTACTACGTCCTCCCGCTGGGACAGACGCACGGCCCATCATTGCGGTGGCTCTCGCAATTTCGGGTATGTGTTTGATGCCCTTTCTGTTCTACCATCTACATTGTCCTTTCCACTTTATGGCCTTAATAACTTTTTGCTTGTACTCAGGTGGAGCGGATGGACCCGGCCGTAGACAAGCAACAAGTCTTGCAGCACTTGGAGGCGTATTTGCTGTGGTTGTTTGGTTGGGTGCTCTTCACCACCAGCCACAGCAACACTATCGACGCACGCCTAATCACTCACGCTAGGGCCATCGCCGAGGGGGAGGCCCCCCACATCAGCTGGGGTTCAGCCACACTTGTCGCGACATATCGCAGCTTGTGCGACGTGTGTGGCAGGACCAAGGCGAACTCGGTCCTCGCGGGGTGTTTGCTGCTACTGCAACTGTGGTCATTTGAGCGCTTCAGCCTCAGACGGCCCATGCTCAAGGACATCACTCCGTACGGGGTGGAGATGTACCTGGGGGCGACGTGGACCAGCCTACGATGGGTTCTCTCTGGTGCCATAGACAGGTAAGTAGTCTGACTTGCAATTAGTTCGTTCGTATTATTGATCGTAGTATGTAATAGCTGGTGTTCCTTACAGGTACATTTCATGCACGTACATGTTCGACCGGCTCACACTGACGACGTGCACTGGGAGCCATACTCACCTAAGGCACTGCAGAGCCGCGCTCTTGATGGGCTGGCCTTGCTGTGTTAGCGCAATCGAGCTTTCTAGTTTACGCGGTGAAAGCTCGTGTTCGACGTCTTCGTGGAGGACTACGCGACGATAAGACCAAAGGGTGCAGCTTTGTGCAGTGAGAAGACCAGACTGGCCAGCTTTCCGCCAGCAATTTTTTTGAAAGACAAGGCAACACTCTGCCTTGCAGCCTACTCATATGAAATAAATCACACCATGCCAACCCTTTGTGTTATAAAATGAGGTGAAGAGATATGAGAGAGAACACTACACAAGCAAACCCAATATTGCACTGGAGCTTGCTTCACCACGTCGGGATGGATAAGAGGCAGAAGAAGCAATGGAACAAGATAATAAAGCAATGAGAAAAGACCCGCGAACTAGCAATGTCTGCTGTTACCCACAATGAACAAGTAAGGGCTGCTGCGGTCTGGGTCGAACAAGCGGAGTGTGCTAGGAGGTCAGCTCCCCGCAATGATGTTCCCCATAGCAAGAACCCCATCCCGAATGTTTTAACCGAGTGTTTGCTGCAACACCCGCCTAAGGGAGAGACACCGCCCCTCTGTTGGTGTAGGTACCCACGCAAGTTTTTCAAGCCTAAGCAACGACTTAGCTTGGACATACGTTATTGGGGTTGCACAAACTAATCCTGTGACTATCCCGACCGTCGTCAAGACATGAGCAGCTATTGGCAGCCGATAAGTAACCGCAGTCCCCAGAACTGCTATGTGGCTACCGCAAGTGGATTGACCTAGAGGTATGCCCATATGACTAGTGGGCTCTCGACTTTGAGTAGTGGGATGTCAAAAGGGCCTCCGAGATTTGAGAGGAGGAGCGCCGCAATGACGAGCAAACCGAGCGTATACATCGGGAGACAAAAGCTCATCTTGAGGAGTGCACTTATAGGGAGCATGAGAAAAAGAGGAAAATAGCAACTAAGGCAAAAAGAGACCACCGAGGAGTTCAACACCAAGCTCGCAAGAAAGGAAAAATGGTCACGGTCCACGTAGTTGGTCGGACCGTCCCGCAATAACTAGTCCCCTGAAGGTCAAATTTAGTTCCATTCCAAAAACGCGCATATGTATCATAGGAGCATTTCGGTTTGTTGAATCGTTCATGAAGTCTTTCTTACGCATGTAACCAAACCCTACGCGTCGTGTTATTCCCAACTTTACTATGAAATCTATTTTAATTTGGACAAGTATATTTTCTCGTCTTTTCCCATTCAATTATTCACGAAGCAAGTCATCGAGCTACATTAACAAACAAGTTCTCTTTCGTGTACGAATTCCCGGTGACATCACAATATCACTTACCTTCGTACTTACCAATCGTTGTTATTTCAATCATTCTAAAAAAAAATCATAAATCTTGCACTACAACAATATACGACGATCGCAAACTGTTATTGCGAATCTAACAGATTATCTACCATTCATAATCTACAAAAATCACAAATAGATCAACCGATATTGCCACCCAACGGCTCGGCGACTGGAACCTGTCACCCAACGGCTTACAGACAGCTTGCGCAAAGCGCGTCCGTTGGGCGATAGGTTTCAGTCACCCAACGGTTCGGCGACTGGAAGCATTTCTATAAAAATATTCGCGTGGGTATAATTCTGTTATTTCTAATAAAATATGGAATATTTACAAAAAAATTCCCCAAAGGTTGCTCCAACGTTCCTATGCAAATGCATATTCAATCTCGGCTTTAGCTTAAAAATGGTCCATACATATTGGATTCTGCCTATGGATCCTGAGAAGTTAGAAGTTAATATAAAAAACCTAATTTATAAAAACCCTAATTTTTCAAGCGGTTTTTCCACTCATCTCTCCTGTCTCGCTCCGAAGATAAAACAGGAATCACGGACACATCACACACCATATTCCTCTCGCTCCCGTCTCGTGCATGTACATCTCTCTCACTTTCCTCACCGCTCACCCCTCATCTTATAAAAGTCATTTTTTTAGTCATTACTATTTATTTTCAATCAAAAATCATAAATCATAACCAATTCGAATATGCCCAAAATTAGTAGAACCCGGAGTGTTCGGCCTACTGTCTCCTGCTTCTCGTCAGAAGCTGGGAGCTGGAGCCTGCCCAAACAGGCACTATGAGCAAAGTGAAACGGACTCCAAAGTCGTGCCTTCTGGTGTTGCAGTGTCGAGATTGAAGGTAGGTATCGACAGGTGGGCCCCGATATCTTGGATTTAGTAGATAGGCCCACCGAGCAGTGGTTGAGATTGGGTAACCACTATTGGGTTTGGGGTTCACTCAATCGTTGGCAATTCCCATTGGTTGCACCTGCCTTCATCAAAGTATTCTTAAGAAACAAACATTAGAGAGCACTAACTGTTGCGTTCAGTTTCAGATATTCTAAGGCAGTTTGGATCATATCAATATAAATATGATGTGACTAGACTTCCTTGAGCTCCTTCAGTTGATGACTTGATGCCAAGCTCAACACTTGAAGGAAAGATCATCCATGGGGTCGCTAAAGATGTCCTCCAAAGTGGCGGTTACTTCTCAAAGAAAGGTCAGAAAAGTGCTCGACTTTCACACTAGATGTTCCCTCTAACACGAGGTAATTCCCAGATTAACTTGAAAGAGTGCATTACAACCTAATCAAAGATCAAACCAATGATTCAGTTAGTAAAGTTCATGTAAGCCAGAAGCAAACTGCCCAGCTGCTCTACTCACATCACATGGCACATTGCTCTACTTCAAAGTATACGATCCCAGATGTGCATCAAGGGTCCACCTCTTGAACATGCAAAAATCCAAATATTCACAGTTAAGATCAAGTGTAGAAGCTTGAGTGGCTGAGTGCACATCCCTTTCAAGTAGGTGGGGTGGCGCAACTCAGCTGAGCTTGCACCGATGGAGACTGAGAACATTAGATGAATCTAACACAACACACTCTTGTGTTCACAGTCAGCCACTGCTTGCCTGAAAACCGCAAGCCACCTCAACAGGCACAAGAGGCTGCGTGCATCAGAAAGTCGAGGATAGCAGGTACATACTACTGGTTGGTTCTGATCTGGCGGTGCCTTTTTTTCTATTTTGCGGCGCTGCGTAGCAAATTGTTTGGCGTTCTTCTCCACTCAGTGTAACCAATGAGATATCTTTTGATAAGTCTATAATCCCCATCCTTCGGTTTCTTAGTGCAACTTCCCTACTACTAGTAGGAGGTTAAAATGAGTTCACATGCAGGATGTTAGAAATAGTCCCACATGAATTGTAGGAAAAGAGAAAGCACAACTTATAAGTGTGAAGGAGTCTCCACCCATTGGACTAGTCTTTTAGGGGGAGAAGGCCTAATACCACTTATAAAGTTGTTGCTTGAAGGGCTTATTTGCAGGCAGCCCGTGGGCTCAGGTGCGCAGGGTGTGTAGCCCATTTAAGACCTGGGGACTAGGAAGTGAACCTGGTTGGACCTGGCTGGGTGTCAGGGTCCGGATCCGACAAGTGGTATTAGAGCCTAGGCGCCTAACATCTCCCAGGAGTACGGTGTGCATAATCCATATGTGAGGGGGAGATTGTTATGAATAGTCTCACATGGATTGTGGAAAAGGAGAAGACACAACTTATAAGTGTGAGAGAGTCTCCACCCATTGGACTAGTCTTTTGGGGAGAGAAAGCCCAATACTACTTATAAGGTAGTTGCTTGAAGAGCTTGCTTGCGGGCAGTCTGTGGGCTCAGGTGCGTGGGGGTACGTAGCCTATTTAAGATCTGGGGACCAGGAAGTGAACCTGGTTGAACTTGGCAGAGTGTTAGGGTCCGAATCCGACACAGGATATCTAGCCTGAAATCATACAGCTGGAAGCTCCCTAATAACAAAACATGATGGGGAACCAGAGATTGCCACTAGATGTTGATATTTGCAAATAAAAGCTCCACAACACGTAAGTCTTTTCACCATTAGCGTTGTTGGGAGGTTATGGCACCTCTTCCCAAAATCCCAACAGCCATAAACGATTCCTACATAGCAAAATAGCATGTCGGGAATGATTGGATGGATTGTAACAACCATTAGATATGCATATTTGAAATTTCACATTTCCACGAGAGTTTTAATTGCCTGTAAAAAAACAGCTGTAAGACAGGACATATGGCTTTACTTTTACAATATCCGAAAACAAAACGAGACCAAACTTTCTAAGAGCAAATAAATTGTTAAAACATAGAATTTAGAATTTTTCATAGAATAAAGTACATGAGAGCAGGTGAAAATAACATTGTGTAAATTAAGCTCAGTTACTTGAGTGCAAAGTTTGCTACCCAAAAACTATTACCGTCATTTCGGCCCTTCCTTTACTGAACAATAAGCAAGTAAATAGTTGACCTCTCTATTCCCAAGTTTCATGCCTAAATTATCCACTTCCAGATGTGCAGCAGAAGTATAACAGTTAAGGTTAGTTAAACAACCAGCACAGGATACAACTTCAGAAGGAAAATAACTAGTTAAGCAAAATAACTTGTATCAGAGACAACAAATATAAAAGTGCTCCTGAGCACGTTATACTTGCTATATAGTATTTCTCATATCGTTTTGAAATGGGAGCAAATAGCTTACCTTGGCTATTGCTGCGTCTTTTCTTCAATACAACAGTAACTTGCTTAGGGGCAAGCAGAATTGGAACCCTTGGTTTTCTGGCTTCCTAACTTTTTGGTGCATGATTGACAAAGCTTCCCATGAGTCACAAATAGACAATTCAAATCAAACTTCAGATCATCAGGAATTTTATTCCTCAGATGAACATATGTCTTCTCCCTGCTAGCTGTTGCAGGAACCCAACCCATAGCCTTCGTAATGCGGGGTACCTATGGAAGAGCTCAGGGAGCAGCGGAGGTTCCGGAGGGCGTAGCGGTGGAATACCGGCGGTCGGGGCTTGAACCCCGCTCGGCGGCGTGAGGGAGCCGTGAGGCTAGGGCACACGCAGAACAGAGGAGGAGGAGATTTCCACAGGAGAAGCCTGCAACTAGAAGTTGCTCTGCTTGCTTTATTCAATCCCAGGTGAGGCTATTTATCCTCCCTAACAAATCAATCTAGAATCTAATGCTTATGGATAGAAAAGGTAGAAACCTAATGAGGGAAGGTCTTATGGACCCAGGACTCTTCTAATGTTCTTATGGACCCAAGACTCTTCTAATGGCCGGTTTGCACTTCTCCCGTGCGTTTCCTACGCTCATACGGGATGCCGGTCATAACATCTCTCCCTGCCTCCGCAAACAGCTCGTCCTCGAGCTGAACGTCGGGGTAGATCTCCTAAAAATGTGGCAGTTGCTCCCAGGTGGCGTCGTCGCTGGACATCCCGCGCCACTGGACCAAGACATGCCAAACGCCGCGGCGAAGCTGGGCACGGAGGACGCGCTCCGGAGCGGGCAGCAGTTGGCCATCGTGCGTAGGCGGCATCGGGGGCCTCGTCGACGGAGGATCGCCGTGGAACGGCTTTAGCAGCCCCACATGAAAGACATCATGAAGTCTGGAGCTTTCCGGAAGCTGGAGACGGTAGGCCACCTGGCCGATCTGCTCCAGGACCTGGAACGGTCCCGCGTAGCGTGGACCGAGCTTCCCCTTGGGCCGGGGCTCCAATGTATGAGCCGGTCGGTGGAGGAGACGCAACCACACCCAGTCGCCCACCGCAAACTCCAAGTCGCGATGGTGGTCGTCGTAGTAGCGCTTGGCGTACTGCTGCGCCTGGAGGAGGCGATCGCGGACCATTGCGAGAAAGTCATCACGGTTGCGCAGAAGAGCGTCCACCGTGTCAGTCTTGGCCGCACCGCCCGGGTACGGCAATAGTGGTGGAGGAGGCCGGCCGTAGACCACCTGGAAGGGAGTCGTGCGCAGCGCGGTGTGGAACGAAGTGTTGTAGCAATACTCTGCCCATGGCAGCCATTCGACCCAAGCGCGCGGCCGATCCCCCGTGACGCAGCGTAGGTACATAGCAATGACCTTGTTGACGACCTCTGACTGGCCGTCCGTCTGGGGGTGAAAGGTAGAAACCTAATGAGGGAAGGTCTTATGGACCCAGGACTCTTCTAATGTTCTTATGGACCCAGGACTCTTCTAATGGCCGGTTTGCACTTCTCCCGTGCGTTTCCTACGCTCATACAGGATGCCGGTCATAACAACCTATTACAGAAATATATGTCACCACACATATTTCATGCACACTAAACACTAAACTAATGCCCGGAGGTGGACAACTGGCAAATAAAGATTCACATACATGAGTATCTACCGGAAAATCATCCTTTTGAAGATAGAACATCAGCAGACATGCCACCTGTCATAACATGCATAAGTTAGAAAAAGTCATGGGTCATGTGCTTGTTTACTCCAGCAGCCTAACGTGGTCAGAAAGTCATACAACTAAAAAAATGGGATTAAATCATTAAACAAGTATTTAAAGAGCATAAGCAGATAGTTGATCATGAACATTCACAATACATTGTTTTGAACAAGGCTGTTTGAGTTCCATTGTTGTCGACGATCTAATGGTTGATTTTATGTAGTGAGGGAAGGTTATGATCGAGAGGTCATGATGCATCAACCAGACTTTAGTCTGGACCGTAGCCTTCCCTCACTACTTCATCAAATTGACTATTAGATCGTCGACAATTGTGGAGCACAAACTACAAAAGCTTAAATTGACAACCCCAGCAATGGTTGTAACTAACATTAAGTAAGAACAAAAGGTTTAGAATCATTGTACTCCATATGTAAAAGCCTAGAAGCTACATGTCATCACTGGACAGCTCCCAATCACCTGTACGTTTTTGTTAATCATTCATTACAAGGACAAAATTTATTGTTGCTGGCTACTGCCAGCCACAGCAAAGCAATAGTTAAGCTCAACCAATGCAAACATAAATCTCTCCCATCATCGTGCAAGATTAACTCTTTTTTTTTTAATTGCAACCATTTTAATGACAACAAAAGGCATAATGTCTTGACTGTTTTCATATATCATGGCGTCAAAATTACTCCTTTTAAGAACAACCCACATTTGCGGTGTAATAGCACTAAAAATGCAATAGGGAAGAAATACATGGAATGAAAACATTCCATGCGAGAATGAAAACATTGCTGTCAGGCCCATCGGCTTTTAGGTTGCCGAATAAAAGTAGCGCTCATTAAGGTTCCCAGACCGTCTAGGGACGGTCGGCACCGTCTCGCGTTTGGGTTCTCATCATCCGGAAGGAAATTCCATTATTACTTTTTTCTGACTTACCTCGTGTAGTAGAAAAGCCTTTAATCAGAGCAGAACCCACCCTTATACCAAAATGCCCTTAAGGCAATTAGCCACAAGAGGAGGGATGAGGCAAGGGTAGTCTGGATAATGCACTAAGCCAGGGGAGAGAGAACTAGCCAACCATGCCCTTAAGCAAACGTAGCACAAACCTCAATCCCACTTCACCTCTCCACAGAGAGCTAGCCACAACCAAACCAAGGTAAAGGCAAGAAGCCAAGCCATTCTACTCTCTTCTTACTTCCCTTTGGCCAACAATAGAGCAAATCCAAGAGAGCAAAGCTAGAGCCTTGCTCGGCTACCAACAAAACCAAGCCAAGTAACATTTCACTATTCCTTCCTCAACCGATAGCAAGCCAGCCGAGAGGAAGAGAAGAGGAAGAGGGAGCAAGGAGGAGAGGAGGCCCAACTGAACCGCAACACGGTTGTCCTCGTCGTTGTCCACGAACCTTGCCTTCCTCAACTCGGCAGCAAGTCGATGCTAAGTAAGCCTCCATTCTTCCCCCAACGCATTGGCGGCGAGCCCGTAGCACCACGTGCGCCCTTGAATGGCAGTGCATGCTCCCCGGCGCATGCACTCCACCAAGTCCTGACACGGCGGCCACCTTGAGCCTTCCCAGCTGTGTGTTCCCAAGACTAGATCAAGGAAAAGGAAGTAGCTAAATCAAAAGCACAAAAGTAAAGAGAGGGGAAGAGTGAACCAGTGATGCCCAAAGCTCATGGTGGTGGCAGTTGGAGGCATAATGGTTGGAGGTAGCAAGCTCCTGGTCGGCTGCGTGCTGCGGCCGGAGAGCCCAAGGGAGGTGACGATGCCGGTCTGGGTGGCCAGCGGTTAGCATAGCGACTGGGAGGCTAAGACCGAGGGGGATGCGGTAAGGGACCAACGGCCGGTGGCCAGCGGCTCGAGGGATGGCCGCGCCCCACATCCAATCGGCAGAGAGGAGAGAGAGAGGAAGAGTAATAGAGAGTGAGGGGGAAAGGTTGGGGGCGGCGGAGGAGCTATCAACGGTGAGCTTCGGGCTGGCGATGCCCAAGCTCAGTCGTACGCCACCGCGTCACCTGGGAGAAGCTAGGTCTTTCGACCGAATGAAGAGAGAGGGTGCTAGAGAGAGGAGGGGAATGGGTAAGGCCGATTCGGTCGAATCAAAATGAAGGTGAGAGAGAAAGAAAAGAGAAAGAGAAAAGAAGAGAGAAGAAAGGGAAAAAGAGAGAAAAAAGGGGAGAAAAAGAAAAGAAAAATGGGGGTTTGGTACCTGCGTGACGGGTCCTTAACCCTAGGCATTTTATGTCAGAGTCGGGTTACGCACGTAGAGTTGTTGTTGCTCGCTTAAGCACTGGATTCGATATGATGGTTAAATCGGGTTGATGTTTGTATAGGTGGAGGTCCTGGGTCAGAGCCATCCACGCATCGTCCCCGAGGCTAACCAGGCAAGTGCATGGTAAAGCGGTAAATTCGGGTAGTGTTTGCTGTTAGTTGAATGTTGAGGCATTGCTTACCATGATATGATAAGTTAACTATTTCTGGTTACATGATAAGAAATGATGAATGACGATTGTTGAGACATGACATGTTGATATGCATAAATGGAGAACTTGCATTGCATACTTGTCATGAAAAGAGATAGTTTTGTGGTATCATTGGTCCACTTTGTGTGGACGCTCCACGGGAGTGGAGATTGAGGTCCATGTATGAAAATAACGGGCTATTGCGATCCCTGTATGAAAAAGGATGGACTTGTGATCCTCGGATGGAAACAGGGCGGGCTTTCGCTTTGCTATACCGGTATAGGCTAGAGAGATAAGAGAAAAGTGCATGTGCATATGAAATTGTATTATGACAGAGAATAGGTGCAAATGCATAATGATTGGTTGATAAGAACTTAAAGAAATTAAATGGAAATAAGTGGTTATTGAAACTGTGATGGTTATGGACTGATTCGTGAACCCGTTATTTACTGTTTTGCTTTATACTTGCTGAGTCTTTGGACTCATCCTTGCTTTGTTGTTTTTTAGGTGACTGTTGAGGACGTCATGCACGGGCGGGAGTAGCACATGAATAACTTCACGTACTAGCAGTACTTCGTATATTAGCTTTTGGGTAGCATGTTAAAACTCCACTAGTATGCTAGAATAGTTGCTTAAAATGCTATGTTGTAAAGTGGTCGCTGCATTATGAATAAAGTAGAGTTTGCTTAAAATAACTAGCAGTTGAAAAAAAAGGTAAAAATATGTAATGGTGGTAGCATTCCGGGCCTAGAGGATGGGCGGGGTGTTACATACAGTCTTTAGTTAAAATCTTGGATTTAAGCTAATAAATACTAAAACAACCCTATGAATAACCCGCGTTGCCTTTTGATCACTATCTCATGACTCTCATGAGCTAACTACTCCTATGTAAACCACCACTACTTCCCACTTGTTGCTAGCTTTCATCTTTTACAAGTTTAGAACAAATCAAAAGGCACTCTCTTTACTTTACCATGACTTGCATCAAGCTATGCAAAACTCCAACACCAAAGAAGCAAATTCACTGAAAGAACAAAAAAGTTATCGAACTCACGGTCTTTGGCCTGATCCCTTTGAATTGCGAGAGCTCCCTCTTCACCTCATCCATTGAGTTCACATAGGTACTCGAGGCAAATCTTGCCCCTCCTCTCCCTCACACCCCGCAGCATGGCCCGGAACCTTGCCCAGGCCCCCGCACCGGATGACGCCATCCAGCCTCTTCCCCTCCCTATCCACCACCTCCAAAACAAAACAAATCAGGAATAAGAGACCGTTAGGAGTGAAAGTTTCTAGAAACTTTGAGAAGGGGCCTGGTGGGTAGCCATTGGCTCATCGCTACCTACCTGGTCCTAGGAGGGGAAGGTGGACTTGACTCTTGAGGGAGGTAAAGGCGCGGTGGGAGATGGCATCAGTGGTGTTCTGGGAGAGGAGGGTTGCGATGAGCCCATCGAGGACAGTGGGGGCGGACCCTACGGGTGAACCTTATGTCAAAATTTTGGGATTCTTTTATGTTTCAGACTATTGAACTGGTATCAGGCTTGGACAGCTGAGATTGGAGGCTGATCGAGCGGCTTAGCTAATTATTAAAGACGCCACCGACTTTATTGGCCCAAAGATTCAGTTCGATGGTTTGGTCCAAAGGGAAAACCTGTTCTGGATCGTTCAATGTGCATTCAACGGCCAGAAGCGATTAGCTTCTCTAATTGCTAGTTAACCATGCATTTTGTCGGCATTGTTTATTTTCAATTGTCATTAAGACTTTGCCTAATGCGGTAGCTTGTATAAAAGGCTTGTAAGACCTTATTAAGGGATTATCGAATGATATGAAAAACCCTAGTCACAATATCTTAGCACAGCTTAGAGTCTCTACTATTTTTCTTAGTTTTCTCTTGCTCGATCTCATTTTTTTGTATGATTTCGGATCCTTGCATTTTGGGTTCTAACATTCTAGTATCAGAGCTACCGATTCTTGGCTGAGAGGTGGATCTAGGTCTTGAGTTGGTGAGGGTTTGGAAGTAGTGTTGTTGTCTTCCTGTAAAATTCTAGAATCACTCAAGCTAGTGAATCCTTGAGGAGAATCAATGAGGTTTGAGTAGATCTGAAAGGTTCAGTGGGTGTATTGCTCACTCTGTAAAATCCCTGGTCGGATCTACCCAAATCGGAAATACATTGAAACAACATATTTTAGCCTCCATGCATAATTCGGCTTTGGGGGGGACACTCCAGAGAGAGAGAGAGAGCTACTTATCAAAGGGTTAAACTATTGTTCTATTGGCCTAGGTTGAAACAAGAAGTAATTACATATGTTAAGCATTGTGCAGTGTGCCAAGTCAACGAAGAGGAGCATGTACCTTACCCTGGACTAGGGCATCTCCAATGGGTCTATAGCAGCTATCTACAAGAGAGTCCATGTCATCAACTGTCCTACGTGGAAGATATTAAATGAAGAAAGAGAACGCAGCTCTCTACAGCTCTAGAGATAGTCTATAGCGCCAAACGAGGCAGCCTCCATAAATTCTGTGTGTGCATGTAAGCATCAAATAGCTATCCTTATAGATAGTTCTTTAAAATGCTAACTTTAGTGTGTACTATATAGATGATGTGGAAGTCTTATAGTTAGTTGCTAGCTATAACCATTGGAGATGCCCTAACCAATACCCATATCAGATATGGCCTAGATCCATATCTCTATGGACTTCATTGAAGGACTTACAAAATCTAGGTGTAAGGATGTGATCTTAGTAGTAGTAGATAGGTTTACTAAATATTCACACTTTATTTCCATGAGTCACCCATTCATAGTGCAAGATGTAGTTAAGGAATTTATTGATCATGTCTTTAAACTCCACGGTATGCCGGCTATGATCGTCACAGATAGAGACAGGATCTTCACTAGTCATTTATGGCAGGAGTTATTCAAAACCATGGGAGTTAAACTGAGACTTAGCACGGCTTACCATCTAGAAACCGATAGCCAAACTGAGAGGGTCAATCAATGTGTTGAGTGTTACTTGAGGTGTATGGCTTTTGCAAATCCTAGAAAGTGGTAGAGCTAGTTGTCGACTATGGAATGGTGTTACAACACTAGTTTCCACACATCACTGAAGGAGGGGGAAATGTCAGAATTTGGGGATTCTTTTATGTTTTAGACTATTGAACCGGTATCAGGCTTGGACGGCTGAGATGAGAAGCTGAGTTTGGAGGCTAATCAAGCGGCTCAGCTAATTATTGAAGACATCGTAGACTTCATTGGTTCAAAGATTCAGGGCCTGTTTGGGACTGCTCTGTTCCAGTTTTTCCAGCTCTGCTCCACCAACTCCACCATGGAGCAGCTCCACGGTGGAGTTCTTGGAGCAGGTGGTCTTGTTTGGCACGCAGCTAGCTCCAGCTCCAGGAATGTGAGGTTTCCCTGAGAAAGGTCCAATGTGCCTTTGAATGATGTTTGGTGTATGTTTTGATGTCTGCGGAGCATATGTAACTGAATTTTTTTGTTGCCAATTGAAATATGATGTAAAATATTATAATCGCAATTAATTTATTCGAGAAAACCCAAAAACAAATATTTTGGTCAAATAATTCCATCCTTTTGTCCCATAAATTGCAACGTGCATGATAGATAATTAACAAAGTCCATCATTCGAATACAAATAATTGTCCATACTCCACGCATCAGCCTATGTTGAGCAACTTTAGCAGCAGACATCTCTATGGCACTGTCAACGAATTTCACATCACTCCAGTGTCATGCAATGCAAATAATGCCTGACAACAACCATGTTACTGTCAGGGTCTCCAATACAACGTATCCTTCAGAGTTTTTAAAATCTGAAAAAAGGATTAATTAAAGTAAGCCCAAATGTTACTGAATTCAACAACCATGTTACTGTCAGGGTCTCCAATACAACCTTTAACAGAAGAAAGAACAAGCATGATAACTAATGGGGTGTTTGGATTAAGGGATCACTCCATCCTAGAATGGACCTGTACTCTGGAATACTTATAATGACTCAAGCATGGAGGGGAGAAACAAGAGCCCCTGAGGACAAAAAGTTATTGACAGCTGCACTGTGTCCAATGAATGAAGCTAAGCATGCAGATGCAGTCACCGCCGAAAAGGCCTAGCCTACAAAACTGCCTTGTTTATTTTCTGAATGAGATACTTGTACAGACAACTATGGAACAGAACCGAAAATTCAATATATGCATGTCCACGAGTGATGTTCGAATGAATGACCATAACTCATAAGAGTTAGGAAACAACAATGCTAGAATGTGCATATAGAAACTGCCAAGCAGGAATCCAATTCAAGTCTCATTCCTAAATATGCAACCTAAACACTATCAATCTTTCTGCTAGTAAAGAAGCTCGATGAAAAGATTTCCCTTCAGCAAACCAGAGCAAGGTAGATATTTCCTATTGTAGGATATTTTCCCAAAATTTTCACTATGGTGTTGTCATATGAATTGGCAGTAAATTCCATGCAAACGTTCAAAAACTATTCTTGCTTGATACCTGCGCAGCTATTTAGCAGATAAAACACATAATGACAGTTAAAAATGAAACATGGGGACTGAAGATCTCCACATCGAAGTCCAGTAAGCCGAATAACCTCAGCGTCTTCAATATCTCTGAATATATCAAGGAAAGCATTGCAGCTGATCCTGATCGGCATGTCAAAACCTGACCATTGTACACAACAAAAACAACATTAGAATGTATGAACCACACATAAGGCAATCACATGAGCATGTATACAGAGCAGAGAATGCGGACTCAGCCATACCAAGTCAAGATATAACGTGTGCCCGTCGGACGCTCCATTTGCTCTTCGAAACCCCTGAAATGGAAGTTTGTTACATATTAGCACACAAATCCATCGTACAATTAGAGGGTAGAAAGAAATTCGCTAGAATTTAATCAAGGAATTGACATTACATAAGCAGAGTCTCAGACCAAACCATACTAAAAATGTGCTCATGCAATTGTTCATATTTACCCAAAAATGTTACAAGGTCACATGAATTTCAGTGTAGAATTTACCTTGTGGACGTAGAGGTAGCGGTCGAGGAAGACCTCGGGCGGCGCGCCGGAGGGCGGGAGGTACCCTGCGGAGAGGAAGCCGGTGGAGAGGTCGTCGAGGCGTTCGATGAAGGCGTCACCGGGGAGTGGGACGGAGGAGTGCGAGACGAGCGAGTCGTCCTCGGCCGCGACGCAGAGCGCGCGAGGTCGGCACCGCGGCTGATGGCGATGCTGGTCTCCGCGTTGACCAGCGTGATCCTCCCGACCTGCCTCGTGAACCCCTCCCGCGCTGCCCTGGCGTGCTCGGTTGATACCCCCGCGGCGTCGAGCGAGTCGTGCAACACCATCCGCGGGAGCCCGCCGCCGCCCCCGTCATCCACGCTGGCGCAGGCACAGAAGGAGGACGAGGCTGTCCCCCGCCGCCGCCGCAGCTTGCCTCCGGACGCGGGGCCGATAGCGGAGGGCGGAGAGGAAGAGGGCGGCGCGGGTGGGGAGGAGAGGAGCGGCGCGGGTCTCCGCTCTTGGTGGGGAGGAGAGGAGCGCGCGGGTGGGTGGGGAGGACAGAAGCCGCGCGGTGGGTGGGGAGGAGAGGAAAAAAAACAAATCGGTACAGAGGAAAAGTAATGGCAGTGGTGGGTAATTTTCTCCCAACTCCATGAGGAGATACAAAACTTCCGTTTCTGGAGTACCCCTTGAGGAGCTCCAGAACAAACGTGGAGTAGGCCTTCAACTCCAACTTTTTCTTGGAGCAGAGTTCTTGGAGTTTGACCCATTTGGCTAGACAAGTTTGGAGCAGAGTTGAAAAAACTGAAGCGGAGCAGTCCCAAACAGGCCCTGAGGGAAAACCTGTTCTGGATCGTCTGATGTGCATCCAATGTCTAGAAGCGATTACCTTCTCTAATTGCTAGTTAACTGTGCATTTTGCTGGCACTGTTTATTTTTAATTGTCATTAAGACTTTGCCTAATGCAGTAGCTCGTATAAAAGGCTTGTAAGATCTAATTGAGGGGATTATCGAATGATATGAAAAACCCTAGCCGCAATATCTTAGCATAGCTTAGAGTCTCTACTATTCTTCTTAGTTTTCTCTCGCTTGATCTCATTTTTGCATACGATTTCGGATCCTTGCATTTTGGGTTCTGACACCTTATCCTCAGGCGAGCGAATGAGGTGGAATGGCGCAAACTCGTCTGGGAAGCAGTGGAAGGCGAGGAGGGTGTCACGGACGGCAAGGCATTGGGTAGGGGAGGGGGAAGGGTAGGGCTCCAGTGAGGGCTTGTGCCTCGCTAGCAAAGCCAGAGGCTTCTATTTGGGCTTACGGGTCATCTCCCAGGTTGCGTCGTGGCGGTCGCTAGGGCTGGCAAAAAAGCTCGGGCTCGTGAGCCAGCTCGGGCTCGGCTCGGGCTCGTGAAGGCTCGGCTCGGCTCGTGAATGAAACGAGCCAAGCCGAGCCAGCAAAAAAGCTCGCGGTCTAAACGAGCCGAGCCCGAGCCAGCTCGGCTCGGCCCAACTGCCGATGGCCCAATGCCTCCTCATCTTCTCCCGGCCTCCACCACTCACTCCACTGTCCACTCGGCTCTCTCTCCCTCTCTATTTCCTGTCTCTCCGCTCACGCGGTCACGCCGCGCGCCGCCTCCCTATTTCCTTGCCCCGGCGGCCGACGCCTCTCTTCGGTTCCTCCGCGCCGGCCTCTACTCCGGTCTCCGATCTCCGGCCTCCGCACTCCCCTACGCTCGGCCCTCTCTCTCTCTCCTTCCCGGACTCCCGTCGTCGCGCCTTGGCTCCTCCTCACGCCGCTGCGTCGCACCGGTGAGGCTTCCCCCTCTCCTGCGCCTCCTTGCCCGTCGGCGCTGCTTGGTGAGTCACGGCCCCACCGCTCCCTCCTTGCCGCTCGGCGCCGCCTCCCGCGCCTCCTTGCTTCTCGGCGCCGCGCCGCCGCCTGGTGAACCCCGGCCAGATCCGGTCGATCTGGTGCTTTTTCCCCATCTCTCACCCCGATCTATCGGTTTTGGCTTATTTTTGTGTGGTTTTGCCTGATGGATAGGTTGGGACTTGGGAGGCGGGTGGCCTCGGACCTCGGCTGATTGGCGGTCGCACGCAGGCTACGCAGCCGCCGCCCTATTCGGTAAACCTCTCCTCCCCTCTTCTACCTCTGGTGATATGCTTGGCTAGTTGGCTTGGTGCCTTGGTCCCATGTGCTCTACTGAGGATGAATGGCTTATGGTTTCTAGTTCAATGTTGGCTATACTGGATGAATGTAGTATGTTGATGTGAATCTTGTGGGTTTACCTTTACTGGTGGTTGATGGACTGGTGGCGAGAAGGGATTAGGGCTGGTTGCGGTCGCTTGCCCTCGGTGGCTGACTGGCTGTCTTCTCTGTTGGTTTCACATTGTTGGCTCGCGAGCCCGCTCGAGCTGGCTCGAGCCACATCACGAGCCGAACCGAGCCCACAAAAAAGCTTGATATCCTAACCAAGCCGAGCCGAACCGAGCCTCTATTCCACCAAACTTTCACGAGCCGAGCCGAGCCAGGCTTGGCTTGGCTCGTTGCCACCCCTAGCGGTCGCCGGCAAGGCGGGTGGAGACGATGAGAAATGGAGGTGGGGATGGGCCGGGCTTGTGCTTGAGTTGGAGAAAAATGTGAGGCCTGGAGTTGTCATGAATTATAGGCCAGGCTGTAAGTGGGGCTTTTTTTAGACTAAAGGTTATAGGTCCAGATTTATTAAAAAGATAATTTACAACTCTTTTTGGAAAGATGGGATTGGCGAGTGAGAACAAAGCCCATAGTATTTATCAGGCTAACTCACCAGATTTGGCCCGTTTGGAATAGAAATTTCATAAGAATCAGTTTAATTCTCACATGGATCATTGAAACTTCCTATGTTCCAAGAATGCCCTTTCAAAGTTTTTTGACAAGTCTATTTAGGCTTGTATGGCATCTATGTGAATATGTGATCACCATTTAAGTCATGGAGTAAGAAAATTTTTGATTTTTAAAAAGGAAATGACGGCTAGTGTTTCCTGGATATTTGATTTGAATATGGCCAATATGGATTTACTGAAGCATTCAGGGAAAAAAAAAACAGGAGATTTGAAGACATTTGTGGTAGGAACCATGGTGCTCGACAACTTTGGGCATGAAGGCAGCCAGGCAGCTAGCTAGCCATTCATCTTTCTCGATGCTAATCAGCCTACCTTCCTTGCTTTCCAGCGCACTCGAAAGGATAATATAGCATTACAGACTACTACTAGTATTATTGCAGAAGGAACAGGATCATGCTAAGACCTTTTCAACTGCATTCTCCTTTCTCATCTCAAAAACAAAAAGGGAGGGCAAAAGAGAAAGAAATGAATCGGCAAGTTGAACTTCTCCGCGCTTTTGCTTTTCTTTTGCACAACTGCACATACCTGGCTAGCTAGCTAGTTGGTTTAGGAACTTCACATTCGATGAGAAATAGGAAATGTTGGACAATCAGTTAGTTGTACCAGCGGCTTAACTTCTGTAAACTAGCGCATTATATATGCTAGCTAAGCATTTGTTGTTTTATGTACAAACTGCTAAGTAGGATTAGCTACCTCGTTTTTTTGTCTTTGGCCTCAGTAGCTAGGAAGCACCGATACGCGTCAACACTGCCGTATGTGTATGCGATACGTATCCGATACAACGATATGATCCGATACATGGCGATATGGTATCGGTAGAATATCGACGAATTTTAGCTGAAAAAATAAAAAAAATACCCTGATACGGCTCCGATATGATGCGATACGGCCGCGATATGTCAGCCTAATTGAATCTTGACCAATATAGAAGACGGCCCAATAGCCCGAAGGCCCGAATGCTCACGCGGCCGCCCTACATCCCGAGCTGCTGGCCAACCAAACTCCCGAACCCTAATCCTCAACGCATTCGCATCCCCTAGCACATTCATGTTCCTCCTCAGTCGCCGCTGCCGCCACCACCACTGGCTGGAAGCTGCCGCTGGCAACGCTTGGTGGTCCGCTGCTCCTTCGCCGCCACTCGCAACGCCTGGTGGTCCGTCAATCCCCGTCAATCCCGTTGCCTGGAGGTGACCTCACTGCCGCCGCCTCTCCCGCCGCCAGCGCCTGGAGATCCGCCATGTCCTCGTCGTCGCCGCCTGGCTCACCAACCTCTAGGTACTATCCGACCTCCAGTGGGTTTCTTGGTTCCCTCCAGGTTAGCCACCTCTCCCGCCGTTGCCCCACCGCTCCCCCTACTCCCGCCGCTCCCCTATTCCTGCCCCACCTCGGCTCCTCCCATTTGCGCCCGTGGTGCCAATGGGAGGAGCCGGGGCGGGGGCGGGAGCAGGGGAGCGGTGGGAGTAGGGGGAGCGGTGGCGAGAGTGGCGGGAGCAGTCCAATGCCATGTGATGTGGGTGCTCTAATCATGTAGAGGTCTTTGAAGCCAAGGAGAGCTTAAAAAAGAGAAAAGAAATCGCATGTGGCAAGTGCTTGCTCACGTAGTTCAACAGAAGTTAAGGGTTCTAGAAGAGTTAACTGCAGTGTAAAATAATAACCTTCAAGGGCAACGAGTGATAATTGAGCTACCTCACAAAGTCATTGTTTATGTAGAAACTATAAAGAACTTCCAGCTTGAGGATGGATTTTTTGCTACTCAATGACATATTTGAGAGGCTGGATTAGATTAAAAGGGTGTTGTTCTGATCGCCCTGATGTCACAAGTCTTCTGGGTTAAATGCAAATGAACTGATATATATCATTAATGATTGTCTGATTGATATCCTGTAGACTGTAGAGTTCATTGCTAAGTAAAGGAGTTTGTTGATTTTGTGTGATCTCTGCTATTCATTCTCGATGTAAGACTTGCAACTCTAGAATGTGGATTTTGGATAGATGGTTGTCTATGGTGCATTGGTGCTACTAATAAATGATCTCAATATTTATATAGTGGTAAATATTAATTATTTTGTGGTGTTTAACTATATACTACCATGGTAATTATTGTTTGCTATTTTGAAACTGTACCACTTGCTGTTTTAGGAGATGGATCCAATTGATCTAAACACCAAGCCATTGTGGAAGTATGTTGATATTCTAGAGAAATTTACAGGTGGTGGAGAAAATACGCGATTCAGATGCAAGTATTGTGCTTGGAAATACTATGGAAGCTACTATAGAATTAAAGCACACTTACTTAAAATATCGAATGCCGGCATCAGAATATGCCCAAAGTGACAATAGCTATCCTTCAGCAGCTTCAGAGTGGAAGTTGATGAGGATAAAGAAGAAAACTAGTCTGTAGCATTCAATTCATCAAGATAATCTCAGTTCTCCCTCTCTCATAGACTATTTATAATTTTTTATTTTCAAACATATATATATATATATATATATATATATATATATATATATATATATATATATGCCGTATCGACGTATCCTTGTTTTTTAGAAAATATCATATCGTCGTACCCGTATCACGTATCGGGACATCCTAGCTCAGCAGAGAAATGAATTCATGTCCAATTATGTACTCCAGTTGGTAAACAACTAACAAACTTTAGAAGTTGTACTTGTACAGAAGTCGTCTCAAACCAAAGAGGGAGAACAAGAACTAGTGAGTTGCACCAGACGGTTAAGAACTTCTTAAACACTTAGTTTTATCGAACTCCATCGTGCTTAATTAACCCGAGAACACCTGGCAGAACCAATTATTGTGCTTAAGTTAACATTACTCCAATGACAACGAAGTGTTCCCCATATCATTCTCTCTTGGAGAATTGAACGAAATGCCATCGACACCTGTTATATTGACGCAAACATTAAGATTTAGGAGCCCTAATTTGGTTTTGAAGAGCATTCTAAAAGCCGGGTCTACTGCTGCAAGGGAAGCTAGACCGCCAACGAGAATATCTTTAGCTTGCACATTAATCTCAATGTGTTCATCATTAATCTCGATATATAATTTTCCTAGCTCTGAATATAGACATTAATGCAACAAATTAATGTCAATGGCTTAGTGCTCTTGCACAGATGCTGGAGCCTGGAGATATGTCCAGTGACCTTTTTCTTTGCGAACCCCCTGTGTCCAGTGACTGACAGAAAGCGTTCGTTCAGGCATAGATCTCACCACGATGAGATGTTGGATCAAAAGAAGAGAGGGTATTTTATGAGCTAGCAAGGGACAGACCGCAGAATCTGTGAGTTGATAATCAAGACATTAACAAATACCGCGGGGGGGGGGGGGGGGGGGGGGGGAGAAGGCAGTACCAGACAACAGGTACCAATTCATTTTTTTATAAAAGAGCTAGCAATCTTTGTCAATTACAAGCAAAGTTTAGAAAAGATCAAGTAACATGATGAACATCCAAACAAGATTAGCAGCAGCTGGAGACAAAGTGTATATATACAACGCCCCCAAACAATATTGTTTGTGTGGTAGTATGATCAACACATCACATCTTCTATAATTCTCTTTCTTTTTTCTCTGTCGATAACGTACGCTCCATGTGACCGGATCCACCCTGACAGCAGCAACCGTTCGCCGGTGAGGTCAGTGCTGAGCAAATCATGCAGGTAAATTATTCCAAGAACAGCTGTTCTGTTCATAATTTCAGATCTTCAGGCCACTCTCTCTCTCCAGCACAAATTATGCCACAGGTCGTCCCTCGACATGTTCAGATCTTTGGCTCTTCATCGTGCTGCAGGTAGCAAGTCATCAGCATGCCTCCATTGCAAGGGAAGTTATCATGGAAGGATTGTAACGCCCCCCGTTTCCAGGGGCGCGTACGGACACGGCACCCCGCAACTATTCACGCATGAACAGTTATAGAGTGTCGCGCAAGAGTATACCATTACATGCCTACAACAAAAGTTCAGCATATATTTCACATACAGATTAACATCCATTTTCAACAGCGGGGCGTGCAAGCCCAAAGTATAATTACATTACAGAAGCTCCAAGATCCGCTTGAGCGCGGCCAAGACCTAAAGCCACGGATCCTCGTCGAAGAAGCGACCTTCCGGGACTTCCTCAACGGGAGGCAAACACCGTTCGTCTTGATCCTCTAAAGAAGGGCAAAAGCAAGCCGTGAGCCAATCAACCGGCTCAGCAAGTCCCAAAGGGACCCTAACTTATTACATGCACGGAACATCAAAGGAAGGGAGTATACTTGGTTTATTAATTTGAGTGGATGCAGTTTTATTTGCAAACATTTTTAGAAGACGGACCCAAAACTACTCCTCAAGAACTCAGGGGTTTTCCAACAAGAGTTCATTAACCAACCTAAACAAGTTAATCATGTACAAACTACTTAAACTTCGCTGCTGGAATCACCCAAGTGACACAGCTCCAATAACCGGGAGCACGGCGTATTCGAATACCATTTATTTGACTCTGCCAGAGTTTGCCTCAGCTTTACCCACACGATTTCTTAACTCCGCGTCCGGGTTAAGAAAGCCAGGTCGTTTCACTGCTCAACTCTTTATATAGGCTCTACCCGGTAGAATTCACTCGGTCTGGCTCGCTCACACACACACACACACAAAGAAAAAGAAAACGGTGCCCGCTTCGAGTGAACTCTACCGTTGTTAGGCACCCGCAGCACGGCCTGCCTAACCTTTGTTACCCAAACACCTACTCACAACACCTGTAGAGTTTCAATCGAGTTGAGTAGCTACTAAACCAGTGTTGACAAGTCAACTCCTGTGGTTGAGCGATCACCATGTCATTGCTTAGCGTAAGGGTCTGGTCCTTATATTTTTTCCTTAGGGGTCCGCAACCCCCTACCAGGTCCGCGACCTGCAACCTAGGGTAAGAGGCCGGGCGAAAACCGTCTTGCGGCGCACCGCAGCCCCCCTTACCCTATCCTGCGCATGCCGACAATCTCCGCCCTAGGGCACGGTGTCCCCATACCACCCTGCCCTAGAGCTGGGTTTTCCAAATTCTATTGGCCCGCAGCCACAACCTTATTAGAATAAGACTTGCACGATAATAATAACTCACAATTATCTAGAATAACAGATAATTAATCCTAGGGTTACAAAGGCATGGCTACGAGTTTAACATGGCATTTATCGGTGGTGGGGTTAACTATATAACATGTCATTCTAAACATTTTATTTTATTTTGAACTAACATTTCAGAACTAGCTCAATGCAAATAGCGTAATAACATAATTAAATAACATGGGTTGCAATATGATCAAAGGATTTGGGACTTGCCATCAATCCGAATGATTTCCGCTAGCTCGAACGAAGAACCTCCTGGTTCCTGAAACTGCACTTGAACTTCTGGAAACTCCGACACTAGCGCAAACACTGAAAATAACAAAAATCCGGCTTGAGACTAATCAAGCGAGGAAAAATAAACTATTTAAAAGGAGTAAAATGCATAAATCCTTCAAATGAATTTTAGGAATTTATCTGGAATAATTCTGGAGGAATGGAGGCAAAAATGGGTCAAGAATATTATTTGGAGCAAAGTGGTGAAGTTTGGGAATTTTTGGGATTTTCTGTGATTTTCTAGGATTTATTTGGATTTTCTGGATTTTAGAAATTAATAAATCACTGGAAAATCAAATGAACAGTGTCGGGCCGGCCACATAGCTACAGTGTGGCCTGGCCCGGGGAACGGCCCGCGCGGCCGCAGGCCAGCGCGGCCCACGGTCGCTCACCGCGCGCGCGCGGCTCGGGAAACAGGCCGGGGATGCGGCCCACTCCCGCGCGCACGCAGTCCGGATGGGCGACGCGCGTCCCAGCGGACGGAGGGGATGAGGCTAATGCGGGCGGCTGGGATGCGGTGTGGGGAAGATCGGATGGCGGTGAAGCGGTGAAGGCGAGCGAGGCGGGGAGCTGGATCGGGCGGCCGAGAGGGGACGAGTTTTATAAGGATCGGACGGCTGAGATGGGTTGCCATCCGGCGGTGGAGGTTAGATGACACAGGAGGGGACGGACAGCGGGGATGGGGCCACGTCTTCGTCTTCCTCCTCCCGCCGTGCGTGCGCGCCCGAGAGGCGGGGAGGGCGGCGCGTTTGTTCTCCGGCGAGGGTAGAGGCTTCCGGCGAGGAAGGAGGGTGCCAAGAGGTGGCGGGCGACAAGGTAAGTCCATTTTTGGGCTTAGTGGAGCTCGGGGTCAGTGGAGGGGGCTGGAGGCAGAAGGGGAAGAAACGGCTTCCCGGCGGCGAAGAAGGTCACCGGAGCCGAGAGGGGTCGATCGGGGGCAGTTACACGGTCACTGGGGTTGGCGCTCACAATGGCGAAGAGGGTGGAGGCTGGGGAGCGTCGAGGGAGGCTGGCCACGGGCGCACGGTTGAAGTCGACGGCGAGCTTCGGTGGCGGCGCTCCACAGTGGGTTCCCTGGTCGGAGGAGAGCACAAACATGGTCAGCGAGCTGAGGAGAAGCTCGGGGAGCAAGCAATCGGGGAATGGGGAAGGGGAGCGGAAGATCGAGCTACGGGGGTCGCCGGCGCAGGGGAGATGGCGGCGGAGCTTCGGGCGAAGAGGATCCAATCGGGAGCTCCTGGAGGCACTAGGGAGTGGCGGGATGTGAATGGAGGTGTTTGGGAGGTTTGGGGAGCAAAGGATCGGACGGGCACCGAGGGGGCTTTTATACTCCGAGCGGGGGAGGCGGAGCCTTAGCGGGAAGGCACGGGCGAGTGTGCCGGGTCAACAGGACTGGTGGGGAGTCTTCTCCGCGGGATGGAGGTGACGTCGGCTCTGCAGGGGAAGTAAAGGCGAGGCGACGGGAGCTGGGGAGCAGGTGAGCGGCGACACGGGCGGAGGCGCGTCCGCGCGGGGAGGGGAGGTGCGGTGACTTGCAGGTGGGGCCAGCGCAGAGGGGCGGCGACGCGTGGCGCAAGGTTCTGCCACCTTCGGGCCGGCGGGACGGGAGGGCGCGGGCGCGGGGAGCATCCGAGGGCGCAGAGGCGGTGCGGCCGCGGGCGCCAGCGTGCATGCGAGCGCGAGGGTGGAGGCGGAGAGGGGCGAAGGCGCCAGCGAGAGGGAAGCGGAGGGAGGCGCCAGGGAGCGGGGGAGGCGGAAGGAGGCGGGGCGCCAACGGGAAGGAGGGAGCGGGGCGGCGCCAGGGGAGGAAGGGGAGCGGCGCCAACGGGGAGGAGGCGCGAGCGTCGGGGAAGGAGGGAGGCGGAAAAGAGAAGGGCGCCAGCGAGAGAGGAAAACGCCAGGCCAAAAGAAAAGCGGAATCGGGAGGACTTTCCAAAAAGGGAAAGTTCCCAAAATTCACTCAAAATCCAAGAAAAAGGCTCAAAAATTTTGAAATTTTCAGGGGCTTTTCAAGGATGGCAGGCTGTGAGTTGTGATACTGTCAGACTGAAGAGCCAAGTTGGCGCAGAATATTGCTTAGCTTAGGCTCACAATGCCTGAAGAAATTGCAGTTGGCGCAACGCAATGGACCAGCTGATCCTGTCCGTGCCCAAAAGATTGATAAAATCTCAGTGTACTTTTGCTCATCACAGTGATCCACACAGTGTGGCCAAAAGAGATCGAGGAAAGCAGGGTCAGTTTAAAACGGAAGAGAATTGTTTGACCGGTTTGGATGGATGCTTTTCTCTCTGAACGTGGCTTGCATGGCACGACCTGCCTTCGTGACAAGTACTCGAGCAATGGTGCTGCTTAATATCTATGTCTTTTATACTGTGGTTGATAGCTTCTAGTTATGATTAATAATTTTTATCTATACTTTTTAAGACGACAGCAGATAATAAAGACGTCGGCACGAATAGTCATACGGTTTTAAACTTAAAAAACAGTTTAAAGAATCTACTTATGAAACTGTTTCTGTTTATTTTGACTTTACGATAAACCAAAAGTTCAAAGAAACATAGCCAATTAACGGCTGAAAGCAGCTTCCGGGCCCAACGCCCAGTGGTCTATGGAATAATGAAGCTTTCCGGTTATCAAAAGCACCAATCAAAATGCGTTCATTTAATCAAAGTCAAGCCACAAACTTTGCATCTTATTTATATCTATTCGTAGGACAGCTGTTGCATTCGGTTGCTGGAAGGATTCAGAGGGAGATATGCTTTACTGTAAGACCGGCATTTGTTTTCCTCTGCAAGATTGTTCAGCCCAAGATTAGACCCTGCGTAAAAGTGCTTATTTTGATTAACTTTTGGCTGAAAATTATTATAGCTGGTTGAAAAAACACTGTAACTGATAGTGGCTTATTTAGCATAATTAAATTTAAAAAATAGAAAATAGAAAAAAAAACAGGTTAGCTAGTCACGGACAGCACAAATGAATACAGGAAAAAATAGAACCGACAAAAAAGCTTAAAAAGCCAGAAAATCAGAAAAAAAAACGAAATTGTTAAATAGTGAAAATAAGCTAAAAATCAGAACTCAAGCCAAAACGACCGGGGCGTCAATAGGAAAGACTGAAAGCCTGCAATGAGAGCATTGTCTGGCAATGGTAAATTCTACAATTCTCGTCCTTTTGAGTGAATTGCTAGCACAAATTTCCGCAACACTGGTGACAGGGCCTATTTGGAACGCTCCACGCCAGGCCTGTTTGGCGTGCTGGAATTTCATAAGAATTTTGCAAGAGCGAAGCAGTCGTAGGAACCAGAAAAAATTATCTTGTTCCAAACACCTGAAAGCATAAAGCAGATGGTATCAGTACGACACCACGTACTTAGGTCTCGTTTGAAACCATAATTTCATAAATATTCCTTGGAAATAATTCAGATCCCGTCAGGAACGGAAAAAATCGAACCCTTCACAGATTTAGCACTGTTACCTTTTTTTAAAAAAAATGGGTCTAAAACACCTGTTTTTTTTATATAAAATGTCCCTCTACCCGAGCTCGAAAGGCGCGGTAGGCAACACATGTCACCTGTCGCACTTCCTAGCTTGGTAGGCCGGGGTGTCTATGGCAGCGCGTGTGATAGGACCAAGCACGACATAGCAGGCGCGAAGGGCAAGCGCGGCTCGACAGCTCTGCTGCCTGGGCTCTAGTCCATGGCCTCCGGTCGCCGTTTGCCTGATTAACCCACACAAACTCAGTAAACATCTAGTTTTGTTGGAACTTTATTTAGAGAGGCGCAACGGGGGATTGGACAGGCTGATAAACCAACTCCATCTTTTAAGTACTACAGATATATTACTGAAAAATATAGGAATGAACCAAGTGTAACCTAATATAGCACTTCGCAATGACGGTGTAAATTACAATAGCCCTAGAGCAAAAAGGTGGAACCGTACATGGCGTGGTGATCATCTAGGCGGCGTGGACGTGGCTAGTTCTCACCATAGTGGCAAGCACAATTATAGCTTAGGTTCACACAGCAGCAACATGGGTGGTAGTCACTGCCGAGGTGCACAATCTTCTCATTGTTTCTGTCGTAGGGGTGGCCCCCACCTAAACCCAGCAGGCCCGGTAGAAGATTATAAGGCCCAGAATAGGCCTTGTGTAATGACATAACTGCCCCCAGAGGGATGACCGGATGTAAGGGTATCACTGTAAAAGCACTCCTCATGTGTATATATATACGAGTGAGCCATGGGGAGGACCCAGGCCATAACACTTATCTTCATTACTCTCCACTACCATCTCTCTCTCTGTTTGGTCTGTAGCCACAACAGTTGGCGCCGTCCGTGGGGAGGACGAAGACAAGCCTGAAGACCGAAGGAAAAAGATGGCACCAAAAAAACTTCCTCAGCGGCGGCGAAGGGAAAGAAGGCGGCCGGCCGGAGCGTCGTATGAGTACCAGAGCCTCGGCATCCGCAGCGGCGGACGCGGATGGCGAGGCAGGCACGGTGGCCACGCCGTCGACGTTCACGCGGCGACTATGAGTACCAGAGCCTCGGCATCCGCAGCGGCGGACGCGGATGGCGAGGCAGGCACGATGGCCAACGCCGTCGACGTTCACGCGGCGACGGCCAACCCCGCCACCGGCGTTGCGAGGACGGACCCGGTGGTCGAGATGTCGACATGGGTGCGCCGACAGCCGACCTCGCCGCCCCCACTGCAACCCTCGCCGGCGGTGCGGACCGGGCGGTCCGAGGTAGCCACGACGGCGACCGGCAGTTCGGGACCCCGCGACGCGGTCGTCCCCGCGCCGATCCGCCCGTCGGAGGCACCGGCGACTCCGCCCGCACCGGTGATGGAAAGCACCCTGCTGGCGGCTCTCAACGCGTTCCAGCGAGAACTAGGGGACCTGCGCGGAGCCGTCCGAGATATACAAGAGGCTCGGAGCCAGCAGGTCGCGCCAGTAGTCGCGCCAAGCCCACACAGAGAAGGTGGATAGCCGCGAAGCCCCCACGGCTAGCCGTGTCCCGCTGAGATGCGTAGATCCGGAATCCCCGCTTTCGGCGGGGCTGCAGCAGGCCGCGTGGCCCGAAGACTTCAAGTTCCCTCGCATCACCGACCCTACGAAGGCGACACGGATCCTCGCGAGTTCGTGCGCGTGTACGAAACCGCGATCGAGGCCGCGGGCGGAGACGACACCACGAAGGCGAAGGGACTCCCCCTCGCACTGCACGGAGTGGCGCTCTCTGGTTTTTTACCATAGAGCCGGGCTCCATCTATGCGTGGGAGCAGCTTCGCGACCGGCTTCGTACCAACTTTCAAGGATATCGTCTCGAGCGAATCGATGCGGACCAACTCTTCGCTGTGAAGCAAGGACCCTCGGAGACGCTCCGGACTACTTCAAGCGCTTCGCCGAAATTCGAGCCAGGTACACGAGTTAATGAAATCACAGTCGTTAATGCAGCCATACAGGGCCTTCGCCCGGGCCCGATGGCCGAATACCACGCGCGGAGGCCAATTACGACAGTGGCCAAGCTCTTCGACAAAATGGACGAGTAGCGCGGGCGGAGGAGGATGCGCGAAGACGCAACACCACCGCCCTCGGCCTCGCCCGTGAGGAGCGGCCCCCGCGCGAGGTCGGGGCGGGTGGCCTCTCCTCGAAGTCGGCCGTAGCCGAAAGCCCCGAGGGTGGTAGGCCCAAACCTCGGCGCCGCCAGCGCCGGTCGCAGGCGGCCCATCACGTCCTCGCCACCGAGAGCACCCGCCAAGGACCCGACCCCGCCTCACGGAGGGGAGTCCGGGGATCGGAGGGCGGATTTGACTACGGCAGCCAACCCCGCGCAGAGCAGGAGCTTCTGCGCTATGGCAAGTGGTGCGAGGTACACGGCTACGGCGATCATTACACAAGGGCATGCATCGCGGTGATGGAGCTGCGGAGGGTGACGGCCGGATCTCGGTTCCGCCTCCTCGGCCCCCCGCCGAAGCCCATGTGGGGCACCCAAGGGATAGCCCCATACGGGCCACCGCAACGGAGGGCGCGCAGCATCACACCGTCAACGTCATCACCGGAGGCTCTTCCTCAAAAGCCCCCGGGGAGCAGCCGCAGCTGTGGATGCCGCCCCGCAACATCACCTTCGACTTGAACGACGCCAGGGGCGTGGAGTACCCTCACCAAGACCCTCTAGTCATCCAGGCCCACATAGCATGCTGCGAAGTCAAGCGCGTCCTTGTCGACGGGGGAAGCTCCGCGAACATCTTATTCGCAGACGCCCTCGACCGCATGGCAATCCCCCGAAGCCGGCTGGAGCAGCCAGGAGCTCCACTTCAAGGCTTCGGGGGTCAACCGCTGCAGGCCCTGGGGCACGTTCCCTTCCTGTCACCTTCCGTCAGGAGGGCAACAAAGGTAACATCCGGACCGAGCATGTCACCTTTGATGTCGTAGGTATCCCGCACCCCTACAACGCCATACTGGGGCGACCCGCCATCAACTCTTTCGAGGCAATCCCGCACCACGCCTTCTTGTGTGTAAAGCTCCCGGGCCCGGAGGGTGTCATCACCATCTTCGGCGACCAGGACCTGGCAGACGTGCCGAAGGCGGCAGCCGCGTCTCGCATCGCCCGGTGCATGCCCTCTCCGGCGCGCCCGGTGCTGGGCCCTCCGCCCCCGGGTGGACGCCCAAGCCTCGGCCCGAAGGCGGCGTCAAGAAGGTGCCGCTCCAGGCGGAGGGGCAGTTTGTCTCCATTGGCGAGGGGCTCCCACCGGGGGTCGAACGGGAGCTGCTCCGAGTGCTTCAGAACAACGTGGACATCTTCGCATGGTCCCCGGAGGACATCAAGGGCGTGGATCGCGCGGTAATCCAGCATCGTTTGGCGGTCCGCCCCGACGCCAAGCCGGTCAAGCAAAGGCTCCGGCGTATGTCGATGGATCGGCAGCAGGCGGCCAAAGCGGAGGTGGCGAAGCTTCTTCGCGCCGGGGTCATCCGCGAGGTCCACCATCCAGAATGGCTCGCTAACCCGGTGCTAGTCAAAAAGGCCAGCGGGGCCTGGCGCATGTGCATCGACTTCACGGCACTCAACAAGGCGTGCCCGAAGGACAACTACCCCTTGCCGCGCATCGATCAGCTGGTTGACGCCACTGCTGGGTGCGAACTCATGAGTTTCCTGGACGCCTATTCCGGCTACCACCAGGTATACATGGCCGAAGACGACGAGGAGAAGACCAGTTTCATCACACCACTTGGGACGTTCTGCTTCGTCAGAATGCCCTTTGGCTTGAAGAACGCAGGCGCTACCTTCACCCGCCTCGTCGCCATTGCCCTGGCCGCCCAGCTCGGGAGGAACGTCGAAGCCTATGTCGATGACGTGGTGGTCAAAACTCGGCAACTTGCTCTACACGGCCGGGACCTCCAGGAGACCTTCGACAACCTCCGGAAGGCGGGCATCAAGCTCAACCCCGACAAATGTGTCTTCGGGGTACAGGCGGGCAAACTCCTCGGTTTCCTCGTGTCCGGGCGGGGCATCCAGGCGAACCCCGACAAAGTAGACGCTATCCTGGGTATGGAGCCGCCCAAGACAACGAGGGAGGTCCAGAGGCTGGCGGGCCGCATGGCAGCATTAAGCCGCTTCCTATCCAGGGCGGCGGAGCGGGGCCTGCCGTTTTTCAAGACACTCCGCGGGTGCGATGGGTTTCGTTGGGACGGAGACTGCGCGAAGGCCTTCAACGAGCTCAAGCAGCACCTGGCAAGCCTCCCCACTCTGGTCGCCCCAGCACCAGAGGCTCCCCTCCTGCTCTATCTGGCCGCGTCAGCTACCGCGGTCAGTGCCGTCCTCGTCTTAGAGGAAGGCGCCATGCAGCGGCCTGTCTACTTTGTCTCCGAAGCCCTTCAAGGCGCCAAGACAAGATACACGGAGCTTGAGAAGCTCGCCTACGCGCTGGTCATGGCCTCCAGGAAGCTTCGGCATTATTTTCTGGCTCACCCGATCACAGTGCCTTCCTCATTCCCCCTGGCAGAGATGCTACACAACAAGGAGTCCACAGGGCGTATCGGTAAATGGGCCGCCGAGCTCGCTCCCTTCTCCTTGACGTATGCTTCGCGAACGGCAATTAAATCCCAAGTCCTGGCGGATTTCCTCGCCGAATGGACCCCGCCGGCCCAACCCGGCCAGACGCACGATGACCCGTCTGGACGCTTACAATCGACGGAGCTTACAGCGTCGCCGGCGCGGGCGTAGGGGCGGTGATCGTCACGCCCGAGGGACAGCGTTTGCTGTACTCGGCGCGCCTTGCCTTCCCCGCACCAACAACACGGCCGAATACGAGGCGCTGCTCTTTGGCCTGGCGAAGCTCAAGGCAGTCCGCGAGACGGGTGTTGGTCCGCACCGACTCGCGCTTGGTGGCCGGCCATGTGGACAAGTCATATCAAGCCAAGGACCCTGAGTTGGCCAAGTACCTCGCGGCGGTACGGGCGAGGGAAAGGCACTTTTTGGGTGTCACCGTCAAGGCCATCCCCCGGGCGGAGAATGAGCAAGCACGCCCTCGCCAAGGCGGCCAGCCAGCAACTGCCCCCCCGAGGGGGCATTCTACGAGGTGTTAGCAAAGGCGGCCATCGCGCAGGACAACCGGGACGCGGCACTTGTCCACCGCATTGATCGGCCAGGAGATTGGCGGAGCCCATTTTCAAATTCTTACAAGGCCTCGCCGAGCCGGAGGACCCTGCCGAGCTGCGACGATTGCAGCACCGCGCACGGTCCTTCCAGGTGTTTGAAGGGACACTCTACAAGAAGGGGTTTGCGCGCCGCTCCTGCGCTGCCTCTCGACTGAGGAAGGAAAGGAACTCTTGGCGGAAATCCACGCGGGCGTATGCGGATCCCACCTGGCGCCGAGGTCATTAGTCGGCAAGGCGTTCAGACAAGGCTTCTACTGGCCGACTGCCATCACCGACGCCCAGGACCTCGTCCGTCGGTGCCAAGGGTGCCAATGGATGGCGCGCATCATCCGCAGGCCCCCGACAAGCCTCAACCCAATCCCCCGGTGTGGCCACTGGCGCGCTGGGGTCTCGATATAGTAGGACCACTTGCCCGAGCTCCAGGGGACCTCCGGTTCGTGGTAGTCGCGCTGGAGTATTTCTCCAGGTGGCCGGAAGCGATCGCTCTGGCCAAAGTAACTTCTGCGGCCATACAGCGCTTCCTATGGCAAAACATCATATGTCGCTTCGGGGTACCTCGGGAGCTCACGGTCGACAATGGCCTGCAGTTCGACGCCGCCCTCTTCAAAGATTATTGTGACAGCATGGGCATCACCCTCCGATTCGCCTCGGTAGGGCATCCCCAGTCCAACGGGGCGGTCGAACGGGCGAATGGCGCCATCTGCCGCCATCAAAAAGCGCCTGGTTGGATTGCCGAAGGGCAAGTGGCCAGCGAGCTTCACAGCGTTCTATGGTCGCTTCGCACAACGGTAACGCGCCCAACGGGATTCACGCCGTTCAAGCTCCTCTTCGGCGACGAAGCTGACGCCCGAGGAAATTAAGGCCGGCTCGCGAAGGGTCCTCGTCCAAGCACCCGAAGAGGAGCGCCGTGTGTCCTTGGACCTCCTCGACGGGATACGGGCAGACGCAGCCCACCACGTCGAGAAGTACGCGCGGCAGACAATGCGTACTCGGGACCGCTCTATATGCCCGCGGGGGTTCAAGCCTGGGGATCTCGTCCTCAGAGTGGCGCTCAGGCGGAAACCGTTGGCAAGCTGGAATCCAAGTGGGAAGGCCCGTACATCGTAACGGAGGCATTGCCAAAGGGGGCGTACCGCCTCGCCACGCTTGAAGGACAAGCCTTCCGGCACACATGGAACGCGGACAGGTTGCGGCGGTACTACGCCTAGAAGCAGCACAGTAGGCGTAGAGCCACCGCCTTGTTAGGCGATGCTCGCCCGCGCAAACGGGAGTTCAATAAAGGTTGCTGTTCCAAGAGCATCCCCTGTCCGCGCTAAGCAGACAGTCCACGGATTATAAGACGTCGTCGAGCCGCTCGCGCGAGTCTCGGACTATAAAGAAGACGTAGCGTCGAGCCTAGCTCCGCACGCAATAGTCCACGGACTCTAAATAAGACGTAGCGTCGAGCCTAGCTCCGCACGCGAGTCTCCGGACTATAAAGAAGACGTAGCGTCGAGCCTAGCTCCGCACGCAGTCCACGGACTTAAATAGACGTAGCGTCGAGCCTAGCTCCGCACGCGCGAGTCTCCGGACTATAAAGAAGACGTAGCGTCGAGCCTAGCTCCGCACGCAATAGTCCACGGACTCTAAATAAGACGTAGCGTCGAGCCTAGCTCCGCACGCGCGAGTCTCGGACTATAAAAAGACGTAGCGTCGAGCCTAGCTCCGCACGCAGTCCACGGACTTAAATAAGACGTAGCGTCGAGCCTAGCTCCGCACGCGCGAGTCTCCGGACTATAAAGACGTAGCGTCGAGCCTAGCTCCGCACGCAATAGTCCACGGACTCTAAATAAGACGTAGCGTCGAGCCTAGCTCCGCACGCGCGAGTCTCGGACTATAAAGAAGACGTAGCGTCGAGCCTAGCTCCGCACGCAATAGTCCACGGACTTAAATAAGACGTAGCGTCGAGGCCGCCTCCGCACGCGCGAGTCTCCGGACTATAAAGGAAATCGTAGCGTCGAGATTCGCCTCCGCACGCGCCACTCCACGGAGTATAAACGAGATGCGCAGACCTGCCTCCGCGTTCGGCGGCAGGTAACACCAAGCATAAAGTACTACTTGGTTCCATTGCAAAAGCAAAGGGGTTACATGGTCACAAGCGTAAGAACCAGTACACATCCCCCTGCACCACCCGACCAACCGCTCAGCCTTGGCGCGGTGCGGACGAGCCCGCGCCGTCGTCGCCGCGGCGCTGAAGGACCCCTTCAAGCCACTGGAGGAGGTCCCCCTCCCCATGCAACGTCTGCTGCACGGCGACTCTCGCTGCACCTTCCCCGAAGCGGCCCCAGATCCGTTGGTGGAAGTTCTGCAGGCTAGCCCCATGGAGCGGATGGCGTCCGACATAACCTCTGGTCGGTCGGGAGGATCCAGTTGAGGATTCGCTAGCTCATGGGTATGCCTACACCCACGAGTATGAAGCAGGGCGAGGGCGAAGCACGCACCAACATAGCTGCAGTGCTCGCCAAAGGTCTGGCGCCACGAAGAGCAACGCCGGCCCCCTCCTCGATCAGCCCGAGCGTCTCCGACAGGGCCTCCGGCCTGTGCGTAGTATCCGGCACTCGGACGCACAGATCTCGAAGGGCCTGGTTCAGAGACTCCATGGCCCGCCATGCCGACAGACGCATTTTCCAAGGCAAGGCGGTTCTCGGCAGCAGCTCCGCCAGCTGGGCGTTCTCCCCTTCTAGGACGGCGATCTGCTGCACGAAGGCGGCGCGTCCCCAGCCGCGGCGTCCCGAGCTTCCGTGGCCGCGACTTGTGCGGCCACCAGGGCGTCCTCCAGCGCGCGAAGTTCTTCATCCTTCGCGGCGATAGCAGTGTTTGCTTCGCGGAGGCTGGCTTCCAGAGCCCTCTGCTCCCGAACGCGGGCCTCGTCAAAGGACCGGCTGAGGGCAAGCGTCTGACAGAACAACAAATCAGCAGGCGTCTAGCAGTACCGTACAAGCTGAAGCGCACATACTTACCCTCATCTCGGAGGCCTGCAACGCGAGCGCCAGGAGGTCCCCCGCGCATGATGACAGCACCTCTCGGTTGAGGCCGTTGTCGGCACGCTCGCGCGGCGGTGAGGTCGCAAAATATCTCCGGGCGAGGGAGGAAGTCCGAGCGAGCGAGCCCCGGCCCCAACACGTCAGGATTTATCCGGCCACGGCCACGTCAGCAGCAGTGGACACCGCGGCATCCTGCACGAGGCTCCCGACTTCGCGCATACCTCCGCTGCTCGATCCTTCGCCGCGTACGGGAGACGTCGTCTCGCCTGATGTCGGCAGAATGAGCGAGCAGATCGGAGAGAGTCTCGCGAAGTCAGGAGAAGAAAGGGACTCACACCTACCTCCTGCGCCCCTTGTCACGGTAGGAAGTGGCGCCGGGTCGACCACCCAGGGGGAGGCGGGCGCCTCGACGGTCGGGGAGAAGGTCTTCTCGGCCGCGCCAGCCGCCGTAATCCCGCGGCAAGGCCCCGCAACAGCGTATCGACCCCTCGTTGGCGGCGGGGACTGCGTCCGAGGGCGTTTCGCCTGCGGTGGCACAGGCGATTCTTCCGCGGCAGAACCAGCTCCGGTCACCGTCGCCCCACGGTTTCCTCGGTAGGGGCACGCCCTCGTCGGCCGCGGTTGATAACGCACCGTCCCCAGCGGTGCTCGCCAGGAGACGCCACCCCGGGTTGACGGGTTCCAACTCAACGATGGCCACGAGCCCGAGCACGGGCTCGTGGGTGTCGGCAGAAGGCGCCGGGGGATCCGCGGCGGTGCGCCCCCCGAAGCAGTATGGCCAGGCCCACCGCCGGTCACACGCCCCGTCTCAGCTGGGCTAGCCGCCGGGGGGGCTGCCGGGTCGCATACGGCAGCCGGGGAACGGCCCGGCGTCGCGAAGACAGCCCCCCCGTAGGGCTATCACCGTCCTGAGCGCCTGGAGTCCGGCGGGAAGCTCTTCCGGCACCAGCGCTCGGGCACGGCAATGCCTACAGCCTCGCAGGTGCGGTTTATCCGCCCCTGCTTAGCCGCCTTGACCGCGGCCTCGCGAGCCCGGTGCTCCTTAAGCGTGTACGGGCCGAGGAGCGCCGCAACCGCGCGCTCCGCATCTTCTAGCCGAGCCACTGCGCAGGAAATCACGTCAGTTAGGCGGAACCAAACAGATACAATGGCGCGATGGGCGACTTACAAGGGCGGAGGGCGGAAGCAGCCGAGACACATGATCGAACCCGTCCTCGCGGGGGCCATTCGGCACAACATACTTCCCCCGGGAGGAGAGTGGCGCCGCCCCATGCATCGTGAACTCCTCGGCTAGGTCGCGCACGCTCATTCGACGGGCGACACCGACGAGGCTCTGTAGCTTTCGCGTGTCGTCAATCTCCGCCTTCAGACTCGGCGTGCTGTTAAACGAGATCGGCCCGCCTCGGCACTGCATTCTGCTCTTGTCGGTCACGGTGTAATAGAACCACCACCGCGTCCAGCCGGACGCCCACTGCCCTGACGAGGCTAGCACAGGGAACAACGTCGCGCAGGACGCCCGGAGCACGAAGTCCACACCGCCGAAGTTGGACACCGCCCCGCCAACCTTTCTGGGTCGACAGTGTGCATCGTGCAGGGTGGCGAATAAGCTCGCACTGGGGCGCCACCCCTCTGTCCGCATCGCCCACGTGAAGACAGCGAGGCGGAGTATCGCGTGGGGCGTCAGCTGGGCTAGCTCCAACTGGTAGGCCCGCAGGACTTCGCCCACAAACAACGTGCAGGGCATCCGAAGGCCGGCATCGAAGAACGCGACGAAAACAATTGCCTCCAGGGCCCCGGGCTTCGGCTCCGTCTCGTCCCGGCGGGGTAAGCGAGCCCCATCGCGATCACGATCTTCCCCTCATCCACGAGCCGTTGCAGCGTCCCTTCCGTCATGCGGCTCTTCCCCAGCACACGGGAGCAGGAGCCTCCCGAGTGCTCCATCGCGTTCCACAATTGTTGGCGCGCGAGCTCCCCCGCGGCACCAGTTTGTACTCTTGGGAAGGATGGGTCACCTCGCCCTGGCTAGGCAAGGAACCGCTGCGGGGGTGGTAGGTGGCGTCGTCGTGGCTAGCCATCGCTCTTCGCGACAAGGGAAGGAGAAGAAGAGGCAAGGGAGCAACTGGCGTGACAATTAGCACGGGCGCAAGCGAAGCGGCAGATCAAAAAGCAAAACGCGAAGGGTGCCTCCACCTCAACACTAGCACCTTATAAAGGCCGCTCGCCTGCCCTGGGGCTCAACGCACAGGGATCAAATTCCCGCGATTCGCTGTCCAAGATTGGAAAGAAGAACCGCCGGGACCTAGAAGGCCGCGCCTGGTAGGTGGCCAAGCAGCGCACAGCGCCTCTACTTCTTCACACGCGTCCAAAATCTCGGGGACGAGGCGAACGGCCGCGGTCACGCAACCGCTCACACCCCACGACGCACCAGTCGTAAGGC